>SJYT01058255.1:866619-883905 GCA_006410635.1 Cephalophus harveyi | reverse complement strand
CCCATTTCACAGAGGCCGAGGGCAGATGGATGCCACTGAAACCCTGGTGGCGGCTCTAGAGCTCGTTTGTGGTCGACTCCCCCAGCCCCCCACCAGGTGATGGGGAAGGGGATTCCCTTTAGGATACCGTATTTTTTTTTTACACTTTGTATTTTATATTGGAGTCTAGCTGACTAACAATGTTGTGCTAGTTAAGGTCCACAGCAAAGTGGCTCAGCAGTACAGATACATGTATCCACTCGCCCCCAAGCTCGCCTCCCATCCAAGCTGCCACATAAGATCTAGCAGAGTTCCCTGTGTTAAACAGTAGGACCATGCTGGTTATTCATTTTAAATATAGTAAGGTGTACACGTTGATCCTGGGACACCGTCTTTTAAGACAGCTTGATCCTCTTGGTTCCTGGGGTGACCTGGATGGTGCCAGGTGTAGATGGCTAAACAGTGGCTTGTGTCTTGAGACCAAAGGGAACATTCAGGAGCAGGGTCTGCCCACTGGGGCGGCGGCTCTGGGCGTGACCGTGGCTGTGTCCTTTCTGCAGTAAGGCGTACGCCTTCTGAAAGCTTTGGTGGCTCAGTGGTGAAGAACCCGCCTACCAGTGCAGGAGATGCAAGAGACTCGGGTTTGATCTCTGGGTTGGGAAGATCTCCTGGAGGAGGGCATGGCAGTCCACTCCAGTATTCCTGCCTGAGAAGTCCCATGGACAGAAGAGCCTGCTGGGCTACAGTCCATGGGGTCGCAAAGGGTCAGACACGACTGAAGGGGCTTAGCATGCACGCACAGCGGTTCCTTCTGGTGTCACACCTTGGGCTCATACTTTGGTTTGAAGAAAACTCCCAAGTTGGAGAGTTTCAAAGAGGAGAAGTTTCCTGGATGGTTTGGAGGCAGTTCTGGGAAGGATGTGAGTGGCGGTCAGGGGACCCGGAGGGGGCTGTTCTACTCAGTGTCACTAGAAGATAACAAGACAACCCAACTTTGAGCAGCAAAAGGAACTTTAAATACGTCCTGTCAAGGAGTGCAGGCGGCTTAGAACTCCCAATTGGGGGCAGGG
Organism: Cephalophus harveyi; assembly: GCA_006410635.1. Taxonomy (NCBI): domain Eukaryota; kingdom Metazoa; phylum Chordata; class Mammalia; order Artiodactyla; family Bovidae; genus Cephalophus; species Cephalophus harveyi. The sequence continues at coordinate 882,856 of SJYT01058255.1, read as the reverse complement.
GGAAGCCAAGGGTGCTTGCACCAGGCGCCCCTCCTGTCTGGGAGTTGCCTGGGGAGGGGTCCCCTGGTCCTCAGGGCCTGGGCTGGCTGGGAAGATGGAAGTGCTGTTTGTAGGAATCCATTTCCCTGAGCTAACTGGCTCTTTCTGCCTAAGGGAACACTCTTGGAGAGCCCTTTCACCAACCACAAAACTTTTTTGGCCGGAGCCTCATAAGGGGACTGTGTCTCCCTAGATAGGCTCTGGAGGGTCTGTGGGCAGGCCGTGCTTCCAAAGTTGTTTGTAGGAATCCATTTCCCTGAGCTAACTGGCTCTTTCTGCCTAAGGGAACACTCTTGGAGAGCCCTTTCACCAACCACAAAACTTTTTTGGCCAGAGCCTCATAAGGGGACTGTGTCTCCCTAGATAGGCTCTGGAGGGTCTGTGGGCAGGCCGTGCTTCCAAAGACTTGGCCTGTGAATAGATCACGAGGGGAGAGAAAATGGTAAAACTCTTATCTCATTTGCAAACATGAATCACAGCTCATTGTCTGCAAGTACTTAGGTTCTGTTAGAAGCATTGTTTGTAAGTGAGGCACTTCAGTTATTTATTTATTCTGTAAAGTCGGGAAAGGAGTAAACAGCTGATCTCTTGCTTCCTCGGCATAGGCAGGAAATCCCGGAACCCCCGGGATTCATGGGGTTGGGGCGGGGGGCCGGGGGCGGCACTGCGATGGTCATCTGTGGAATCGAGTAGCCTGTTCTGTCTCCCCTTGGGTGTGAGTTTGGTGGGTCAGTGTTTACAGACTGGTTTATTAACACAGGCATGAACTTTGACCTAACTCAGTCACACTCAGGGGTTGGGCCACATGAACTTTTCCATCACCCCCCAACTAAGTTGAGTCATAAGGTCCCAACACCTGTAAAACTGTGTTCATGTGGATCCAGTTGCTAAGATTAGGTGAAAAGATGCAGGGTTGTAATTTTCAACCTGATGGTGTTTGCCTTATAAGAATTCACTTAAGCCATATATTTGATCTGGGGAGTTTTCTGAGGATGGTGGGCTCATATCTCCTTGATGGTGTGGGAGACAGAATATTCCGCGCCACCCCCACCCCCCGCCAAATATCCACTCCCTAATCCCCAAGATTTATGAATATGATGTGTGACATGACAGAAGGGACTTGGCAGGTGTGGTTACGGTTACGAACTTTGAAATGGGTTGATTAGTCCTAAGTTACTCACCTGGAGCTGAAGCCCCAATACTTTGGCCACCTGATATGAAGAACCGACTTGCTGGAAAAGACCCTGATGCTGGGAAAGATGGGGGGCAGGAGGAGAAGGGGACGACAGAGGATGAGTTGGTTGGATGGCATCACCGACTCGATGGACATGGGTTTGAGCAAGTTCCAGGAGTTGGTGATGGACAGGGAGGCCTAGTGTGCTGTAGTCTGTGGGGTCACAAAGAGTCGGACACGACTGAACCGCAGCAGCACACCTGGGTGCCCTGAGCAGAGAACTTCCTCTGACTGCTCACAGGAGAAAGATGTGGTTGAAGTGGACTCAGAGGCTCCGAGCCTTGGAAGGGCTGCATGCCCCCTTGCTGGCCCGGAGATGTAGGGGCCCACTTGCTAGGACTGCAGGGAGCTCAGGGTGGCCCAGCTGACAGCCAGCAAGGAAACGGGGACCTCGGACCTGCAACCACAGCTGGCTTCTGCCAGCGCCCCCAATAAGCCCGGAAACAGATTCGCCCCAGAGCCTCCCGTGAGAGCCCAGCTGGCCAGCACCTTGGCTCTGAGACCCGGGAACACTGGGCGTCTGACTTGGAGCACAGTGAGATAATAAACGTGGGTGGTTTTCAACTGCCAAGGGTGTGGTGATGGTTATGGCGGCAGCAGGGCCTGAGTGGAGGTGGTGTGGCGAGCAGCCCGGGCGAGCCTGGGTTCTCTTTCCAGCCTTAGCTTTGCCAGGAGGCAGGTGGACCTCCATGTGTCCTTCGCTCTTCACTCCAGGCCGAGCTCAAACAGGGAATGTGGGTATTGGCACCGAGACATCTTTAACTCCTGGGTCTTAGTCATCATGTGGCTCTTGAGCAAATGATCCCTGCTTACTTAGCCTCAGTTTCCTCATCTGGAAAGGAGACTCAAGCCTGCCTTCCACAGAGACCGGTGGGGATTCACTGAGATAGTGTCCTCAGAGCGCAAAGCGCTGAGGTCAGCATTTGAGATAAGCCAGGCAGTCCATGGAGCAACGCTTTTAGTAATTTTTTTAATTTAATGAACTGCAGTTTAGAAATGTGGTGACAAGTGATTTCCTCTTTGGATTCGACAGTCACCATGGCTGAAGGAAGGCTCTTCTTCCAAAGTTAATTTTCTACCGGGGAGTGTGACATTTGCTTGATAATAGAGATTATGACGTGTGTATTCAGATTAGCTCTGAGCAATGGTATTTGCTAGGAATATGGTAGTATTCCAATAAGTTTGGGAGTGTGGAGCTGCAGAGGGATCCTTCATATTGCTTGGAATAGCAAGCAAGCTGCTACTTTGGGGGATGAAAAATTATATTTGATCGTAAGTAAATAGAAATGCAGACATTTTCATTCACTGGAGTTGCAGAAAAACAAAACTTAAGAGCGTATTATATTTCTGCAAATCTGATTTTACTTTGGAAACATTATACACATTTTAAATGTATTGTTGTGCCAGGGTTGGCCCAGAATAGCAGAGTGTTATCAGGATTGCCTGAGGCTTGTGTCACACAAGCACAATTCACAGTGCTTGTGTTCTTGTGACCTCTGAGGATGCAGGTAGTGAACTCAGAGGAGGAAATGGTGAGTCCTGAGCTGGGTGCAGTGCCCGAGGGCCCCTGGGACCTCTCTCTGTCGCTGTCTCTCTCTTCTCTCTTTTTTCCCCCCTTCCTCCTTTCCTTTCTCCCCTCCTTCTGCTCTCTTCATTAGACTTTGGATTTCCATATAATTACACACAGGAGTTGTAAGGAGTAATACAGAGACCCCACGTACACATTGCCAGTTTTCCCCAAGGTTCTACCTTGTAAAACTCCAACACAGTGTCAGAACCTGGATGTAGATGTTGAAGATACAGAGCGTCTCCATCCCCCCCAGGACCCCTCCTACGGTCCTTTTGTTGCCACCCCACCCCTCCCGTTTCCCTGCCCCATAATCCCTGGCAACCATTAATCTGACCTCTGTGTCTGCAGTTTTGTAATTTCACGAATGTTGACGTGAATGGGATCTTGAGTATGTAACCTTTCTGGATTGCCTTTTTCCCTCAGCATAATTCTCCAGAGAGTCACCGGCTTGCTGTGTGTATCAACGATTTGTTCCTTTTCTTTGCTGAGTAGTGTCCCGTGGTGTTGGACGTGCCACAGATGGTTTAAGCATTCATTTGTTGAAGGATGTCTGGTTTTGGCTATTACGAGTAAAGCTGCTGTGAACACTCATGCACAGGTTTTGTGTGTGTGTGTGTGTGTGAACGGAAATCTCTATCTTCTGGGATAAATGCCTAGGAGTGCAATTGTGTTTTGTTTGTTTTTAATTTTAAAAAAATTTTTGGCCACACTGTGCAGTATGTGGGATCTTAGTTCCCAGACCAGATATTGAACCTGTGCCCCGTGCACTGGGAGCGCAGAGTCTTTAAGCACCTGACTGCCAGGGAAGTCCCCGGAGTGCAATGATCGAATTGTCTGGTAGTTTGACTTTTTAAGAAACTATTAATACCAGACTTTTCCCCAGTGGCTTAGCCGTTTTACATTCCCACCAGCTATGTGTATATGTGCATGTTTGTGCATGTGCGTGGGTGTGTGCTTGTGTGTGTGCGAAGGTGTGTGTACATGCATGTCTGCACGCGTGTGTATGTGAAGGTGTGCATGTGCGTGCGTGTGTACTTGAAGGTATGTGTGTGCACGCATGTGCGCATATGTATGTGAATGTGTGCAGGTGCGTGCGTGTGTGTGTGCGTGAGATCCAGTCTCTCCGCGTCCTTACTGACACGTGTTGTCTGTTTTCCCCAGTCTCAGCGGTGTGTCCTTGGGGTTGGAATTTGCGTTTCCCTCACTGCGGTGCATCTTGAAGGAGATCTGAGTGTAAATCTGGGAGATGAGCCGGGCTGGGTGCTGGGTGGAGCGGGGGCTGCTGATGGATTTGGTGAGATAGTTGGGTTTGTTCAGGGAAGGGCCAGCAGTCAGCTTGCAGGGAAGATTCTGGAGGGGGAGGCTGGATGCAGTCTGACGGTGTGGAGGTACACAGGGCTCACCCAGGCGCTCGCTTTTCAGACTCTCTGTGTCCTGGGGTCGTCCTCAGAGAGGAGCGTGGTGGAGGGGGTGCCATTTCACACAAGGGACTCGCGCGTCCGCAGAGTTTGGTATCCGTGTGTTAGGACCAGTCCCCTGTGGATACAGGGGAGGAGGGTGACTGGGTTTGCTGCCTGCCTGTGCACACACTTAGGTGGCCTGAACAGCAGGGATTTCTTCATCCCGGCTCTGGAGGCCGGGCCCGGGGCCCGGGTGTCGGAGGGGCTTGTTCCCGCTGGGGCTTCTCGTTGGTTTGGAGGTCTTGCCGTGCCCTCCCGTGGTCCCCCCTTGTGTGAGTCTCTGTCCTAATCTCTTCTTGTAAGGACCCCCCTCATGGATGAGGATCCACCCTGATGACTTCATTTTGCCCTCATCGCTTGTTTAAAGACCTTGTCTCCGTATCTTGCCACATTCTGAGATATTGGGGTTTGAGCTTCAACCTGAGTTTTGGGGGACACAGCCCCTGACAGTGTGATTATCACGACTTAAATTAAGGCTTTTCCTCTTACGTTTCACTCTGCCTTTGGGGGGGAGGTCGCATCTGGCTGACTTTTTCTGTAAGGGTGTGGGACCCCAGTGCTGGGTGGACCCCAGGGAGGTGAGAGGTGGGAGGTGGGTGCTCGTGGTGGAAGCCCCCCCTGCTCACAGAATGTAGTTCAGGGCTCTAGTTAGTTTCTGTGTTAAATGTGGAAATTCCTTGCTATCAAGTTATGGACAGGGCTTTAAGGTCAGGTCATTTGGGACCTGAAAGGAAGCTGTGCAGGTTTGAAGTGTGGTGTCGCAGCCTGGGGGGGTTGTAGACGGATGACTCATCGAGCGTCACCCACCTGTGCCCACCTGGCTGAGTCTCAGGAGACTGAGACATCCCCCTTAGGTTTGTTTCTAGTCTCTTACCAACTCTGTTTCTGTGGCTTGAATAGAGTGGCCAGACCATGCTGGATCCGGAATCCCAGTTTTCCCGTGATGGCGAGGAGGCCCTGGGTACCCAAGTTGCTCATTCACATTGGCCCAGCAGACAACCCCAGGGGCTGCTCTTCACTCTGCAGACCAGGAGGCTGGCTCTGCCAACAGTCACCGCAGGCCCAGCCCGCAGTGGACCCGGGGTGCTCGTGCGGCGCTTTGATCTCGGTAGCTAATGGGCCAGGGCAGGGTGTTCCTGGTGGCAGGTCGTCTGGATGATTGAGTGTAAGCTCCGTGTTAGCTCAAAACTCTGCAGTCATCCGCCTACCTGCATACTGGTGGGCTGCTGCGTGTACATACACAGAGGTGCTCTCTGCCTTCAAAAGGCAGATGGTTTCACCTCAGACAGATGCCTATCAGCTTGTTTAATTTTCATCTGGTTGCCTTAAGGAGAAAAAGATGTTTTCTTTTAGCATGCGGTGTGTGCCAAGAGATCACAGGTTTGGGGTAGAAGAGATTCTTCTTTGAATCTCAGCTCCACCTCCTCCTAGCCAAGTGACTTGGCTGAATTGTTTGCCTTAAGCTTTCTCCTTTGTAAAAGCTGGTGATCACACCAACCTCCTTGGGCAGTTCTGGGGATAAAGAGATAGCCCAGCTCAAACCTGGCCCCTGGGCTGTGCTTGGCAAAGGTTAGTTCCTTTTTTATTGATTGTGAGAAGCCTTAGGCTGCTCGAGTGAGTTTAGGCTCTGTCCAGCTCCCCACTCTGACTAGGGGACCAAAGCAATGTGGACCCTGTTGGTTCTCTTCTCCTGCTGGTTGGGAGCTGCGGGTGGAGGATGGGGAGAGATGTTTCATGGCTTCCCTAAAATTTTAATGTTCACACTGAGGTCAGACCAGCAGCCTGAGTTCCTACGGATTCCCAGGGCAGATCCCTGAAGCTTCCAGGGATACATCTCTCATCAAAAATGTTGCTCTGTCTTTTTTCCTGGCCCATTTGCTGTTCATAGTTGTTCCTTCCTGTCCTCAGGAGTGTGATACAAAGTTTATATGCCTTCTGGAGTGATTTTGTTTAACCTAACGTGGATACGTTAAGTACACTTTTAGGTACACGTGTAACCATTGTGATTTCTGTTCTCAATTAGGGTTGGCTAGTTGCTGTAACAAACAGCCCCAGCGTTTTGCTGGCTTCATACAATGAAAGTTCGTTTTTTCTTCACGTCACAGTCCAAGTGGGGGTGGGGAGGGGACCCAGGGGCTCTGTTCTGTCCACTGGTTCAGGGACTAAGGGTTTTACTATCGTGTGGCTCTGCCCTCAGCAGCATCTTGCCTTTTTAGCTTGTGGATGGGGGAGACAGAGATGCAGGACAGTTCACAGGAGATTCTTCCTGGCCAGGACTGGTACCCACACTCCTGCTCTCATTCTTGTGTTCAGAGCTCCGTCCCTCGCCAGCACGTGGGACTCAGAGATATAGTCCTGCTGGGTGCCCCAAAGGAAGACAACGAGGTGGATCTCCTCCACCTATTCCTATAAATACGTATTTTCCATTGATCAGCACGAACTGTGGTCGACTGGTTAGAAATACGGGCATTGAACCCGGACTGTAAGATCTCACACTTTTTAGTCCCTGACAGTCTGGTGGCAGACCAGATGGCCAGACCCCTGCAAAGATGTGAAGGGATGTGAATGGGGGCAGTTGCTGCCTTTCTCTTTGATGTCTGCTCCACTACTTACATCCTATAGGATTTCAGGATGTTCTTTGTGTACTTAACCCAGAAGGGTCCTGGGGCAGGGGCAGTGGGCCCAGGAGCATAAAGAAGGCGGCCTTCTAAAATGGTCATCTTCATATTTGTTGGCAGTTCCCATTCTCACCACCCTAAAATGTACTTAGCACCTCCAGACCCCATTCCCGCCCCTGAAGTCTGTTGAAGCCTTCTGGCTTCAGAAGATGTTGACTAAAGCCTGCTGAGAACCGCGTCTGCCTCAAAGTGTTGGTTTTTGTTTCCTTATGAGAATGGAATCATTTCTCTTTTTTTGGTAAATTGAAGTATTGTTGATTTACCATGTAGTGTTAGTTTCAGGTGTACAGCAAAGTACAGCTTCGGTTTCATAGATGTATAACGTGTGTGTGTACGTATATATACATATATTCTTTTCTGGATTCTTTTCCATTATAGTTTATTATCAGATGTTGAGTGTAGTCCTCTGTGCTATATAGTAGGTCCTTGTTATTTGTCTGTTTTATATAGAGTAGTTTGCATCTGCTAATCTCAGACTCCTAATTTATCCACCCCTCCTTTCCCCTTCGGTGGCTCAGTGGTAAAGAATCTACCTACCAGTGCAGGAGCTCAGGGTTCGATCCCTGGTCTGGGAAGATCCCCTGGAGGAAGAAATGGCAACCCACTCCAGGATTCTTGTCTGGAAAATCCCATGGACAGAGGAACTTGGCAGACTACAGTCCATGGGGTCACAAAGAGTGGGGCACGATTTAGCAATTGAACAACATCAGCCTTCCCCTTTGGTAACCAGACATTTGTTTTCTGTGTCTGTGATTCTGTTTCTGTTCATTTGTACCATTTTTAAGATTCCACATGTAAGTAGTAACACGTACTTGTCTTCCTCTTTCTGACTTGATTCACGTAGTAGGACAGTCTCCAGGTCCATCTCTGTTACTGCTCAGTGATCAGTCCAGTTGCTCAGTTGTGGCTGACTCTCCATGACCCCATGGACTGCTTCCCTGTCCATCACCAACTCCTGGAGCTTGCTCAGACTCATGTCCATCGAGAGAGTGATGCCATCCAACCATCTCATCCTCTGTCGTCCCCTTCTCCTGCCCTCAATCTTTCCCAGCATCAGGGACTTTTCCAGCGAGTCAGTTCTTCTCATCAGGTGGCCAAAGTATTGGCGCTTCAGCTTTAGCATCAGTCCTTCCAATGAATATTCAGGACTAATTGCCTTTAGGATGGACTGGTTGGCTCTCTTTGCAGTCCAAAGGACTCTCAAGAGTCTTCTCCAACACCACAGTTCAAAAGCATCAATTCTCCAGTGCTCAGCTTTCCTTATGGTCCAACTCTCACATTCATACATGACTACAGGAAAACCATAGCTTTGACTGGATGGACCTTTGTTGGCAAAGTAATGTCTCTGCTTTTTAATATGCTGCTTAGGTTGGTCATAGCTTTTTTTCCAAGGAGCAAACATCTTTTAATTTCACGGCTGCAGTCACCATCTGCAGTGATTTTGGAGCCCAAGAAACTAAAATCTGTCACTGTTTCCATTGTTTCCCCATCTGTTTGCCATGAAGTGATGGCACCGGATGCCATGATCTTCATTTTTTTAAATGTTACTGCAGGTGGCATTATTTCATTCTTTCTTTCTTAAATGGCTAAGTGGCATTTCATTGTATTTTTATATATACACACCGCCCTTTCTTCATCCTTTCATCTGTTGATGGACGTTGGGGTTGTTTCCGTATCTTGGCTGTCGGGAAGGCTGCTGCAGGGAACGAGTCTTCATTTTCTGAGGTAGTGCTTGTCTTTGTGACTCAGTGGGCGCTGGAAAGGGCTGGGCAGCAGATTGGTCAGAACTGCAGTAACTTACAGTGGCATGAGGGGGCTGGATGGTGTGGGATATTAAGGAACGCTGGACCAGGACTCAGAAGGTCTGGGATCCAGGTCTGGGCCCAACACTTCATGCAGCCTCTTCCACCTGCCCAACCTCAGCCCCTGCACCTGGGCGCTGGGAGAGTCCCAGAGCCTGTGCCTACCTCTCAGCCGCCCTGGAGGAGCTGCCCAGATCACGTGTCCAGAAGAGCCTGCCCCAGGAAGAAGCATCACTTGGGCTCGCTCGCTGTGTTCCATTCACTTACTGTAGAGAACATGGGCAGCATCTGGCGATGGTTTTCATCTGTCTTTAACTGAAAGAGGACCGTGTGAGCTTTTACTTTCCATCAAGTCTTGTAACATTTATTTTACATGCGACAGGTTGTCTGATAATTGATTAGCCTTCCGGGCAGCTGAGCATTCTGAATGATCTGCTCAGCTGGGCAGCCAAACCCACGTGTAGGGCTGAGCAGTGATGTAGTCACGGAGTAAGTGTGTCCCCGCTTCAGGGGTGAACGTGGCCGTCGCCAGCCCCAGGGAGATTAGCCAGAGAAGAAAATGGTACAGCTCCTCCCTCCCTCCCTCCCTCGCTCTCTTCCTTCCTTCTTGTTTACTTGCCAGCTTTGTTCTTAGACATTTAGGATCCAGAGTTAGCCTATGTCTCATCTCCGCTGGATTCTTGCCTTTGAGTGACTTACCCAATACTCTGCGGTCTTTGGGGCTTTGGGGATTGCAAGGATGTGGATCTGTTTGATTTTTTTATTTCATGACTAAACTAACTCGTTCGGTTTGTCTTAGACTGTGTCCTCTGAGGCCTGAGCTTTGTCCAGCCCAGCTCTTGGGATCTCTGATCGGATTTCTGAGACCTTGGTGGCTGCCACCTGAGTGGAAAGGGCATCCTTTAAGACGCCCTCCCCAGCCTTCTTGGCCTCACTTCCTGTCGCACTTCTGTCCTGCCGGCTGCCTGGCTGGCCCTGGGGCACCATCTGCAATTTCCTGGCTTAGTTCCATGGGTCTCCCCCTCCTGGCATTGTCTCCTGATCCCTTTTGTCCCTCTGTCCCTCCGTCCCCAACCTGGGGCTGGGGGGACAGGGATATGTGAAGGCTGAGGCCCCAGTGAGAATGGTGTTCAGCCCCAAGGGCCCAGGAATCTTGAGGGATGAGGAGGGGGGCAGCAGGAAGAGAGCCTGGGCTGGGGGCAAGAAGGCCCTGGGGCCAGCGAGTCAGGATAGAAGAGACCAGAGGCCTCCCTCCCCCAAGCTCACAGCACTCTCAGTTCAGTTCAGTTGCTCAGTCGTGTCCAATTCTCTACGACCCCATGGACTGCAGCACGCCAGGCCTCCTTGTCCATCACCAACTCCTGGAGTTTGCTCAGACTCACGTCCCTTGAGTCGGTGAGGCCACATCTCAGCACACTGGTTTCCCTCTTAATTTCAGCAACCTAAGCCCCATACAGCAGATTCTGGGCTGATGGATCCGGGAGTCCTGGTCCTTGCTGCCTGGCCAGGGACTCAGAGCAGCTGCCCTGAATGTGGGGGAGGGGACTAGCCCGAAGCCCACAGCCTTGTCCCTGGAGTATTCAGTGATGGTGAAAGTCGCTCAGTCCTCTCTGATGCTTTGCGACCACATGGACTATACAGTCCATGGAATTCTCCATGCCAGAATACTGGAGTGAGTAGCCTTTCCCTTCTTCAGGAGATCTTCCCAACCCAAAGATTGAATCCAGGTCTCCTGCCTTGCAGGCAGATTCTTTACCAGCTGAGCTGCCAGGGAAGCCCAAGAATACTGGAGTGGGTAGCCTATCCCTTCTCCAGCGGATCTTCCCAACCCAGGAATTGAACTGGAGTTTCCTGCATTGCAGGCAGATTCTTTACCAGCTGAGCTATCAGGGAAGCCCCGAGTGTTCAGTGACATCACTGCAAAGAAGGTCCATCGAGGGGAGGCGGCCCCATCCCAGCCAGGATGTGGGGCTGGCTTGCGATGCACTGGGGGCTCCGAAGCCCCTCTGTGCCTTTGTCCTTCCTTTTCGACTGTGGATGACAGTAGTTTCTGCCTCACAGAGTTGCTCAAGGCTTAAATGGGCGAATCCATGCCAAGCGGGTTTCTGTGATCTGTGTACTAGTGACTTTCTGGGTTGCCTGTATTTTGGTCCTGTGCATTGTGGGGTAGTCAGCAGCACCCTTGGCTCACTTGATCCCACTAGCAATTCCCTTCCTTCAGTGGGGGCAACCCAAGATAGGTCCAGACATTGCCACGTGTCCCCCTGGGGGCCGGATGGCTCCCACTGGCATCAGCAGAGCGCTGGGAGTCACCCCAACTGCTAACCAGCACTCTGTGTGTGTTTACTGTAGTGTAGCGTAGCGGGCGCGGTGTAGTGTGGTTGTTTGCTGTAGTGCCTGTGTTGTTAAAAGCAAAGCCTTTGCCACACATTTGGGAGGAAAAGTTAGAGACCTGCAGGGCTTGTTTCCGAAGGCGGTGCTTTGGGCAGGAGTGTTAAGGGAGCCTGCGGGAGTGGGGTGGGACTTAGAGCCGGGCACCTGGGCTGTCTGCGGGTGGTCAGGTGACAGCTGTGTTTCTTCCGTAGTGTTGGTTGTTCAGTCGCTAAGTTGGGTCAGACTCTTTGTGACCCCATGAACTTCAGCCCACCGGGCTGCCCTGTCCTTTCTGAGAGACAAGCAGCAGTCTTGAGGTCGGGTCCTGGCAGAGATGCACAGATGACCAGGGGCGTGATGGCCCACCCCCAGCATCTTGTCTAAGAAATACGGTTCAGGCTTCCCACAGACCTTCATCAAGACAGGAAGTCAAGCATTCGCTCTTGGAGTTTTATTTGCTGGAGTCAAGGCACTTACCAAGACTCCATTCCCCCCCTGCTCCCCCAAAATAAAAACTTACTTTCTTTAGCATAATTGACTTTGCCAGGGGCAAATAATGATTTAGCGGGAGGGAAATGTGATTATTTTTCTTCCAAATTGCTGTGCTTCTAGTAACTTTGCAGGATTTATTTTCAGGTCCTTCTAATGTTGTGTGTGTTGCGCTGCCCGTCTTTCACTGGCAGGAATGCGTTTTGGTCTCCCAGGCACTGTGACCAGGCAGCCAAGTTCTTTAGATTGTTCCTGGGGGTGGTGGTGGGGTATTGCTTTGAGGATCAGCCTGGAGAGGCGGGGGAAGGGAGAGACGGGTGTGGGAACCTGGACTGGGGACGACTCCCAGGTACAGAAGGGAAAGGGGCTTCATTCAGCTGACCTCACTGGGCCTGGTGGTATGTCCTTACCCAAGTTCTGGCGTGTCCACCTCTGTGTTCTGGTCATGCTGCAGTGCCTTTGAACATGCTCTTTTGTCTGCCTGGAAATAATACCCTTTATTTACCTCTCCGCTGTCAAGCTTTTCCGGGCTCAGCTCAGGTTATACATCTTTATGTTACTTTATTGACGTTGAGTTGATACACAGCGTTGTGTTAATTTCCTCTGTACAGTGAAGTGACTCAGTTAATACAGGTGTGCATTCTTTTTTCAGATTCTTTTCCAGGATGGCTTGTTGCAGGATACTGAATGTATTCCTTGAGCTAAACAGCAGGACCTTGCTGTTTATCCATTCTGCATAAAATAGTTAGCGACTGCAACCCAAACTCGCCACCCACCGCTCCCCTGCCCACCACGTCCCCGGCAGCCAGTCTGTTCTCTGTGTCTGTGAGTCCACTTCTGTTTGTCAGTAAGTTCCTTCGAGTCATACTTTAGATTCCGTCGCTGGTGGCTCAGATGGTAAAGAATCTACCTGCAGTGTGGGAGACCTGGGTTTGATCCCTGGGTGGAGAAAGTCCTCTAGAGAAGGGAATGGCTACCCACGCCAGTATTCTTGCCTGGAGAATCCCATGGACAGAGGAGCCTAGCTGGCTACCGTCCACAGGGTCGCGCGGAGTCAGACTTGACTGAGCGACGAACACTTGCACTTTTTTTCACTTTTCATGCCTGTTTTGCAGTGTCGTGTTTGTTTCAGGTGTACAGCACGGTGGTTCATCATACCTGTGTGTGGATATAAATATATACGCATATGCACACGTGCACGTTTATATTCTCTTCAAATTGTTTTTCCTTCAATGGGTTATTACAAAATACTGAGTCGAGTTCCCCGTGCCACACAGTAGGGCCTTGTTTGTTATCTATGTTGTATGTAGTAATTCAGAGGTCCGCAGCTGCTTCCCAGGTGGCATTAGTGGTAAAGAATCCACCTGCTAATGCAGGAGACGTAAGAGACTTGAGTTTGATCCCTGGGTTGGGAAGATCCCTTAGAGGAGGGCATGGCTACCCACCCCAGCATTCATGCCGAGAGAATCCCATGGACAGAGAAGCCTGGTGGGCTATAGTCTGTAGGGTTGCATAGAGTTGGACATGACTGACGTGATTTAGCATGCACCTGCAACCTCTGGGCTTTATGCCTGATGATCTGATGTGGAGCTGATATAGTAATAATGGAAATAAAGTGCACAATAAGTGTAATGCACTTAAATCAGCTCCAAACTATCCCCTCCTGCGCCCGCAGTTCATGGAAAAACTATCTTCCACAAAACGGGTCTCTGGTGCAGTTGGGTACCTCTGTAGTAATTCACAGGCTCTTAAAGCCAAAGGGGCAATATCATCTTGGTTTCCTAATTGAGGTGCCAGGGGTGTGAGTGTGGAGCTGGGCGGGGACCCTCGCTGGCAGGCCCCGTTTAGAGCTTTAATGAACACAAGAGGCCTCTGAATTGCTGGGTGTGGGGAAGGGGAAGCAAACCTTGAGTGACAGTTTTTTTTAAAAAAGTGATTTAACAGAAATCCAATTCCATAGGATTCCTGCCTCTTCAACTGTGTTGCCTCCAGTTGAACAGAAAGTAAAATCTCCAGTTTTCACCTCACCAGTAGTTACCAGTGGGGACCACATGTGGTCAAGGGCTCAGAAGCATTTGTCTGTACAATTTCCCTCTTCGATGCCTATGATTTACAGGCAGGCGCTTAAAGGTAGGATTAACGTGGACTCAGCCTTCAGAGTAAAGAATGTAAGGCCCTGGGAATGAAGGATGGATGGAACTGTTTCCTAAGGACGAAGTTTCAGCAATCTTGGCATCAGTAGTATGGCATTATTCTTTCATTCTTAAAATTGATCTTTTATTTACCTGTCAAAGTCCGCCACTTACCTGCAACTGGGCAGCAGCTTTGCAGCTCTGCTTTAAATGTGTCAGCTTACACAAACTTTAGACCAGCTTATAAAATTTTCACAGGGTTTCCCGGCTTTATCACTGAGTTAATGGTGTTTCATCTCATGGTGGTGGTTGCATCACAGCCTGGAGAAATGGAATGGTGGTGTTGAGTCTTGTTTCTTTTTTTTTTTTTTAAATGAATGCTGCTTGTGTCATACAGGGCTTCCCTGGTGGCTCAGTGGTAAAGAGCCTGCCTGCCAAAGGCAGGAGACGCGGGTTCGATCCCTGGGTTGGGAAGATCCCCTGGAAGAAGAAATGGCAACCCACTCCAGTGTTCTTCCCTGGGAAATCCCATAATGCTCATGGTGGTGGTCGCATCACAGCCTGGAGAAATGGAATGGTGGTGTTGAGTCTTGTTTCTTTCTTTCTTTTTTTAAATGAATGCTTCTTGTGTCATACAGGGCTTCCCTGGTGGCTCAGTGGTAAAGAGCCTGCCTGCCAAAGGCAGGAGACGCGGATTCGATCCCTGGGTTGGGAAGATCCCCTGGAAGAAGAAATGGCAACCCACTCCAGTGTTCTTCCCTGGGAAATCCCATAAACGAGGAGCCTGGCAGACTGCAGACCGCAGGGTCTCAAAACTTAGCGACTAAACAGCAACAGCATCTTGTGTCCTACAGCCCGACTGCCTGGGCAGTGAGCCTAATCTGCCCTCTGCTTATGCTCTAAAATGTTTTTGATTGTGTACACACACACCCCGCCCCCCCAGGCACATACATGCACAAAGCTGGGTGAAATCCCTGCATTACCTGGTCCAGCTTCTGCACTTCACTCTTCTTGTTACCTTTTCTTACCATGCAGGGAGGTCATGAACCCTTTTCTAAAATACACACGTGGCAGGGTGTTTGTGTCATAGTCACACCCATGTGGACGACCCAAAACCTCAAGGGGCAGCTGAGACCGAAGGAAGCGATGTTATTAGAAAACCTTCGTGGGATGCTTCCAGAGCAGGGAAGCTTCTGAGTCTTTCCTTTTTCTGAGAAGATGACAAGTGGGAGGAAGACCTAAAATGTCAAGTGGAGACAGCAGTTTTAAACGGAAGCTGATTTACAATGTCGTATTGGTTTTCAGGTGTAAAGCAAAGTGATTCAGTTACACATATGCAAATATATTCCTTTTCAGAGTCTTTCCTTTTATAGGTTATTACAAGATATTAAATATAGTTCCTTGTGCTATACAGTAGGTCTGTATTGTTTTCCTGTTTCGTATATAATAGTGTGTATCTGTTGATTCCAAGTTTATCTCTCCCCACCGCCTCCTCCCAGTTTCCCTTAGTACAGACGGCTCTTTAACAGTGGAATGAGATTTTTCTTGAACTGTTGCTTTTGGTGAATGGACTGAGTGCCGTGTTCATCTCAGAAGCTGGGGAAACCCTCACGAGCAGGGAGGGGATGGCTGGCTTTGCCCTGGAGTATAGACCTGATCAGAGGAGTCTGTTCCATGACATCAGTGGGGAGCTCCACGAGTGGAATAAACCACTGTGGCTATTGTATCTATTTATCCATCCATCCGTCCGTCTGTCTGTCCATCCATCCCTTTATTTTTCCAGGTTTATTGAGGTAAAATTGGCACTATTTTTGTTGTTGCTAAGTTGTGTCTGACTCTTTGCCACCCTGTGGACCTCAGCACTCTAGGTTTCCCGGTCCTTTACTATCTCCTGGGGTTTGCTTAAATAGAGCACTGTGTAAGTTTCAGCTGTACAGCATATTGATTTAAACCACATACATGATGAAATGCTAATCACTGTATTTATTAAACATCCATCATGTTATACATTGGGCTTCCCTGGTGGCCCAGACAGTGAACAATCTTCCTGCAAAGCAGGAGACCTGGGTTTGATCCCTGGATTGGGAAGATCCACTGGAGAAAGGAATGGATGTCCGCTTCAGTCTTCTTGCCTGGAGAATCCCATGGACAGAGCAGCCTGGTGGGCTACTGCCCACTGGGTCTCAAAGAGTTGGACACGGCTGAGCGGCTAACATATACACATCATGTTATATACAACATTAAATAGAAAAAAAGTCTTGTGATGAGAACTCTTAGGATTCTCTTTCAGCCATTTTCATATATAACATGCAGCAGTATTAATTATATTTGTCAGGTTATACATTACATCCTTAGTACTTCAACACTAAGGATTATAGTAGAATTTCCAGTTACACTCTTATACCTGGAAGTTGACCGCCTTCATCCAATCTTCCTCCCACTTTCCCCCCACCCCGCCTC
>SJYT01058255.1:695443-866535 GCA_006410635.1 Cephalophus harveyi | reverse complement strand
AAAAAAAAAATTAAACTTCAAAAAGCTACCAGTTCGCATATGTATTTGCATATATTTACATATTAACTCGAGAACACAATTCCTAATGCTTGCAGGACCTTGGCTGGATCATTTAATCCAATTTCTAGGATGAAGATGTAGGATGGTATGGGTTAAATTGTGCCCCCTCTTCCCCCTCCCAAAAAAGAGTCCCAATTCCTAGTGCCTTAGACTGTGCTCTTACTTGTAATAGGGTCACTGGAGATGCAGTTGTCTTAGTTAGTTAAGGGGCTTGCCCGGCGGCCCAGCGGGAAGATTCTTTGCTCTTTACTCCTGCCTCCAGTGCAGCAGCTGCAGGAGACGCAGGTTCGATCCCTGGGTTGGCAAGATCCCCTGGAGGAGGGCATGACAACCCGCTGCAGTATTCTTGCCTAGAGAATTCCATGGTTGAAAGAGCCTGGCGGGCTCCATAGGGTCGAAGAGTCGCACACGACTGAAGTGGCTTAGCATGCATACACGCACAGTTAGTTAAGATGAGGTCAGTCTAGATTAGAGTTGGCCTTTAATTCAAGGTGGCTGGTCCTTATAAGAAGAGGCAGACCCCCGAGAGACCATGTGAGGATAGAGGAAGAAATTAGAGCTGAGCTGCCGGAGCCAGGGGCCCCCGAGGAGCGCCTGGGGCTGCCAGGGGCCCGAGGCTGCGAGGAGGGAGCTCCCCTCCCCCCGCCCTTTATTTTGGACCCTTGGGCTCCCAGACCTGGGAGAGAGTTCATAGCTATGACGTCATTTGTTATAGTGGCCCCAATTCAGAACATTCGGGCATAGATGCATTTGAGAAACAGGTGCAGAGGTGTTTCTGGCCTTCATTCAGGGAGGAATGTGATGCTCAGAGACCGTGTGTCCTGGTCTGTTTTGCTTCATATTTTTAGAGACTTGTCTGGAGACTTGTGGTGTCTCATGTGCAAGTGTGTGATATCGCTGGTAGGTTTTTACTCTCTCTTTGATTTGCTTTTTTCCTTCAGTTTGGATGTGACATGGAGTTTCTTGGCCAGTTTCTTGAGGCAAATAGGCAATGCTTAATGAACGGCCATCTCTCCCAAGGGTGAAGGCCCCGAGGTGTGTGTGGGACCTTTGTCTGATGCAGCCTGCTCTCCAGTTGGCATCTTAGTAAGTGATCTCTTAATTTTTTTTTAGATATTTTGACAGTGCCTCATGGCACATAGGATCTTAATTCCCTGGCCAGGGATCAAACCCATGCCCCCTGCATTAGAAGGAAAGAGTCTTAACCGCTGGACCACCAGGGAAGTCTGGGTCATCTCTTTCCCTCCAGAGAGACTGTCTCTGAGTTACTTCCTTCCTTCCTTCATCACTTCATCACTCAGTCGACACTGAGTCAGAGTCTGCACGGCAGACACCCTTCGAGGTGCTGGGGACTCCCCGGAGACCCAGACAGACGCGGTGTGTGCCTTTGGGGTGCCTGCTGTCTAGCTGTAAAGTCGGCACTGATGCCAGGAGGGAGCATTCTCTAAGAGTGACGGCATCTGCTGTGCCCCCGGGCACCTACCCAGGGGCCGGACAGTCTAGGAGCACTGGCGGGAGCAAGTCTCATTTAGAGAGACCTGGGGGACCTCCCGCAGGCACCCAGCAGAACAGTCAGGACGAGTGATCGCAGCAGAGGGGACTGTGTGTATGAGGTTTGGAGCTGGATTGAGTGGCTTGTTGGAGAAGCTGGAAGAATAAAAGATGAATGGAATGAGGGCGTTCCCTGGATTCAGAAACCTAAAGCAGAATGAAGTGATGGTCTCCAAGCCCCACTTGGAAAGAAGGCACTTAAGGAAGCTGGAGGGTGGGGGCATTGATCTCCCTGGCCGTGACTCATTTCATTTATTCCCAGAGCTATGTCCTGGGCTGATGGCTGGTCTCTGCCCCCGGGGGACCTCCACAGAACCTGCTGTCTGACTTGTAAACTGGCCTGGCGTTATTAAGTCTCCAACCCCCAATTTACCAGAAAATCAGAAGAAATGGGCTTCCTTTCTTCCATTTATAAGCGTTATTTTGCACAATTGCCACACAGCCACTGTTGCCCTGAGCCAGAAAGGTTTGATCTATTGAGTCTAGACTGGTATTATGGCTAAGTATTTAATCAGGTCACTTTCAGAAGCCTGGCTGTGGGCATTTAATCTCTAGAAGCATTTTCATACGTCTTGTTTGAGGGTGGCACCTCTGTCCGGAAGGACTGCGGGGAAGAAAATGTGCTAAACCTGAAGGGCGACGTTGTCCGGGGAGGCGGAAGGAACCGGGGTTTGCAGCCGTGTGTGGGTCTGTCGAGCAGATGAAAATCCCTGCAAGTTTATTTGCGTCAAGACTGATTCAGCAGCTCGTTATCAGGGCCTGTTGTGGCTGGGTAGTTGTTGGGCTGAGTCCCAGAGGGTTAAGGGGCTGTTTACAGTTGGACTGAGCTGGGGGCGAATTCTGACCACCTTGGGTATCTTTTAGAATTTACTTTCCCCTCCATACCGTGGACGGTGCATTTCCTTTTGGAGAAGGCAATGGCACCCCACTCTAGTACTCTTGCCTGGAAAATCCCATGGATGGAGGAGCCTGGTGGGCTGCAGTCCATGGGGTCGCTAAGAGTCAGACACGACTGAGCGACTTCACTTTCACTTTTCACTTTCATGCATTGGAGAAGGAAGTGGCAACCTACTCAACTGGGGATTAATACTGGTTGCTGCCCTAGTGTTGGCATGGATGAAACCTCAACACCCAGGTCATATGGGTTTTTTATTGGAGTTGCTCTGAAGAGTCTAGGGTGTCAGTTGCAGTGATGGGGATTCAGGGTGTTGGCCCTTGGTCTTGAAGGGATCTGTGGCTTGGTTGTGGCTGGTGGGCTGTCTCTGGGAGGCTTCACCGAGGACTCCTGCTGGGCCTTGCGGATGCTGAGGTTGGGAAGGGGCAGCAGATGGCAAGGCGTTCATGGGAGGTTCTGCCCAGGCTGTGATGCCCATCATGCTTAAGAGCGTGCCGTGTGAATCTTGCCCCAATACCTCACTTTTCGTGTAAATCCTGCAACTGACTCAGAAACCAACAACAATGTCAGAACGAGCTCCCTTGTTGGCCTCCTCACTCTGCTCGCCCCTGCAGCTTTCAGGCCCGAGTTTCCACTCACCAACCCGGCCTGCAAGCCCTAGTATCTTCTTGGGGCTCCTTGTGGACCTTGGCGTTCCTTGGCTTATGGCAATATTACCTCAGTCTCTGCCTCTGTCTTTTGTTTATTTATTTATTTATTTGAGACATCAGCAGTTTAATAGATGGGAGAGCTTATACACTGGAAGCCAGGTCCCAGAGTGACACCCCATTTTGTGCAGTGGCCACTGGGCAGGATGTGGTGGCTGTCTTTACTCTGCCTCTGTCTTCACACAATGCTTTGTCTGTGTCTCTCTGAGTCTCTGTGTCCAAAATTCCCTTTTCTTGGAAGGACAATAGGAAGCCCAGGGCTCCAAAATCACCATGCAGATGGTGACTGCAGCCACGAAATTAAAAGACACTTGCTCCTTGGAAGAAAAACTATGACAAACCTAGACAACATGTTAAAAAGCAGGGACATTACTTTGCCGACAGAGATCCATCTAGTCAAACCTGTGGTTTTTCCAGTAGTCAGGTATGGATGTGAGAGTTGGACCATAAAGAAAGCTGAGTGCCGAAGAACTGATGCTTTTGAACTGTGGTGCTGGAGAAGACTCATGAGAGTCCCTTGAACTGCAAGGAGATCAAACCAGTCGATTCTAAAGGAAATCAATCTTGAATATTCATTGGAAGGACTGATGCTGAAGCTGAAACTCCAATACTTTGACCATCTGATGTGAAGAACTGATTGATTGGAAAAGTTATTGTGAAAGATTGAAGGCAGGAGGAGAAGGGGATGACAGAGGACGAGATGGTCGGACGGCATCACTGACTCGATGGACATGAGTTTGAGCAAACAACTATAGATGGAGAAAGGCAGGGAAGCCTGGAGTGCTGCAGTCCACGGGGTCGCAAAGTGTCGGATGCGACTGAGTGACTGAACAACGACAGCATTTTCAATATGACCCCTTCCCAGTTTAATTACATTTACAAAAATCCAGTTTCCAAAGCAGGTCATTTTCACAGGGACTGGGGATTAAATATTTGAACATAACTTTTAGGAGGGAGGGGCAAAATTTAACCCAGCACTGCTACTAATTATGACTGTTTCAAAATAAACAGATCGAACAGATTAGATCTTGGTTAGATCTATTTCCAGCTTATTCAGTTCAGTTCAGTCGCTCAGTCGTGTCTGACTTTTTTCAACCCCATGGACTGCAGCACGCCAGGGTTCCCTGTCCTTCAGCATCTCTCGGAGTTTGCTCAAACTCATGTCCACTGAGTCCAGGTTATTAGAAACCCCATTTCCAAAAGGTTATTGGAAAGTTAGGTATAGAATACCACAGACCACAAACCTGGGTGTATGGTGACACCCTGGGAAGACACAGCCCTGTTGTGCTTTCCTGATGTTGTTATGGGACAGGCTTAGAGGGCAGAGAGGGGACAGATGAGATCCTGTCGAGACCTGGAGGCTACCTAGAGATTCTCTCTCTGGGTACCTGCTGGAAGCTTCCATCCTCTAAAGCTGAATTCCCTAACTCTTGACTTGCTGGGCTGACAGTTACAGCTCCTCCAAGTGTGGGGAACCAGTGGAGCGGACACTGTTTGGGTCTCACTGAAGATAAAGTGAGACCGAGGAGCTTCAAACAGTCTAGGGAGGTGGAGAGATCATTGGAGAATTGCATGGATTGTAGTATTGTCCATGGGGTCACATAGAGTTTGACACGACTGCCCGACTTTCACTATTTACTGTTAACACGGTGGCATTAATTACATATAGGTTTAGACACTAAGTCGTGTCCGACTCTTGTGACCCCATGGACTGTAGCCTGCCAGGCTCCTCTGTCCATGGGGTTCTCCAGACAAGAATACTGGAGTGGGTTGCCATTTCCTTCTCCAGGGGATCCTCCCAACACGGATTGAACCTGGGCCTCCTGCATTGCAGGCAGATTCTTTACCAACTGAGCTGCGAGGGAAGCCAATTACATACAAGCTCAGATTTTATATGCACCGTGATCCATGATCTTTTCGTCTAAATACGATTTAGTTTAGTTTTAGTTTTTTCTTTTGGCCATGCTGCACAGCTTGTGATCTCAGTTCTCTGACCAGGGATTGAACCAGGCCATGTCAGTGAAAGCCTGGAATCCTAACCACTCGGCCTCCAGGGATCTCCCCGTGTTTACTTTGTCATTGCCCTCAAACTTAAAGCCAAATAAATAGCAGGGTACGTGCCTTGTCATTTATTTGTCCTTCCACCTTTGAGGCTGGAAACCAGAGGGATGCCTTTGTGTGACAAACGAGGATCTTAGTCGTGACCTTGAGTGTGCCACGCACAGCATCACCCACCAGCCACACCATCACAGTGGCTCCGTGACAGACCCCCACTTTCTACAAGAAGCCGTGGGTCACTGGTTCACTCTTTCTACAAGAAGCCGTGGGTAACTCATCCTAAAGGATCCAAGCCTGATAAAGTCTGCAAATACCTGAAGATGAGTTTTAACTTTATCTTAAAAAAATCACTGTTACCTGATGTGGAGAAATACACTGGAGCAAGACTGGGCTTTAAGTCCACGACTCCACTTTCTAGGGTTTTATTCCTGCTTCACGGATGGACATCGACTTTATCTGTTTTCCCACCTGCTCTGAGTTGCCTTTGGATGTGGCTTAGTGTCGCGGCTAGCCAAGCCTGCTTGGAATTTATGGGGTTTTGTTTTTATTTTTGTCTTGTCTACTTTGGGAGCCCTTACAGGCAGGGGACGATGATAAGGATCGTGAAATGGAGAGAACTTTTCTTTCAAGGTGTGGACACTTATGTGGCTCCATAAAAACCCTTTGTTGAGATGTTGCCGATTTTCATCTAGAATTTTCTATTGAGAACGCCATGATGTTTAGAGAGTAGTTGTGATATTGACACATTTCATTGGTTTCTGATGACCGAGTTTATGTTTTTTATCCAATAAAACTTTATTTGTGGACACTGGAATTTGAATTCTCTATGAAGTTTGCATGTTATGACATATTCCTTAAAAAAATTTTTTTTTAATTGAAATATAGTTGATTTACAATGTTGTGTTAGTTTCTGGTGTACAGCAAACTGATTCAGTTATGTGTATATATGTATATACACATAGACACATATATTCTTTTTCATATTCGTTTCCATTGTGGTTTGTTATAAGATACTGAATATAGTAGTCCCCTGTGCTGTGCAGTAGGACCTTGTTTATCCATTTTATATATATAGCAGCAATAGTATGTACATGTTCAATGCAAATTTCAAATTTATTCCCCACCCACTACACGCTTTTTCCCCTTTGGTAATCCTAAGTTTGGTTTCCATGTCTCTGAGTCTGTTTCTGTTTTGTATATAAGTTCGTCTGTATCGTTTTTAAAGATTCCACGTGTAAGTGACAGCGTGTGATATTCGTCTTTCTCTGGCTTATGTCACTTCGTACGATCCCCTCTAGGTCCGTCGGTGGTGCATCGAACGGCATCGTTTCATTCTTTTTTGTGGCAGAGTCGTATTCCATTGCACATGCGTGCCACATCTTGTTGGTGCGTCCATCTGTGGATGGACATTTAGGATGTTTACACGTCTTGGCTATTGTGGATAATGCCGCGTGAACGTAGGGATGCGTGTATCTGTATTTGGGTGCACTGAGTCTTAGTTGCGGCATGCGGCTCTTTCTTTGAGGTGTGTGGACTCTCCAGCTCTGCTCCGTGGGCTCTGGACTCTCGGGCTCGGCAGCTGCTGCCTGGGGCTTTGGTTGCTCTCTGGCATGTGGGATTTTAGTTTCCCGACCAGGGGTCAAACCTGTGTTCCCTGAGGCAGATTCTTAGCACTGGAGCACCAGGGAAGTCCCTCGTGTATCTTTTTTGAACTTTGTCTGGGAGTAAGTCTAGGAGTGGGCTTGCTGGATCATATGGTAACTCTAGTTTCAGTGTTTGAGGAACTGCCGTACAGTTTTCCATTCTGGCTGCACCAGTTCACACTCCCTTCAGCAGTTTAAGAGGAGGGGAGTTCGCTCTTCTCCGCGCCCTCTCCAGTGTTTGCTGTTTGTATGCGCTTCTTGATGCTGGCCGCTCTGCCTGGTGTGAGACGATACCTCACGTGGCTGTGGTTTGCATTTTTCTCGTAATTAGCAGTGTGGAGCATCTTTTCATGTGCCTGGTGGCCGTCTGTATGTCTTCATTGGAGGACTGTGCCGTGACATACTCTTATTTTGATTTTTTTCCCCCAGCTATTTAAAAATGTGAAAACCTGAGCTCATGGCCATAAACAAACCGGTGATAGATCTGATTTGGGCAGAACTACAGTTTGCTGACCTCTGATCTCAGTGTTGCTAAGGCTTAGGGTTGTATTCAAAATCTTTCCCCCAAAGGGCAGAATTCCCACTTAAAAGAATGGAAAATGTTAGTGTATAATCAAAGAGAAATGATTGAACCTGTCAGAAGTGCATTCCCACAAATTTTCCTGTTGAACTGTTAGCTTTTTTTTTTTTTTTAAATATGGTATATGTATTTTACCTGAAGAAATGGCTTTTTGGTCCATTTTGAGTGGATTTTCGTGTACTGTGTTAGGTAAAAGTCCAACTTCATTCCTTGGTGTGTGGATATCAGCCTTCCCTGGACCATTGTTGAAGACTGTCCTTTCCCCATTGGCTAGTTTTGGCTCTCTTGCTGAAAATCATTTGTCCATACCTGTGATACTTACTCCTTGGAAGAAAAGTTATGACAAACCTAGACAGCGTATTAAAATGTAGAGACATCGCTTTGCTGACAAAGTGCATGCAGTCAAAGCTGTGGGTTTCCAGTAGTCATGGACGGGTGTGGGAGCTGGACTGTAAAGAAGACTGAGCACTGAGGAGCTGATGCCTTTGAACTGTGGAGCCGGAGAAGACTCTTGAGAGCCCCTTGGACAGCAAGCAGATCAAGCCAGTCCATCCTAAAGGAAATCAACTCTGAATATTCATTGGCAGAACTGATGCTGAAGCTGAAGCTCCAGTACTTGGGCCACCTGATGCAGAGAACTGACTCATTTGAAAAGACCCTGATGCTGGGCAAGATTGAAGGTGGGAGAAGAAGAGGGTGACAGAGAATGAGACGGTTGGGTGGCATCATTGACTCAGTGGACATGAGTTTCAGCAAACTCCAGGAGATGGTGAAGGACAGGGAAGGCTGGCGTGCTGCAGTCCCTGGGGTCACAAAGAGTCGGCTATGACTTACGACTGAACAACAGCAATGCCTGTGAGGGTTTATTGCTGGGCCTCC
Source organism: Cephalophus harveyi (assembly GCA_006410635.1). Taxonomy (NCBI): domain Eukaryota; kingdom Metazoa; phylum Chordata; class Mammalia; order Artiodactyla; family Bovidae; genus Cephalophus; species Cephalophus harveyi. The sequence goes on along the minus strand of SJYT01058255.1, from coordinate 858,162 downwards.
TGTTCTATCCCATTGGCTTGGAAGTGACTTTATGCTGGTACCACACCGTTTTGGTGGCTGTTGCTTTGCAGTAAATTTTGAAACCAGGAAGTGTGAGTCTTGCAGCTTTTGTTCATATTCAGGATTATTTTGGCATTCCTTATGCATTTTTGAATAGATTTTTCTATCCTTGCATGTATCTGTTTACTTTTCATTTATTTCTTGGCTGAAAGTTTAAGGGGTGTCAGTATTTTTGCCCATTTTAATTTAAATGTGTTTATCTTGGGACTTCCCTGGTGGTCCGGTGGTTAAGAATCTGCCTTGCAATTATGTCGGACATGGGTTTGATACCTGGTTGGAAAACTAACATCCCACATCCTGCTATTAGAGAAAGCCTGCACTCTGCAACAAAGACCCAGTGCAGCCAAAGTAAAAAATAAAAAAAAAATTTTAATATAGATAATTAATTTTTTTGAAAAAAGATACTTTTAAAAATTTATTTTATTTTTAGGTATTTATTTTTAATTGGAGCATAATTGCTTTACAGTGTTGGATTGGTTTCTGCCATACAGCAACATGAATCAGCCATAAGGATACGTATATCCCCTTTCCATGACTGGCAATGGCTTGATTCAGTAATAGCCTGCCCTTGGTTACCAGCTCAGTGTTCTCTGACGGACAAGTTCAGAGACCTGAGTTTGTGTGGCTGCTGGCATTCATCCCGGGCGCTTTGGTATTGTACTGATAATCCTACAAGTCACATAGGAGGCTTTCTGTATTTGGGTCCCCCTCTTGGTGGCTGTAGAGTGTTTCATGTTCCTGAATGAAGCTGACTGCCTTATTTGGGCCCTTCGTCCTCTGGGAGTCATGCTGGCGGTTGGCATGACCATGAGCTGGTGGCTGGCCTTCACCCTCGGTCAGAGCTCGAGTGGCAGAGAGTCCAGGGGAAGACAGATTTGGAGGAGAGGCCAGAAAGAGAAGCAAGTGGGAAGTTTTTGCTTCCTCTCAAATGCCTTCCCAGGTGGCACAGTGGTCAAGAATCCACCTGACAATGTAGGAGACACAAGATCCTCTAGAGAAGGAAATGGTAACCCACTCCAGCATTCTTGCCTGGGAGAGTCCATGGACAGAGGAGCCTGGTGGGCTCCAGCCCATGGGGTCACACAGAATTGGACACTGTGCATTCAAATGCCTTTCTAACCTTGGAAAGTCCTCCCATCTGTGATATTTTACTTCTGATTTAGGCATTTTTGGTTGCTTCAGTAACTGACAAGAAATTGATCCAGTGAATTAAGCATGGTTTTAGGAATGGTGGCAGGCCCCGGGGCATTTGAGGACTCAGGGGCTTGCTTTGCTTCGTAATTTAGGTTAATTTGTTGGGAGTTGATTGAAAATGATTTGGAAGAAACCAGCCCGAGGAGGAGGAGATCCATGCTGCCATTCTATGTATTCTTTCAAACCAGGGTGATTTTCCAAATTAGATAACAGAGAGAATCTGGGGCATTTTATATTCAATGTAATTTTTCAAAGTACCTGTTTCAGTAAACAAGCTCTTCACTGCAAATAATTCAGAGAGCGGACTTCTGTAGTTGGCCAGGGTTTATGTAATTAGTGTATCAAGTAAAATTTGAATCATATTGACAAGAACTGGAGTTGTGATAACAAACAGTAATTGCTGACTCTTTATCTTATCAGGGAAATCAAAAGTGTATATTGAATTATAGTGACTCTATTATGTTGCTCTGTGAACTCACCAAGATAATTCTTTTGAGGGTGATTAAATGTAATCATGAAACCATATATATGAGAAGGCAAACAGATGGATAAGCCACCAAAGTAATTATCAGCTGTACATTTACATTTTTCCATCACAATATTTCAAGGACCTGCTGGTCCAGAGTAACCTTCGAGGTCTTTGTCTGGAAGGACAGTCTTTGTAATATTGTTTGATGGTTCATCTGCCCTGAGATCCGACCAGAGGACGTTTCAACAGTTTAACCTTCCAGAACTGGAGCTTCACGCTTTTATTGGTATCTAGTGGACAGAGAGGAAGAGAAAGCTCGATGGCATGTGTTCTGAGGTTGTGAATGCATGCTGCGCTGTTTAACGAAGCCCTGCACAGAAGCAAAAGAGAATGCACTTTGTAGATAGATTGCAAGTTCAGTTCAGTCACTCAGTCGTGTCCGACTCTTTCTGACCCGATGGACTGCAGCATGCCAGGCCTCCCTGTCCATCACCAACTCCTGGAGTTTATTCAAACTCATGTCCATTGAGTCACTGATATCATCCAACCGTCTCATCCTCTGTCGTCCCCTTCTCCTGCCTTCAATCTTTCCCAGCATCAGTCTTTTCAAATGAATCAGTTCTTCACATCCGGTGGCCAAAGTATTGGAGTTTTAGCTTCAGCATTGGTCCTTCCAATGAATATTCAGGACTGATTTCCTTTAGGATGGACAGGTTGGATCTCTTTGCCATTCAAGGAACTCTACAGAGTCTTCTCCAACACCACAGCTCAAAAGCATCAATTCTTTGGTGCTCAGCTTTCTTTATGGTCCAGCTCTCACATCCATACATGACTACTGGAAAAACCATAGCTTTGACTAGACGGACCTTTGTTGGCAAAGTAATGTCCCTGCTTTTGAATATACTATCTAGGTTGGTCATAACTTTTCTTCCAAGGAGCAAGCGTCTTTTAATTTCATGGTTGCAGTCGCCATGTGCAGTGATTTTGGAGCCTAAAAAAGTAAAGTCTGTCACTGTTTCCCCATCTATTTGCCGTGAAGTGAGGGAACCAGATGGCATGATCTTAGTTATCTGAATGTTGAGTTTTAAGCCAACTTTTCCCCTCTCCTCTTTTCACTTTCATCAAGAGGCTCTTTAGTTCTTCTTAACTTGTTCCTTAAGGGTAGTATCATCTGCATATCTGAGGTTATTGATATTTCTCCCAGCAATCTTGATTCCAGCTTGTGATTCATCCAACCCAGCGTTTCTCATGATGTACTCTGCATATAAGTTAAATAAGTAGGGTGACAATATACAGCCTTGACGTACTCCTTTCCCAATTTGGAACCAGTCTGTTGTTCTGTGTCCAGTTCTAACTGTTGCTTCCTGACCTGCATATGGGTTTCTCAAGATTGCAAGCACCTAAGTCCTGCTCGCAGGTTTTGGTTTATGGTGCTGGTGTGGACTCTGTTGTTGTCGTTCAGTTGCTCAATTGTGTCTGACTCTTTGTGACCCCATGGACTGTAGCCCGCCAGGCTCCTCTGTCCCTGGGATTTCCCAGGCAAGGATACTGGAGTGGGTTGCCATTTCTGTCTCCAGGGGAACTTCCTGACCCAGGGGTCAAACCCGAGTCTCCTGCACTGGCAGGCGGGTTCTTTACCACTGAGTCACCGCGGAAGTCCAGTAGTATGGACTGTAGTCATCCTTTAAAACACAAACAGGAAACAAAATCAATCAACCCAACAACAGCAGAAAACAAGCAAATAAAAATCTGGCAAAGTCAGAGTCGAACAGAATGTGTGGATTTTTACCTGTCTCAGTATAATTGCCTTTCCTGGAAAACTCTCTCCTTTCTTAACAGCTCTGCAGGTGGGATGCTAAGAGTTCAAATCCCCGCTGAAGATTCTGCGAGTGCTTCTCTGCGCGTCTTTGAACGTGCTTTGTTTGGAGTGTTTCTGTGTGGAGGGTGCAGGCACCTGGGATGTCTGCTCCTCGTCCGCATGTACTGAGTCTGAGTTATGGACGCAAGGATTGGGCAGCCCAGCGTCTCTTTTGGTTTGTTGCCAGTGGGGGGAACTCACTTTTCATATCCGGTTGAAGCGGTGTGCGGGGTGCCTGCTGTTACAGTGGAAATAAATATTGGAAGACCTGCAAGCATGGGAATCAGAAAGTAATGGATGAATCTGCTCCTTATTTCTGATTTGTAGGAAGTTGGCTTTAATGGAATGAGCTGGCCTTGAGGGATCCACCGTCTCTGGAAACCTGGGACCTGTGATGAAGCAGAGACATATCATCCTGCTTATTTTTCCTGTAAAGACACTCACCATTACAAAAATTCATTAAAAGATAACCACAATCTGTCCTTTTGGGAAGCTTGTAATAGAAAGCAGAGGATAGTTTTCTATGATGATTCTTCTGGCTGGGTATTTATTTACAAGGCGTTTCTTTCCAGACAATAGATTATGTGTTTCACAACCTCGTTATGGATTTTTTTTTCAGTTTTCATGAGCACTTGTGATTTTAATTAGTATCCTAAAAAATATTGATTTATTTTTCATCTAGAAATGGTCATTAAAAGTGAACAAACAAAGGGTTTAAGGCCTTCTTTGAATCTGACTGTTTTACTTTCTTTAAAGGACTACTATTTCTGTGGTCGGGAACAGACTCTGGAGCCAGATTGCCTGGGGTCAAATCGCAGCTCTGCCACTGGGTGACCTCAGGCCAAATGACCTCTGTCCTGCATGCCTTGGTTTCTTTTTCTGTAACAAGTTAGCTAAATATATATATTCAGCAGATAATTACCAAGTGCTAATACAATGTCACTCAGTTGGCTGGGCCTGAGGAGACAGGGTAGACCTCCATAGATATGGAGGGATGGCTCATAGGGAGGCAACTACGGGACAGAGTGGTGGAATGGTGGGAGGGAGAAAGGGCTATCAGGGAAGGCTTTCTGGAGGAGGTGACATCTTAGTGGGAGATTTGAAGAACAGGTGTGAATTAATGAGATGAAGATGGGCAGGTAGGTGTAGCATAAATATATCTGATGGCCCAGAGGCACGGGAGTGCATGGCCCATTGACATTCAGCCTGGATGCTTCTGAGGGTGGGCGGAGGTGGATGGATGTCCAAGTTGAGGTTCAGTAGCTAAGTTGGGTCTATGCAAGCCTCACTGAGGAATCTGATTTTATCCTCAGGTCGGTGAGTAGTTATCGAGGGGTTTAAAGCCTGAGAGTAACATCATCAGGTTTGGTTCTAGTAGGATCCTGTAAGCAGTGGTTTGAAGGGCAGGGGAATGAGGCTGTGGTGGCCGACCAGGTGAGAGTGGACAGTGGCCTGGGCAGGGACAGTGCAGGAGGAGTTGGGAGAAGGGGCTGCATTTGAGAAATAGGAGGAGAAGAAGGGATGCATGGTTGTTGGGGGGAGGGGCAGGATGGGCGGTTCAGCTTGTGTCTGGGTGGGTGGTCCTGGAGAAGCAGGACTTGGGGATGGACGTTCAAGAAGTCCTCGCTGCCTCTGATGATGGGCATCTGCTCCGTGTGGAAGGGCTGAGTGCCAGGAGTTCCCGGGCCACTCATAGGCTGCGGAGTCACTGGGCACCGTTAATAGGGTTGGACGTCACCACCTGGATGGTGAGATGGTGGTGGATATAGGCAGATGAAGCTGTTCAGGCCGCTGGATCCCAAGGAGCATCAGGGGTTGGGACTGAAGAAGGGAAACCCGCAAAGTGCGGGCCCGGGAGGAAGTGATCTGAAGAGCAGCTGGAGGCTATCCGGCTGGGATGTCTGTGAGCTTGAGGAGCGCGCTCCAGCGGCGTGCTGGTCGGAGCCTGAGCGGGCAGGAGAGCTGAGGACATGACTGCAGAGGAGTGTGCCTACTTGGGGTGCGTGGGGGCTGGAGGCTGCTGAAAGCAGAGGGACCAAGCCACCTCTGCCCTGCTTCCTCTGTGTCAGTTACCGCCACTGCGTAATGAACCACCTCACAGCCTGGTGGCCTGACACACTGCTCGTTATCTCAGTTCCTGTGGGTCAGGAATGCGGCTTTGCAAGGTCCTCCGGCTCCGGCACCCTCATGAGGCTGCTGCGGGCCAGGCCCAGGCACCTCCTGGTTCAGCCGTGGGGAGGGGACCCGCTTCCACGCGTGCACAGGGGCTGTTGGCAGGTCCCTCAGTGGCTCTTAGCTGGAGACCTTGCCGTGTGGGCCTCTCTGTGGGGCGGCTCAAACGGGGCAGTTGGTTTTATCAAAGTGAATGAGAGAGAGAGAGAGACAGACAGATACATACACACCGAGAGAGAGACAGAAGCCAGAGCCCTTTAGTAACCTCATCACAGGCACGACATCCATCACCTGCTGTGATTTATTGGCTTGGAAGCCCGTCCCGAGGTCCAGCTGATGCCGACAGGGAGGGGATCACGCAGGTGACCTGCAGTGGGTGGGATCGTGGTGGACGTCTTGAAGGTCTGTCTGTTGAGTTTTGTGACTCCCCTTGGCGGTGGGGGTGTGGGTCCCTGTGACGTCTCCTCCCTGAGGTGCACACTCCCTGCACACACCTTGATGACTGCGTAGGAAGCACGGTTCCCAGTCGGGGTCCGTGTAGGAAGGACCTGAATGTACAGACACTGAGACTGCCAGGGAGGTGCCCCTTGGAGGCAGAGATTGCATCATGGAGAAAATTCTTGTTATAACATATCCTGCATTGAATGCGCTCACATTTTGGGGCGAGGGGAGGGGTTCTGCTCTCCTTCCCGAGGGGCGGGTGGGGTCTGTCCTTGTCCGGTGTGTGGATCTGAGCAGGTTGCCTGTCCGGTCCTGGGAAGGAACCTGTGGGGCGTGGCGGGAGGAAGGAGGTGCTCCCAGGCTGCTGGTCACCCAAGGATGACGGGGTGAGACGCTCCCTGGGCCTGGAGTCTTCCCAGATCAATTCTCCAAAGCAGGGGTTTGGGTGCTTCGGGGCAAATACTCAACTCTCCCATTATACCGCGGATAATAAAACTTTATTTTGCACAAACATGCAGCAGGCCAGACCGGCCTTGGGGCTGTGGCTGCTGACTCCTGATCTATGGAATGAGGAAATAAAATGCCTCAGATGCTTTTGGCTGATGGTCATCGACATGCATGTAGAGTTTTAGGCTGTGTTTTATCATCTGTTTTAATATTCGCACACAGGGTTGGCAGAGGTTGTCTGGACCTCTTGCGAGGCTCTGGGGAGAGGTGGTTAGGGTTGTGGTTCCCTGACACGGCTGCTTCTGAGCTGTGGGACCACATGCAAGTTGCTTAACATCTCTGTGTTTGTGTCAAAAGTCGAGCTCTGTTCTCTCGCCCCACAGCCCGTCTCCTCTCCTCCCTCTCTCTCACTTCCTCTTGGCCCATGGTTTGAACTTTCTCTTCTTTTGGGAATCTGTGGGACTTAGATTTTCCGTGGTGAGGTTGTACTTTCGTCTTTGTCAAGAGTACCCCCGTTTCTAAGCCAGAACCTTAGAAGCAGAGCCTGAGGATGGGATTCTGGTCAAGTGATTGACAGGGGCTGGCTGCAGGGGCGGGGCTGGCTCTCGGGAGAGGCGTGAAGGGCCACAGGGAAGCAGACAGGATGGCAGAAGAAGCACCAGGATTGGACCCCACCACTGAGACACAGGCCTGGCCTTCTGTGTTCTGGCGTCAGCCTGTCGCTGGCTGGGGGTCCTCATAGGCTGGCAAGGTGACCCCCCGTGCAGGATGCAGCCTGTGGGAGGGGCGCCCACATCCTGAGCGCGGGCAGCCCCCACCTGCCTGGCCAGGGGTGGGGTACCTCCACGGGCAGGGCTCTGTGACCTCGCCTCCCTGACACTGTACTTCTGCCCTCTGCACATCCCGCCAGGCTCCAGGGTGGGGGCCACCTGCCCACGGGAAGACCCTTTACTCTTGTGCACCGGGCGGGAGAGCCCCCTGTGCTTCTGGGGGAGATGAGGCAGAGTCAGGTCCCTACACACATAGGCATTTTTATTTGCAAATTTTGAACCTAGTATTTTTTGCATGAGTTTTCGTGTGCAAAGTTAGATTTAAAAGAGTGACAAGTGCAGAAGAGCTGGCAGCGGAGCAGAAGAGCTGACATTGATTTGCAGTCCTGTCCTCCATTGTTTCTTAATGGTGAGGCCGTCTGCTGAAAAGTACAAACGCCCAAAGAGCCGTGGCAAGCAAGCATTGACTCTTAGAGTCTCACGATACTGGAAGGGAGGAAGAAATGAAAGCATCCAGCATTCACTCAGCATCCGAGTGGAAAGCAGTTTGCTGCAGTTGTGAGCTTTTCTTTAGTGTAATTAAAACTCTTTAAAAAAGATGAGAAATCTAAGTCTATTTACCTAGGGTAGCACTGCTCCTTATTAAAGATGAAAGGATTGACAACCTTCCCTAGCTTAAAAGCTAAAAAAAAAAAAAAAAATGCATTACATATCTCGTATAGATTAAGTATGAGTGAGTGTGTGAAAGATGCTTAGTTGGGAAGCCTATTGATTTAGTATGATAAGTCACTTCAGTCGTGTCCGACTCTTCGCCACCCTATGGATTGTAGCCCACTAGGCTCCTCTGTCCATGGGGATTCTCCAGGAAAGAATACTGGAGTGGGTTGCCATGCCCTCCTCCATGGGATCCTCCTGACCCACGGATTGAACCCAGGTCTCTTATATCTCTTGCAATGATACTAAAAACTAATACATATATGTATGTAGGTGTATATATATATATAAACTGTATACACACGTTAAAGCTTTGCCCCTTGCTGCAGGATCAGGGATGGCGTGCTGGAGCATAGGAGAGGGCGCTCCAGTGCCTGGGATGCAGCAGGAAGGTTCCAGGTCCAGGGTCTGATGGCCAGCACCCTGGACCAGAGGCTGGATCTCCCTGGGGTCTTGGGTGTGTCAGTCGCTCAGTCACGTCTGTCTCTTTGTGACATCATGGACTGGAACCCTCCAGGCTCCTCTGTCCATGGAATTCTCCAAGCCAGAGTGCTGGAGTGGGTTGCCATGCCCTTCTCCAGGGGATATTCCCAACAGGGATCAAACTCGTGTCTCTTTCTCTCCTGCACTGGCAGGCAGATTCTTTATCTGCTGAGCCACTGAGATTCCCCAGGGTCTCAACCTCTTAAGAAACCCGTGATTCCCGAGTCCAGCTATTCAGCTAGGATTAGTCCCAAACTTTCTGCCCCTGCAAGTATGTTAGCTCTTCTGGTCCTTTGATTTTTCCATCTGCTCTCTCACAAGGGATCGTCCCCCTTGTCCGTCCTCCCGGCGTGGAGGGCCAGTGTGGCTTGCGTCACCTCACCTGGTCCTCTGAGTGGCCACAGCACGGCTGGAGCTGGTGAGATGGCAGGCCCAGCTGGTGTGTGTGCCAGAACCCTGACCCTCACCCAGGCCTCCCTCCCACAAACGCCCATCGAACCTGAGCCTTTGTGCAGTCAGCAACCTACCCCACCGTCTATGACGGTCCTGAATGTGTAGGAGGGTCAGGAATGCTCATGTGATGGGCTCTGTTCTTGCAAACTCCCTCTCTCCCCAGGCCATCAGGGCGCCCCTGTTTTGTTCCAAAGGAGCAGGGCAGGGCTGGGACACGGATAGATCTCTCTGTGTGATGAGAGTGTGGGGTATCCAATGTCCTTTTTGTGCAATAACTATAAATTCATGGTAGACAGGAGAGTGTAGCAGTTTGACGGATGTGGGAAGGATCTGGAGGGGAGAAGTATTATTAGGGAATATTTCACCTGAAAAGGACCTGGTGACAAGGTTTGCTTATGACAGTCCTTGTGTGATATTGGATGATGTTTTGTGTGACTTTTGTTTTGACATCTTTCTGTCTGGTTTTATGAGAGCTATTCAGGGAGCACCAGGGGGAGGGTGACCAGGGAGGAAGAGCAGTGTCCAGCTACCCTGGGGGAATGGGGGTGGCACTCTGTTAGAATGTCGCCAGGGTGTTTTGTAACAATACATATGTCTGATGCCTGACTCCAAAACACCGTGTTCCCGTGCTTCTATCGGGTTGACCAAAACGTTCATTTGGGTCTTTCCATAAGATGTTATGGAAAACTTGAATGAACGTTTTGGCCAACGCAATACGTCTGTACCTGTGAGCAGGCAGTTTCACATCTCTGTGCCTCAGCTCCTTTACCTGTGAAATGGGAATAGTAGAACCTCCCTTGCGTTGATCTTGACATTGTTGGTGGTGATTGTTGATGGTGGTCCTGGTGGTGATGGGGTGTTGATGTTGGTATTGTTGGTGATGATTGGTGCTGGTGTGTTTGTGTTGATGATGTTGGTGATGGTGATTGTTGATGGTGGGCCTGGTGGTGATGGGGTGTTGATATTGGTATTGTTGGTGATGAGCCCCCATCTTTCTCACTGGATGCCCCCTCATGGGAACACTGAGTAGCATGTACCTCACATGTGGCTGGGGTTTCTCCTAGGAAACTGCTGTGGTGGAGGAACTATTTTGGTGGAGGCGGGTGTTGTGCCTCCAGTGGTCAGCTGTGGTGTTATTTAGAGCCTGCTGTGGTGAGTGAGAGGGAACAATGGGGAATTGCAGGGAAATGAGTGTTTCCCGATGTCAAATGTGGCGGAGCTATAAAAGTTAAAAATGAAACAAATAATGGAAAGGTGGTCAATTTTCGGTTCAGTGTTTTGAAGAAAAACCCTGCGTGGATCCCGTGTGCTGAGCCTGGTGGCGGGCGCGCTGCTGTGTGCGTATTCTGAGGTGGAGCCTCGGCCTTTATTCCCTTCTGCTTTTGTCCTGTTCAGCAAGCTCTATAAGCAAGCAAATAGGTTTTTATAGCCTTTTGCTAAGTATTTCTCATCTCTTCCTAAGTATTCCTACCATGCTGCAAAAGCAATTTTATTATGTGAGGCTGTATTTTTATAGTCAATTGAAATGACTATTAAAACATCACACTGCGGTCAGGCTCGCAGGCGCTTCGCTGGAGAAGCACTGCCCTCGCAAAACGGGGCAGCCTCGCCCTGGAAAGGGAGCCCGGCTTGGGAGCCAGAGCCGCTCACAGGCCTGAGACGTGTACCCTGCGCTTAACTTTTACTTGCTTATTTTTAAAATTATGATAAAAGATGCATGCCACAAAATTGATGCTTTTTAGCCATCTCTAGGTGTCCAGTGGCCTTAGGTCATTCACACTGTTAGGCAACCATCACCTCTATCCATCTCCAGAACTTCTCGGTCTTCCCAAATTGAAACTTTGTACCCATGAAGCTGTGGCTCCCCTCCACCCCTAGTTGCTCGTTATCTCAGTTCCTGTGGGTCAGGAATGCGGCTTTGCAAGGTCCTCCGGCTCCGGCACCCTCATGAGGCTGCTGCGGGCCAGGCCCAGGCACCTCCTGGTTCAGCCGTGGGGAGGGGACCCGCTTCCACGCGTGCACAGGGGCTGTTGGCAGGTCCCTCAGTGGCTCTTAGCTGGAGACCTTGCCGTGTGGGCCTCTCTGTGGGGCGGCTCAAACGGGGCAGTTGGTTTTATCAAAGTGAATGAGAGAGAGAGAGAGACAGACAGATACATACACACCGAGAGAGAGACAGAAGCCAGAGCCCTTTAGTAACCTCATCACAGGCACGACATCCATCACCTGCTGTGATTTATTGGCTTGGAAGCCCGTCCCGAGGTCCAGCTGATGCCGACAGGGAGGGGATCACGCAGGTGACCTGCAGTGGGTGGGATCGTGGTGGACGTCTTGAAGGTCTGTCTGTTGAGTTTTGTGACTCCCCTTGGCGGTGGGGGTGTGGGTCCCTGTGACGTCTCCTCCCTGAGGTGCACACTCCCTGCACACACCTTGATGACTGCGTAGGAAGCACGGTTCCCAGTCGGGGTCCGTGTAGGAAGGACCTGAATGTACAGACACTGAGACTGCCAGGGAGGTGCCCCTTGGAGGCAGAGATTGCATCATGGAGAAAATTCTTGTTATAACATATCCTGCATTGAATGCGCTCACATTTTGGGGCGAGGGGAGGGGTTCTGCTCTCCTTCCCGAGGGGCGGGTGGGGTCTATCCTTGTCCGGTGTGTGGATCTGAGCAGGTTGCCTGTCCGGTCCTGGGAAGGAACCTGTGGGGCGTGGCGGGAGGAAGGAGGTGCTCCCAGGCTGCTGGTCACCCAAGGATGACGGGGTGAGACGCTCCCTGGGCCTGGAGTCTTCCCAGATCAATTCTCCAAAGCAGGGGTTTGGGTGCTTCGGGGCAAATACTCAACTCTCCCATTATACCGCGGATAATAAAACTTTATTTTGCACAAACAGGCAGCAGGCCAGACCGGCCTTGGGGCTGTGGCTGCTGACTCCTGATCTATGGAATGAGGAAATAAAATGCCTCAGATGCTTTTGGCTGATGGTCATCGACATGCATGTAGAGTTTTAGGCTGTGTTTTATCATCTGTTTTAATATTCGCACACAGGGTTGGCAGAGGTTGTCTGGACCTCTTGCGAGGCTCTGGGGAGAGGTGGTTAGGGTTGTGGTTCCCTGACACGGCTGCTTCTGAGCTGTGGGACCACATGCAAGTTGCTTAACATCTCTGTGTTTGTGTCAAAAGTCGAGCTCTGTTCTCTCGCCCCACAGCCCGTCTCCTCTCCTCCCTCTCTCTCACTTCCTCTTGGCCCATGGTTTGAACTTTCTCTTCTTTTGGGAATCTGTGGGACTTAGATTTTCCGTGGTGAGGTTGTACTTTCGTCTTTGTCAAGAGTACCCCCGTTTCTAAGCCAGAACCTTAGAAGCAGAGCCTGAGGATGGGATTCTGGTCAAGTGATTGACAGGGGCTGGCTGCAGGGGCGGGGCTGGCTCTCGGGAGAGGCGTGAAGGGCCACAGGGAAGCAGACAGGATGGCAGAAGAAGCACCAGGATTGGACCCCACCACTGAGACACAGGCCTGGCCTTCTGTGTTCTGGCGTCAGCCTGTCGCTGGCTGGGGGTCCTCATAGGCTGGCAAGGTGACCCCCCGTGCAGGATGCAGCCTGTGGGAGGGGCGCCCACATCCTGAGCGCGGGCAGCCCCCACCTGCCTGGCCAGGGGTGGGGTACCTCCACGGGCAGGGCTCTGTGACCTCGCCTCCCTGACACTGTACTTCTGCCCTCTGCACATCCCGCCAGGCTCCAGGGTGGGGGCCACCTGCCCACGGGAAGACCCTTTACTCTTGTGCACCGGGCGGGAGAGCCCCCTGTGCTTCTGGGGGAGATGAGGCAGAGTCAGGTCCCTACACACATAGGTATTTTTATTTGCAAATTTTGAACCTAGTATTTTTTGCATGAGTTTTCGTGTGCAAAGTTAGATTTAAAAGAGTGACAAGTGCAGAAGAGCTGGCAGCGGAGCAGAAGAGCTGACATTGATTTGCAGTCCTGTCCTCCATTGTTTCTTAATGGTGAGGCCGTCTGCTGAAAAGTACAAACGCCCAAAGAGCCGTGGCAAGCAAGCATTGACTCTTAGAGTCTCACGATACTGGAAGGGAGGAAGAAATGAAAGCATCCAGCATTCACTCAGCATCCGAGTGGAAAGCAGTTTGCTGCAGTTGTGAGCTTTTCTTTAGTGTAATTAAAACTCTTTAAAAAAGATGAGAAATCTAAGTCTATTTACCTAGGGTAGCACTGCTCCTTATTAAAGATGAAAGGATTGACAACCTTCCCTAGCTTAAAAGCTAAAAAAAAAAAAAAAAATGCATTACATATCTCGTATAGATTAAGTATGAGTGAGTGTGTGAAAGATGCTTAGTTGGGAAGCCTATTGATTTAGTATGATAAGTCACTTCAGTCGTGTCCGACTCTTCGCCACCCTATGGATTGTAGCCCACTAGGCTCCTCTGTCCATGGGGATTCTCCAGGAAAGAATACTGGAGTGGGTTGCCATGCCCTCCTCCATGGGATCCTCCTGACCCACGGATTGAACCCAGGTCTCTTATATCTCTTGCAATGATACTAAAAACTAATACATATATGTATGTAGGTGTATATATATATATAAACTGTATACACACGTTAAAGCTTTGCCCCTTGCTGCAGGATCAGGGATGGCGTGCTGGAGCATAGGAGAGGGCGCTCCAGTGCCTGGGATGCAGCAGGAAGGTTCCAGGTCCAGGGTCTGATGGCCAGCACCCTGGACCAGAGGCTGGATCTCCCTGGGGTCTTGGGTGTGTCAGTCGCTCAGTCACGTCTGTCTCTTTGTGACATCATGGACTGGAACCCTCCAGGCTCCTCTGTCCATGGAATTCTCCAAGCCAGAGTGCTGGAGTGGGTTGCCATGCCCTTCTCCAGGGGATATTCCCAACAGGGATCAAACTCGTGTCTCTTTCTCTCCTGCACTGGCAGGCAGATTCTTTATCTGCTGAGCCACTGAGATTCCCCAGGGTCTCAACCTCTTAAGAAACCCGTGATTCCCGAGTCCAGCTATTCAGCTAGGATTAGTCCCAAACTTTCTGCCCCTGCAAGTATGTTAGCTCTTCTGGTCCTTTGATTTTTCCATCTGCTCTCTCACAAGGGATCGTCCCCCTTGTCCGTCCTCCCGGCGTGGAGGGCCAGTGTGGCTTGCGTCACCTCACCTGGTCCTCTGAGTGGCCACAGCACGGCTGGAGCTGGTGAGATGGCAGGCCCAGCTGGTGTGTGTGCCAGAACCCTGACCCTCACCCAGGCCTCCCTCCCACAAACGCCCATCGAACCTGAGCCTTTGTGCAGTCAGCAACCTACCCCACCGTCTATGACGGTCCTGAATGTGTAGGAGGGTCAGGAATGCTCATGTGATGGGCTCTGTTCTTGCAAACTCCCTCTCTCCCCAGGCCATCAGGGCGCCCCTGTTTTGTTCCAAAGGAGCAGGGCAGGGCTGGGACACGGATAGATCTCTCTGTGTGATGAGAGTGTGGGGTATCCAATGTCCTTTTTGTGCAATAACTATAAATTCATGGTAGACAGGAGAGTGTAGCAGTTTGACGGATGTGGGAAGGATCTGGAGGGGAGAAGTATTATTAGGGAATATTTCACCTGAAAAGGACCTGGTGACAAGGTTTGCTTATGACAGTCCTTGTGTGATATTGGATGATGTTTTGTGTGACTTTTGTTTTGACATCTTTCTGTCTGGTTTTATGAGAGCTATTCAGGGAGCACCAGGGGGAGGGTGACCAGGGAGGAAGAGCAGTGTCCAGCTACCCTGGGGGAATGGGGGTGGCACTCTGTTAGAATGTCGCCAGGGTGTTTTGTAACAATACATATGTCTGATGCCTGACTCCAAAACACCGTGTTCCCGTGCTTCTATCGGGTTGACCAAAACGTTCATTTGGGTCTTTCCATAAGATGTTATGGAAAACTTGAATGAACGTTTTGGCCAACGCAATACGTCTGTACCTGTGAGCAGGCAGTTTCACATCTCTGTGCCTCAGCTCCTTTACCTGTGAAATGGGAATAGTAGAACCTCCCTTGCGTTGATCTTGACATTGTTGGTGGTGATTGTTGATGGTGGTCCTGGTGGTGATGGGGTGTTGATGTTGGTATTGTTGGTGATGATTGGTGCTGGTGTGTTTGTGTTGATGATGTTGGTGATGGTGATTGTTGATGGTGGGCCTGGTGGTGATGGGGTGTTGATATTGGTATTGTTGGTGATGAGCCCCCATCTTTCTCACTGGATGCCCCCTCATGGGAACACTGAGTAGCATGTACCTCACATGTGGCTGGGGTTTCTCCTAGGAAACTGCTGTGGTGGAGGAACTATTTTGGTGGAGGCGGGTGTTGTGCCTCCAGTGGTCAGCTGTGGTGTTATTTAGAGCCTGCTGTGGTGAGTGAGAGGGAACAATGGGGAATTGCAAGGAAATGAGTGTTTCCCGATGTCAAATGTGGCGGAGCTATAAAAGTTAAAAATGAAACAAATAATGGAAAGGTGGTCAATTTTCGGTTCAGTGTTTTGAAGAAAAACCCTGCGTGGATCCCGTGTGCTGAGCCTGGTGGCGGGCGCGCTGCTGTGTGCGTATTCTGAGGTGGAGCCTCGGCCTTTATTCCCTTCTGCTTTTGTCCTGTTCAGCAAGCTCTATAAGCAAGCAAATAGGTTTTTATAGCCTTTTGCTAAGTATTTCTCATCTCTTCCTAAGTATTCCTACCATGCTGCAAAAGCAATTTTATTATGTGAGGCTGTATTTTTATAGTCAATTGAAATGACTATTAAAACATCACACTGCGGTCAGGCTCGCAGGCGCTTCGCTGGAGAAGCACTGCCCTCGCAAAACGGGGCAGCCTCGCCCTGGAAAGGGAGCCCGGCTTGGGAGCCAGAGCCGCTCACAGGCCTGAGACGTGTACCCTGCGCTTAACTTTTACTTGCTTATTTTTAAAATTATGATAAAAGATGCATGCCACAAAATTGATGCTTTTTAGCCATCTCTAGGTGTCCAGTGGCCTTAGGTCATTCACACTGTTAGGCAACCATCACCTCTATCCATCTCCAGAACTTCTCGGTCTTCCCAAATTGAAACTTTGTACCCATGAAGCTGTGGCTCCCCTCCACCCCTAGCCCCTGCAATCCAGCGTTCTGCTGTCTCTCTGAATGTGTCTCCTCTGGTATGGCATATAAGTGGGATCATAGAATATCTGTCCTTTTGTGACTGACTTATTTCCTGGGCTTCCCTGGTGGCTCAGACAGCAAAGAATCTGCCTGCGATGCAGGAGACCCAGGTTCCATCCCTGGGTTGGGAAGATCCCCTGGAGGAGGGCATGGCAACCCACTCCAGTACTCTTGCCTGAAAAATCCCATGGACAGAGGAACCTGGCGGGCTACAGTCCATGGGGTCGCAAAGAGTCGGGACATGACGAAGCATGCATGCACATTTATTTCACTTAGCATGATGTCCTCAGGGTTCATTCTTGTTGTCTCCTGTATCAGAATTCCCTTCCTTTTTAAGGCTGAATCATATTCCATTGTATGGATGGACCACTAAAAAAAGATGCTAGCCATTCTAATTGTCTTGAAAATTTTAGTCGTTTTTGAACAAGGGATTTCACACTTGTGTTTGCATTGGGCCCTGAGAAGTGTGCAGCCGGTTCTGCTGGGAGGGCACACTGCCTCATTGTGGACTCACAGTCATGATCGCGAGAGAGAGGGTCTGACCAGGCCTGGGCTTAGCAGCCCGGTGGGAGGGATGGAGGCTCGTTACTGTCTGGGCCTAAAGGTGGTTCCTGGCTGGCCAGAGCGGAGCCCTTGGAGAAGTGAACAGGCGGGCAGGGGACCCCCTCCCAGCTTGCGGGAGTTTGTTTACTGCCTCATCTTGGATCTGCATTCCTGCGTGTGTGTCCCCATCACATGAGATCTGTGATCGCTTCCTGGGGTCTGCTTTGGGAAGGGTAACCCAGCTGCAAGCACCCTCTCCGTGACCAGGCTGCCCGCTTCCTGTCTGCACACTATCCGTGGAAGGCAGGTTTATCAAGCGATTAACTAAGGAAACATTTGTCTTGGGTCCTTGGGGGACTTTGACCACACGCTTGATGGCTTTGGCGGGAGGAAGGGCTTTGGATCAGACTCTCCCACATGCCCAAGAAGACAGACACGACAGGCTGGTGGCCCGGGTCCGGGCATCTTAGGGCCCTGGGCTCCCTCCTTTAAGGCGGGCTCAGACACACTCCACTCAAGCCTCTTCTTGAAGGGTCCTGGAAAGGTGGACCAGTGATGGGCTGGGTTGCCTGAGCAGCATCTTCTCCACACCCAGAGCCAAGCGAGATGTGTGCATTCTTGCCGCCTCTCAGAACCCATCCAGGGCAGGTGGCTTGCTAACGGGGCTGAGTGTGCAGGTGCCCTGGGCAGGATCACTGGCACCATTTGTCCAAGTGAAACTGTGCTTATTCTGGGCGTAGGGTCAGCCATCTGGGACATACCTCCCTGGTGAGACTGTCAGAACTGAGATGTTAGAATTTGTCTCTGCTATTTAAGACCCTGGTCTGGTCTTGAGTTTTCTAATGGGAAATAGATGCAAATAAAACTGCAGTGTTTTCCAACAGATTTAGGATTCTAGTAATAGTTTTGCTGTCTGTACTGATCTGTTACATGATTCCTCCAGCACTGGTGTCACGCTGGGTGCCAGGCATCGTGAAGCAAGGAGGCGGATGGAAAGACGCTGGGCAGGTGTGGCAGGAGTCTGAGAGCAGAGCGGTAAAGGATGAGCTATTGCAGGGTCTTGTAGAAGAGCTGCTCGTGGACTGGGAGCTGGAGGGGCCCTTCTGCAGGCCCCACGTGATGTGCATTTATTGGGAACCATTTATTGGGTACCTGTTTCATGAGGAGCATGCCGTCCAGTGGGTAGCAGGTGGGCAGTTTTCTGACAACGCTTCATCAGTGTGGGCAGAGGGCGCTGTTGCGCTCCTATGAGGGTTGCTTACCCTTTCTTTGGGTGGACAGTGGTGGGCAAGGTTTCCTTACACGTGTTGGATGACCTGGAGGAGCAAGCCTCCAGGTGAAGAAGGGGAATAAAGAGCATCCCAGACAGAAGTAGGCTTTGGGACAAAGTCCTGGAGTGGGGTGGGGACTACCCTACCCTATATAGAGTAAATCCTGAAGGAAATTGACCCTGAATAATCATTGGAAGGGCTGATGCTGAAGCTGAAGCTCCAAGACTTTGGCAACCTGATGCGAAGAGGTGACTCATTGGAAAAGACCCTGATGCTGGGAAAGATTGAGCGCAGGAGGAGAAGGGGGCGGCAGAGGATGAGATGGTTAGATAGCATTACCGACTCTGGACATGAGTTTGAGCAAACTCTCGGAGATAGTGGAGGACAGAGGAGCCTAGTCACTGCAGTTCATGGAGTTGCAAAGAGTCGGGCATGACTTAGTGACTAAACAGCAATGGATATATATATATATGTATGTATTTGTTTTTTGCCATGAAGAAAAACAAATTAGCATCGTTCTGCAGTGTTCCCATTGTCTTTCCCTTTATTCATCGCCATTAGTATTAGGTTGGATGATTTGAAAAGAGAGTAGAAAGCATGACCCCATTCTATAGAACAAGTCAAAGTTTAAGGCCAGTAAGAGGAACTGTGACAAAGAGACCTTATTGTTGAGAATCACAGATAGCTAGGTCCAAGCCCAATGCTTTCACCTCTCTCCTTTGCTTCAGAGGTGTCCTTAGTGGTGGGGAGCTGGCTCATTTCTGCCTCCTCAAGTCCCCAGTCCTGTGTGTGTTTACAGTGCGTGCTTTAGGTGGAACCAGTCTGACTAGTTGGAGAAGGCAATGGCACCCCACTCCAGCACTCTTTCCTGGAAAATCCCATGGACGGAGGAGCCTGGTAGGCTGCAGTCCGTGGGGTCACGAAGAGTCGAACATGACTGAGCGACTTCCCTTTCACTTTTCACTTTCATGCACTGGAGAAGGAAATGGCAACCCACTCCAGTGTTCTTGCCTGGAGAATCCCAGGGACAGGGGAGCCTGGTGGGCTGCCATCTATGGGGTCGCACAGAGTCGGACACGACTGCAGCGACTTAGGAGCAGCAGCAGCCTGACCAGTGATGGGGACTTGTGAGTCCTGACCAGGTCTGTGGCAGAGACGGTGAGGCTTAGAGGGTTCCCAGCTGCCCGTCTTCCTCCTGAGGGTTCTCACTGGGACCAGCCGCCCCTGGGTGTCCAGTCCCCTGGATGCACGTCCCGCGTGGCAGGTGGGTGTGCAGTGTCATCTGTGGGGGCCCTCCGGGGACTGGCCGAGCTGGGGTTTGCCCTGTCCTCTGGGGCGAGGTCACTGTAAAGTGTCCATGGCTGGGGTGAGGGCTGGGGAGGGGGTAGGAGCCAGGTCGTTTCACTGGCATATATTTCCCCAAACTGCAATCATCTTTCTGCCTGAAGAAGGATGATTAAAGAGATTAGATCTCTCCCCATATCTCTTCTCTGCATCTCTTTGTTGCTGAGCAAAATTGAATGCAGAAATAGATAATTTTCAGGTCAGCTCAGTCTTTTCTGATTTGTGGGTGGATTTGCAAAGACCGTCCATAATGAAGTCAGTGGTTTTCTCTCCTGGCACTGACTTTATGAAAGACAAAAGTGTCGAAAAGTGGACTCATTTTTCCTGTCACAGAAAAGTAATAAAGCCAGACCCATGCACAACCCAGCCTATTTCCTAAGACAACCTGCTTGTTTGGGGCGATGCAACCCTCTGAATGAGATGGAAATGAGATAGTGGCTGCCTAGTTGTGGATAAGGCGTACAAGGATACTTTATTCTAAAGAAAGATATTAAAATATCTTAGAATTGTGTCTGTCACTTCAGTGAGAATGTGATAGAAGACTCTTTTATGTATTTCTTTTCACAGTCTTATCTTGACCATCCTGCACACCTGTTTCCATCCAAAAGGCAGAAAGAAATAATGAATCGCCAAAGACAATTCCCTCTATCTCACTAGGTCCCTACCCACCACTTTAATTATGTAGATGAGTTCCTTGAGTCTGATATTCAAACACTGCATGAAGTCTTGCTGCAGGGAACTTTATTGGCAGGGAAACAGGATCTATTCCTATAAAAGAAAGATACCCCAAAGAAGTAAGTTCATGATGTTGAAAGTGATATCTTTTTTAGAAACATGGGTTCTATCAGACCCACACTCGCGAATGCAGTTGGAGGTATTTTTGGACCTTGAGCTCATCACCCCTCGTTTTCCTTTATTTCTCTTTCTGGTTTGAACCTCATGTTTTTGAACCAGGTCAGGGAAGCTGCTACGCCCACTGGGAGTTTGCTTCCTAGCTCACAGAAATGAAAGATGCTGGGTCCTCGTTCACTTGGTCAGTCTTTGCTTCTCTTCACCTCATCTTTTTCTATTATTATAAAATAGACATACGTTTACCATTTTTAGGTGTACAGTGCGTGGCATTAAGCACGGTCACACGGTTGTGCAGGCATCGGCCTGTCCATCTCCAGAACGCTTTCATCTTCCCCAGCTGAAACTCTCCCACCTGTTAAACACTCACTTCCTTTCCCCTCCACCTTAGCTCTTGGCAACCACCGTTCTACTTTCTGTCTCTATGAATTTTAACAATTCTAGGGACATCGCAGGAGAAGAATGATCGCATATCTGGTCTTTTGTGTCTGGCTTACTTCCCTTAGCACAGTGTCTTCAAGGTACCATGTGCCAGCACGTCTCTCCTTTTTAGGGCTGCGTGATATTCCATTGGATGTAGAGGCCACGTTTTGCTTATCCATTCTTCTGTTGGTGGAGACTTCGGTTGCTTCCACATTTTAGCTGCTGTGAATAATGGCTGCACACGTATCTGTTCAAGTCCCTGCTTTCAGTTTTTTTTTTGGTTTATACCCAGAAGTGTAATTGTTGGATCACATGGTAATTCTAAGTTTAACGTTTTAAGAAGCATTTAACTGTTTTACCCAGTGGCTGTACCGTTTTACATTCCCATGAGCAATATTATAATTTTTCCATGTCTTTGCCAACACTTTTGATTTTCTATTAAAAAAAGACTAGCCACCCTGGTGAATGTGAAGTGATGTCTCATCGTGGTTTTTGCTTTGATTAGCGACGTTGAGCATCTTTCCCTGTGCTCCTTGGCCCTTTGTGTATCTTTGGAGAAATGTTTATTCGAGTACGTTGACCACTTTTAGATTGCATTGTTTGCTTTTTATTATTGAATTATAGGAATTCCTTATATATTTTGGTTATCAATTCCTTACCAGATACGGGATTTGTAAATATTTTTCTCCCATTCTGTGGGTTGCCTTTTCACTCTTTCGATAGTTTCCTGTGGGTGCACAAGAGGTTTTAATTTTGATGAATCCTGCATCTATTTTTCTGTCACTTGTTGCCAGTGCTTTTGGGGTCACATCCAAGAAATTTTGCCTTCTCCAGTGCCATGAAGCTTTGCTCCTATGTTTTCTTCTAGGAGCTTTGTAGTTCTAGCTTTCATGTTTAGGTTTTCTATCCACTTTCAGTTACTTTTTATGATTGATTCCTCATCTTTTTGCATACAGGTACCCCGTTTCCCCAACACCTTTGTTGAAAACATAGTCTTCTCCCTTGAACGGCTTAGCCATCCCTATCAAAACAATTTAACCGTATATGTGAGTTTTTTTCTGGGCTCTCTGTTCTATTGCATTAGTCTGTATGTTTGCGTAAACCACACTGTTTTGATTACCGGAACTTTGTAGTAAGTGTTGAAATCAGGAAGTGTGAAGCTTCCAACTTTACGCTTTGTAAATATTGTTTTGACTGTTCGGGCTGCTGTGGGGTGGATTTTTCTATTTCTGCAAAAATGTTATTGCAATTTTAATAAGAATTGCCCTGAATCTGTAGATCTCTTTGGTTGAGCTGCTGTCTTAGTAATATGAAGTCTTCCAGTCCATGAGTGTGAGATGACTTTCCATGTGTTCACGTCTTTTAATTTCTTGCAGCACTGTTCTGTAGCTTTCAGTGTGCAAGTGCTTTGCCTCCTTTGTTAAGTTTGTTCCTAAGTATTTTATTTTATTTTGTATCTTTAAAGAGACAACACTTGCAGCAGCATCCTTCGGAACAGGCTCTAATATTCTTCCTCCCTCCTTTCCTTTTTTCTGTCCGGATTCCTTTTCTTTCCTTCGATCCACTTTAGAGTTTCTCTCTGTGCCAAGTACTGTTCGGTGCTGCGCACAAGTGAAGTCGACGGTGGAGGCGCTGCTCTGAGTCATGATGAATCGGGACTCTGGGAGGCTCTAACCCTGCCTGAATCGTCTGCCCCCAAATCAGAGAGATGGAAGGACTGGGCTCTGGGTCATAGAAAGTGGCAACTGAGTGGGTGCCAGTCTCTTTTGTGACAATAAAATTTAGGCAGCCCAGATCCCAGCTCTGATATAGGGTGGGGGTGGGGAGCTGCTTTCTGCCCAGAGTCAAGTTCAGTGGATATACATAAATGATTTGATTCTTTCTGCACTGCTCTTCCTGAATGGGTCCAGCATGTTCCTTAGAGACCAGGCTGCACGGACTTCCTGGGGCAGCATCGTGTTCTGCCCATCTGCAGCATCAGCCCCAGCCCACTGCTGGACCACAGCAGGAGCTGGACAGAGTCTGGGAAACACCACACATCTCTAGTTGGCATGGACTAGATGACCATGTGATGACTTGTGAAACCAAAGGGCAGCAGGCAGCCGGCCTTTTAGAAGGAAGCCCTGCAGGGGCCACAGCCAGGACCTGTGCCCTGTACCCTTAAGGACACGGTCTGCATTTTCCCCAGCCCTAAGAACCGAAAAGATGCGTGCTGTTGGAAAAAAAAAATTTTTTTTAACCACTGATGGCAGGACAAAGGGAATGAGATCACAAACAGAGCAATTAATTTTCACAAATTGACTTTCTGAAGGAATTAATTAACTTTTAAATTGCTCCTTGAAATACTGAAGTCATGTTTCAAGGGGACAGTGTGTGGAAGAGAGAGAGAAGCTCGGAGCTGAGCAGATTTTGAAAAGTGACGTGTGGTCAAGCCCACGTCTTTGGTGCATTAAGGCGGCTTTGAACCCGAGCACTGATGGCTGATTATCTCATTAGATGGAAGAGACCCAAAGCAGAACCCAGAAAGCTAATATTGTGCCTCTCTTTCTTATTGATTGAATCTGTCTCGGGCTCCTGGATCTGTCTGTAGAGGTCAAGATCATTTTGAAGAGGAACACATGATACAATGTTTGCTTTCTCTCTTGTTGCAAACCTCACAAGAAAAAATACTTTGTGGTCTGGTTAAATTCAGTGAATTTTTATTGAGTGCCTGCAAGGCATGGTGTTAGCTACTGTGGGAAATCCAATGATGAGCAAATGTTTACTTCTCCCAAGGAGTTTGGTCTGGAGGAGAAGACAGATAGATAGATAAGTAACCCTCCCAATGTGTGGGCTGTCACAGAGTTTATAGAACAGTTGGGAAGCAAGCAAGTAATTCAGGTGTGCATGTATTTTTTCTTTTTTTTTTGGTTCAGGGGGAAAAGTCAGAATCCAGGAAGGGCGGCCCTTGTAGACAAGTGGGGTCTTCAGAGGCGGAGCGGGACGTGACATTCCCAGTGGGAGGAACAGGCCTAGGGTGGGAGGAGGTGGAGCTGGAGGAGGGTGAGTAGGGGAGAAGAGGATTGAAAAGATGGACTGAAGTCATGTCCCATTGGGCTTTGGATGCTGTGCTGGAGGATTAGGCATGATTCAGAAAGCCAAGATAAATCGTGTAGTGTTTTGGAGTAAGATTTAAGGACGGTAACTTTGGTGATGGAGAGAAGAAAAGATTTTATATAGGAAACCTGCTGAAATGTTATTTTTCATCTCAGTGAGAGATGTTGTAGGCTTGGGTCAGGAAGAATGGGGTGGTGGGGACAGTACCCCAGGGTCTCAGCGCTGCTGTCCATCACTGTGCCTCCTTGAGCAACTCGTGACTCCTCTGGAGGGCTCTGTGTTCTCATCTGTTAAATGGGTGGATGGACTGTAGTGTTTTTTGTTTTTTTTTTTCCACCCTAACTAAGATCATGGCATCCGGTCCCATCACTTCATCACAAATAGATGGAAAAGTGGAAACAGTGGCAGATTTTATTTTGTTGGGCTCCAAAATCACTGTGGATGGTGACTGCAGCCATGAAATTAAAAGATGCTTACTCCTTGGAAGGAAAGCTGTGACAAACCTAGACAGCATATTAAAAAGCAGAGGCATAACTATGCTGTCAAAGGTCTACCTGGTCAAAGCTATGGTTTTTCCAGGAGTCATGTATGGATGTGAGAGTTGGACCATAAAGAAAACTGAACGCCGAAGAATTGATGCTTTTTAGTTGTGGTCTTGGAGAAGACTTTTGAGAGTTCCTTGGACAGCAAGATCAAACCAGTCAATTCTAAAGGGAATCAACCCTGAATATTCACTGGAAGGACTGATGCTGAAGCTGAAGCTCCAATACATTGCAGCTACCTGATGCGAAGAGCCGACTCATTGGAAAAGACCCTGATGCTGGGAAAGATTGAAGGCAGGAAGAGAAGGGGACGACAGAGGATGAGATGGTTGGATGACATCACTGAGTCAATGCATGTGATTTTGAGCAAACTTTGGGAGATAAGGAAGGATGGAAGCCTCGCGTGCTGCAGTCCATGGGGTCTCCCAGAGTTGGACACGACTAAATGGCTGAACCACAATAACAAATGTCAGAATAGTCAAGTAATTCTTTTGTTGTTGTTGTTCTTTTTCCTTGAATAGGATTTAAATTTCACTGAATTCTTTTTCTGTACCAAATGAGGTGATCATATGATTGTTTACTATTTACTGTTGTCAATGTGGTAAATTAATAGATTGGGTTTTGGATGTTAAACCAGTCTTGCATTTCTGAAATTACCCCAGCTTGGGTTATTCTGTGTAAGGAAGGTGAAATCCACTAGCCTGATGTTTTAGACTCTGGTGGACCTGAGGAATGCCTGGACCTGTTTGCCTGTCATGGATCCAGGCTGGATGTTGGAATTTTCAGGGAGCCATCAGGAGGGCAAGGCTCAGAGAGGGCTGGGGTTGAGGAAGAGACCCTGCAGCTTTGGCATCCTGGCCCCTCATCCAGGCAGGCCTCTGGCTGCTCATGTGTGGGCCGATTCTGAGCTGCTATAAACCCTGATGAGGGAAATGGGGAAAATTCTAGCTCCATCTCCTAGGACTGTTGGGAGAGTTGAATTAGCTGAACATGTGATGCTCTTGGGCTTCCAGGTGGCTCAGGGACGCTCTTAGCCCGCTGGCTAGCCCGAGAGTGTACATCACCACCAGCTTCATCATCACCACCGTCACCGTGACCGCCACCTTCATCTGCCGTATCGCCACCATCAGTGTTATTAAAAGTCTCGATGTGAATAGAAGCCCTCCTCTCTGATTCATGAACCACAGTTCTTTCCTTCTGTTCCCAGGCAGCCTTTTTTTAGGTTGATCAGGAGACTGAGCAGAGGAGATGACTTTGGCTTTTCAACATCTCTGATGCATTTAAGCTGTGTGGAGCATGGACCACGGTGCTCATTTTTTATTTTGGAAAAAAAGATCCATGTGCTTCTTCACTCGGTGCTGCTGCTGGTTCTTTGAGAGAAAAAAACAAAAACGAAAACAAAATCCCTCCCCTTCCCCAAAAGAAAACAAACCTGTGTCCTCCTGAGAAAGGGCTTTGACTTGGGTTCATCTCCACCTCCTTTTCTCAGGGTTCATCTCCACCTCCTTTTCCCATTTCACTTTTCACACAAATAACAAGTTAAGCTGCTACGCTGGACTCTGTGGTCCAGGATTGAGAAGTTCACGTGAAGATCCATTTATACCCAGCGACACCTGTCTCAAGTCAGGCTATTAAAAAAGCTAAATGGCTTTGAGGAGGAGGAATCGATTAAGCGCCCACCTACCAGCCCGAGGGAGGTGATGGCCACTCTCGCCGAAGCTGTGAATGGAGGTGCGATGACCCTGCTCTCTTGCGGGGGTTCCCGCATCTTAACAGACCAGAGAGATAAAGAAGATGAACGGCAGAAAGGCCACCTTCCCTGTGCTTGTGTTGCGTAAAGACATTTGAAAACCCAGATGCCATCCATCAGCAGTATCCTTCGTAAAGGAGAAGATGCTTCTGGGTCTGGTCTTTCTCGTCTCGGCTCCTGCCCGCCACTTCCCAAAAGAGGGGCAGATTTGAAAGGTCAAGTGATTGGACTAGGGCATAGTCTTTTACACCAAAGACCTTTGAGTTTATTTAAGAAAAATTCACTGCATTGTTCTCATTTTTCTTTCACCCAGGAACTGGGGACCCTCAGCCCTCAGACGTGTCAGCTTCAGAGGCTTGCTCTTGGGGGCCCTGCTCCGCAGTGAATGAATCAAGCACAAAAGGCCTCCTTTAAATCGTTTCCCACATATCTCCTTGTATAGGTTCCCTGTTGCTGCTGTAACAAATTACAACCTTAGGGGTCTGAAACATCACAGATGTATAGCCCTACAGTTCTGGACGGTCAAAGTCCTAGGATCAAGGTTTCGGCAGGCAAGGCCGTGTTCCTGCCGGCAGCTCGGGGGAGGGCCCTTTCCTCGCCTTCTCCCGCGTCTAGAGGCGCCAGCATTCCTTGCTCGCGGCCCCTGCCTCGCTCCACTGGACCTGTGCTTCCGCGGTCATGCCTTGGTGTGACACTCTGGCCTCCCTCCCATGGAGCCCCCCGTCTCGATCTCTCAGCGCATCTCACTGGCCACGGGCCCTTTTGCCTTACAGGGCTCTGGATTCAGATGTGAACGTCTCTGGGGCCATCGTTCTGTCTGCCACACTTTCCCCACCCTCCTGCTTCCTTGTTCAACACCGTATCAATGCCTTTAACGTGGTGTTCTTGAGGCTGTGGGCGGGGCGGCCAGTGTTGTGGTCCAGGTTCTGCTGTGTCATTTGAGGCCACATGGCATAAACCCTCTGAGGCCCCCTTCCCCTTCATCTGTGAAATCGTGGGTCTTTAAGGCTCATTTCGTAGTCAGGAAGATCCCCTGGAGGAGGAAATGGCAACCCTTTCCAGTATTCTTGCCTGGAAAATCCCATGGACAGAGGAGCCTGGTGGGCTGCAGTTCATGGGCTCACAAAGAGTTGGACATGACCGAGCGACTCACACTGTCATAGTTAAATGTGGAATGGCTCTGTCCTTTGTTTTTACGGTTGTTCCTCAGTTGAGTTTATTTCTTGAAATCCCTGCTATGCGTGCATGCTCAGTCGTGTCCGACTCTTTGTGACCCTGTGGACTGTAGCCCACCAGGCTCCCCTGTCCATGGGATTTTTCAGGCAAGAATACTGAATATTTTATAAATATTGTTTATAAATATTTTATTTAAATTTTTAGTATATATTTATTTGCGTGCACCAGGTCTTAGTTGCACCATGTGGGCTCTGGTTCCCTGACCAGGGATTGAACCTGGGACCCCTGCACTGGGAACTCAGAATCTTAGCCACACGACCACCAGGGGAGTCTCAGCATTGTTTCTATTCCTGTATGAGCTTTTCACAACTGCCTTTCTGCCTACTTCAGAGATGGAGAGGCCACTACTTAAAGGTTATTCTGTGTGGCCCTTACAAATTCACAGGGACCTGAATGTATTTACAGTGGACATGTTCATTTCCTTTTATTTGTATTGTTTTTGACGTGTTTATTTTTTTCTGCGTTGGTAATAGAAGAGGCGTGCTGGCAGGGATGCTGTTAAGAATGGTGATAAATGCATTTATGGTTTCTAAAGGCTTCAGAAGTGATTTTTCGGGGCTGGGAGAGGCCGGCATATGTTCTGAGCTTCCTTTCTCTAATGCAGTTATTTCTTGTTAAAAGATTCACCATAAAATGCTAAATAAACTTAATAACTTCCAATAACCATTAATGTCAGTTGAGGCCATTTAAATTTTATGAATTTGGGTGAAAATATGAGAAAATACCTGGGAAGATAGAATTTTCTACATATGTATGGTTACTGATGTTTTGTGTTCCTGTGATAATCTGCTCATTTTGGCTTTTAAAGGATGATTCTGATAGTAAGAGAAGTCTTCATAGGAATAAAAGCAAAATAGCCCCAAACACAATAAGAGGTTTTACAATTTGCTGTGTTTACAGCTTCCCTGGTGGCTCAGATGGTGAAGAATCTGCCTGCAATGCAGGGGATACAGGCTTGATCCCTGGGTTGGGAAGATTCCCTGGAAAAGGAAATGGTACCACACTGTAGTATTTTTGCTTGGAGAATCCCATGGACAGAGGAGCCTTGTGGGCTACAGTCTGCTAAGTCGCTTCAGTCGTGTCCAACTCTGTGTGACCCCATAGACGGCAGCCCACCAGGCTCCCCCGTCCCTGGGATTCTCCAGGCAAGAACACTGGAGTGGGTTGCCATTGCCTTCTACAATGCATGAAAGTGAAAAGTGAAAGGGAAGTCGCTCAGTCCTGTCTGACTCCTAGCAACCCCGTGGACTGCAGCCTACCAGGCTCCTCCGTCCTTGGGATTGTCCAGGCAAGAGTGCTGGAGTGGGGTGCTATTGCCTTCTCCGGGGTCTGTGAGGTTGCAAAGAGTCAGACACGACTGAGCGACTAAGCATGATTGTTTACTGGGGGCAACCCATTGCATCTAATCAACAGAGCCGTCGGCAGCATTATTTTCTTTAAGACACAGAGTACTCATGCCCTCCTATGAGGTAGAAATCCATCTCCTTATTTTACAACCGGGGAAGCTGAGGAGGGAGAGGTAGGTCATTTGCTGGAGGCCACTCAGATCTACAGGGATAGAGGTGGCACCCTGCCTAGTCTCTCTGCTTCCAGAGACCACAAATACATTCAATAGCTTGGTTATGGAGCTGCGACAGGAAGTGTGCTGTGGTGCTGGGTATTTTTGCAGAAAGGGGTTGAAAGAGTCAACACATACTTGGAGTTGGCCCTCTGGAAGAGGGGACATTGCTGGGAAGACCCCGTTCGTGGGGGAAGAATAAGGAGGGACACACAGGGACGGGCAGATTCTTTCTTTCAGGGAGAAATAGGGTTAGGGACCAGGAGTGTATGGTCGGAAGGAAGGCCAGGTGGTCGGTCAGCAGGAGGGCCCCCCATGCTTGCATGAGAAGTTTGCATGTCATGTGATCAGGGAGAATTCCAGCGATGGACCTGGTAACAGTCCTGTAAAGGGCAGTCTATGCAGCAGGGTGTTCAGGATGGATGGGTGAGAGTTTGATCCTGCTTGAGGAAATGTTTTGATGAGTTTTATTTACCTCAAGTCTGAAAAATCTTTTAAGGTAGAATCCATTGGGAAGGAATAACATCACTGTAATTTTTTAAATTGAGAGTGGGCTAATTGAATATTTGGGAGTCGTAAGCATCCTTTTTTCACTGTGATATTTCCCTTTATCTCCATTCTTGAGCAGAAGCATGGCCTGAATTTAATGGAATGACTTTTGCATGCTCAGCTGGGAGGAACAGAACTGCTTTATGTCAGATAAATGTTTGGGATTTCAGACATGTGTTGTGTATTGTCAGTTTGAAGGATTTCTTCTTAACATAAGACATATTTTTGCCTCTTTGATTGTAATTTTTTTTTGACTTAATAGCAACTTTGGCTATATGATACTTTTAAAATCAATTTGATTTTCAAGAAATTCTCAGTCCATGTGTCATTGACTCATAGACAGGAAAAAGTCATCTAGTAGAAAAGTCTGCTAATGGAAATGTATGATAGTATATGAAGTGATAATTGCAACATTGTTGACAGTAGCTTCAGTTTCCTTCCTATTATAAACATATTTCCTCTGTGAAAAGAAATGAGGAATAATATGCGTGCACCTTGAAAACATTGTGTGTGCCAAGTAGAAGAAGCCACAGGCTTCCCTGGTAGCTCAGCTGGTAAAGAATCCACCTGCAATGCAGGAGACCTCAGTTTGATTCCTGGGTCAGGAAGATCCCTTGGAGAAGGGGAAGGCTACCCACTCCCGTATTCTTGGGCTTTCCTGGTAGCTCAGATGGTAAAGAATCTGCCTGCAATGCAGGAGACCTGGGTTCGATCCCTGGGTTGGGAAGATCTGGGAAGAGCATGGCAACCCATTCCAGTATTCCTGCCTGAATCCCTGTGGGCAGAGGAGCCTGGCGGGCTGTGGTCCACGGGGTCGCAAGGAGCTGGACATGACTGAGCGAGAGCAGAGCACAGCACAGAAGAAGCCCGGCACAAAAGGATAAAGTTCTGTGATTTCATTGGCAGGGTGGCTGGACCAGATTCATAGGCACAGAAAGGAGGCTGCAGCTTCTCAGGGCTGACAGCGGGAGGGGTGAAGAGCTATCGCTTCATGGTTAGAGGGCTTCTGTTCGGAGTGATGAAAAAGTTCTGGAAATTGATAGTGGTAATGGAGCTCAACATTATGAATGTAGCGTCACTGAAATGTACACTTAAAAATGATTAAAAAGGCAAATTTCACATCATTTTACCACAATAAACCACTTGTGGTTGTCTGGTGTTATAAGTGGTTATGAATTTCTTCTGCTTAAACTGAGGACCCTTGAAAGAAAAGGCTCCTTTTGTGGATGTCAGAGAGGATGATCCAGGCAAAGGCAGACTATTTCAGTCTTAAAAACAGGCAAAAACATGCCAGCATAATCTCACCTTTAGTAATAGCTTCTTTGCTCTCTTCTCTCTGAACAGCTTTTTATAACTACGATGCGCGGGGAGCAGATGAACTTTCTTTACAAATAGGAGACGCTGTGCACATCCTGGAAACATACGAAGGTGCGTATTTGTTTTGGTGTGTTTCCTTTTATAGTTTTGTGTGGTTAGGACACTTTCAGTACTTAATGGGTCAATCATTGCCTTGTTAGGAAAGCACTTAACTTCTGGTGTTCTTGCACACTGCATGCTGTGTCAGGAGCGGGCAGTGGTGAGGTTATCTGTTATTGAAGTCATTAAAAAAAATTAAGATGAAATTAAAATTAAACTCCTATATTTTTAACCTGTAAAGTTTTCTGTTGAAATAGTCATTTTCATTATTTTAACACACCATTGTTTCCTTTCTTTGCAAATGAATGTATATATGTTCTTGACTGTTAATAACTGACTGCTTGAAAAAAAATTAAAAAAAAAATACATTTAAGGTAGCGTAGTGTCTGGCTTAGTGTGCTGAGGTGTTTGATGTGAATGGTAAGACTTTTTATGTTCTCACTTGTTAACAACCTCCTGAGAGGAACCAAAATTATCATGTCTTAAATCCTTTTTTAAAAAAATCTGTGACCCTGTTTTCTGAGGGGTGAACAGAGATTGTTACCGCGACGTGCGGTGTGGTCCCGTGAAGCCGTTGTTGTAATTATCCGATAAATACCCTTGTCGGTGACAGTGGTTTTCCAGTGTCCTTGGTTTTTCAGGCAGTTGGTTTTCATATTAGTGTTTCGCAAATCATTAAAACGGGACCCCTTTCGTTTTATGCTGTGGTTTATCGCTGCACAGAAAAAAAGTGATGATGGGCTGGAAGTTTAGATCCCTCACATCTGGATGTTTTGCGTGATTGTGTTGTAGACTGGTGGCTGTTTCCTGTTGGAAGGCTGACACCCATGTAACAAAGGAATAAAGAGAACTGATTAAAATTGGTAATTCCAATAGCAAAATTGCTTTCAGATCGGGTTTAACCAGACCCCTCCCGGGAGGAGGTGGGCTGGAGGAGCGGGGAGAGAAAATTGCAGACATCCCATAGTAATCACAGATTGAACTTCACACTCAGTCTTCAGAATCCTCTTTGCACACAAGTGATGTCTCGTTCAGCTTCTGCATCAGGCAAGCTGCAGCTTGCTCTCGTGTTCCTGGAGAAGCACAAACCCATTAAAACACCCATGTCTGTGTCCCTTACTTCCTCATCTGGCTTAGAATTCCATTCCATTTGCACCGTTTACCCTAAAAAATGTCCCACTGAGGGTGGAAATCCGCTTCCGTGGCGTATGCTTGGAAGCGGATGTGATGCAGAAATAGACGTGCTCCTTACTGTGTGAACGAGTAGCTGCCCGTGGGTACCCTCTGTTTATTTTCAGTTTTTACAGCTGACAGTTGGATCGCCTTATCTGCCCCCAGTTTATATGGCCAGTGGCTGGAAGGAAACGGAGAAATTAGCTAGAGGTTAAGGATCAAACCTCTCATCTCAGACACTTTTCTGATCTCAAGGGAAGAATGCTCTTACATCTTTGTTTTTTATTTCTGCCCCGGGTCAGCTGCATTTGAAATCCTGGTTAATAAACAGTGGACAGTGACGTCATTCCTGAACAGATAGCAATTTCCTGTGCAGCCCCGGGTGGTGGGGGCTGTGACTTCTGGTTCTTTGCTTCGTAGGAAGAATGCACTCTTTAAACGGGAGAATCCTTCGGCGAGTCGGTGATCCTTTTTGTACGTTTAACTTAAACGAAAATGGTGGCAGGCATTGACGTTTTGGCCAACATCATGATAAAAGAGTCTTCAGTGAGCATTTGGTTTCTGGGCTCATCCATCTTCCAAGTGCTGATTACAATATTCCAGTGTTTGTAAAGACCCTGTAATGGAAAACCAATTCCCCTTCTTTGACAACAGCCTTTTTGGTTTTAGTTAGAATCCGATCAGAGAAAAGCGTGGGGGGAACGCATTGCTTTTGGGAAACTTGGTGACTTGATTGTCATTGGATTACAATGGAATACTTGTTTTCCTGCTCTTTGCTCTCATTCTGTTTAAATTTTGTGGATTGTGTTAGCCTGTGGCATTCTCTTCTTTTCTTCTCAGCCCTTTCCACTTTTTCCCCCTAAGAAAATTTATTTCTGTTTGTCAAATTTCATTTCCCTTTTCTTTGTGATCCTGTTCAGGGTAGGATACTGCTGGGATTGCTCCAGAGAATATGATTTCTAGATGGTCACTCCTTATATTCAGGTTCAGAGAACACATTTACCTGCAAGTTATGGTTAATTTGTCCATCTCAGGCTCATGGAGGCTTGGAGCACAGAGCAAAGAAAAGAACTTTCTAGGTCACAGAGGAGGTGGACGGGACTTTGAGAGGTCCTTTCGGGTATGTCCCTGCCTATAAGCAGTGTCCAGGGTCAGTCAGACAGGAGAAGTGAACCCAGGTCACCGGTGTTGATAAAGTGACTCTCCAGTGCCCAAGCAGGTGCGGGTCCTGCCACCTGCTTATTTCCAGAAGGATCTCCAAGAGGTGTATGCTGTGCTGAGGGAGATGGCAGCGTTGCACCCAGATTAGGAAAGTGCTCTCGTGATGAAAACACAGCGCTCGAACTTGGTTTGGATTTTTCAAAGCGATCATCATCTGTTTTCTTCCACAACACACCTTCATCCCTTTTCCTTCCACGAGCATCTGTCCACGGAAGGTCTTGTGAAGACCGCCTCTGGGTGTCCTGGGGCGGAGGCAACAAGATGTGGCATGGTGGGGCGTTTAAACAGCAGGAATGTGTTCTCTCCCAGTTCTGAGGGCTAAGGGTTCAAGGCCAAGGTATCGGCAGGGTTGAGAACGTGAGGCTGCCCCGCGGGCCTCTCCAGCCGCCTGCTCGTTTGCTGTCCTCATTCCTTGCCCGCAGGGGCGGTGCCCCGGTTTCTGTCCTCAGGGTCACGCAGCGGTCTCCCGCTGCTTGACTCTGTTTCTCCTTTTTAATANAGGAATGTGTTCTCTCCCAGTTCTGAGGGCTAAGGGTTCAAGGCCAAGGTATCGGCAGGGTTGAGAACGTGAGGCTGCCCCGCGGGCCTCTCCAGCCGTCTGCTCGTTTGCTGTCCTCATTCCTTGCCCGCAGGGGCGGCGCCCCGGTTTCTGTCCTCAGGGTCACGCAGCAGTCTCCCGCTGCTTGACTCTGTTTCTCCTTTTTAATAAGGACAATGTATAGCGTTAGGTCCTTTTTTTTTTTTTCTTAAGGGCAATTCCTGAACTACTTAAATGCTTCTGTTCTGTTTACTTTTGGCTGTGCTGGGCTTGAACGCTTCTCTTTTGTTCGCTTTTGGCTGTGCTGGGCTCCGTTGCTGCGTGGACTTGCCTCTGGTTGCGGGGACCGGCGGCTGCTCTTCCTTGCGGCGGCTTCTCTTGCTGTGACTCCCAGGCTCTAGAGCGCGCGGGCTCAGTAGCTGCGGTGCCTGGGCTTACTTGCCCTGCGGCGTGCAGGGTCTTCCGGGACCAGGAATTGAACCCGTGTCCCCGGGACTGGCAGGCGGATTCCCAGCCCCTGGTTGTTGCTGTGGAGTCGCTAAGTCATGTCCAGCTCCTTGCGACCCCGTGGACTGTAGCCCGCCAGCTCCTCTGTCCATGGGATTTCCCAGGTGAGAATGCTGGAGTGGCTTGCCATTTCCTCCTCCAGGGGATCTTCTCAATCCAAGGATCGAACCGGCATCTCCTGTGTCTCTTGCACTGAAAGATGATTCTTTACCACGGCGCCGCCTGGGAAGCCCCGTCTCACCTGAGCCCCAGCCTTTCCCTCAGGTGTGTGCTAGCCTTGCTGCTGGGGGCTTCTCAGATGCTGTGTGAGCGGATCTCTGCAGAGGCTGCTCTGCCCGCCCGCCACCCCGTTCTCCTCCTGGCTATAACCTGGGGCCATCCTTGGAGACTCTGTCTGAGTGCTCCTCCCTGGCTCCTCTCTGACGCCCGTCCCCCTCCTCTGCCCTGCCTGGTCCTGTGTTCACTGGTACCCGCCCTGCGCTTGAGTGTGCGTGCGCTGGTCCTTCTGCTGGAAATGCTCTGCTGTGTGCACGGACGTGACTTCCATCTTCCTGGGCTGGATGGAGCCCTCCCTGACTTTGAGGACCACGTCTGACCTCTTCTTGCCATTGGGCGGGTGTCTCTTGGGGAGCCAGGTGTCTCTTGTTTGGAGCTGGTTGGTTGAGGCCTGCTTGGAAGAAGGGAGTCAGCTTGTTAATTCATGCATCTCCCCGCTCCGGGCTTCATTCTGCCTGGCCTGTCCCCCCCAGAGCAGCAGCCAGGTCACCATCCTCTCATGTCCCCCTGCTGCCCCCCATGAAGCCTTTGAGGGGTTGTCCTCTGTGCTTGATCCCCAGTCTCTGCCCTTGCTTGTGGTTTGAGCCTTGCTTGTCGTAGGGGAATCTGCACTTGGAGGTTAGAAGTAATTGGGTCTAATCTGTTTCAGCATTTGCCCTCTCTGGTGAGGCCTCTGGCACATAGTCTGGGGGCTCAGTTGCTGGAAGGAATAACGCATACAAAAATTCTTGAGAAGGGAAACCCTAGGTTTTCCTTTTGCTTGGGAAAGGTGTTAAAAGAGAAACCACCATCTGTTATCATAAAGGAAAAGAAAAAGGCGCCTCATCGTTTTTTAATCCCTCCTGGGGAACCCTTCCGCTGTGTTTGAAGTGGAGTTCTGTGGCGCCTGTGCTGGCTGTAGTGGTACATGTATAACGCTGGCTGGCATGCGCGTATTCTGTGTATATAAACGTGGCCGTAGTGCTCGTTTGGGTCAGATGGGAAAGACTCTGCCTGCAGAGCATGAGACCTGCGTTCAGTCCCTGGATCAGGAAGATCCCCTGGAGAAGAGCCGAGCAACCCACTCCCGTATTCTTGCCTGGAGACTGCCGTGGACAGAGGAGCCTGGAGGGCTACAGTTCATGGGGAGACAAAAAGCCGTCGCAGCTGAGCAACTAACACACACAAGCGCTCCTTCTGGTTTTACGTTTTCACTCAGCGCTGTGTTCTGAGACGCAGTCCTGTTTGGTGCAGGTGCGGGTGCAGGTTTGGTGCAGGTTTGGTGCACCTGTACGGGTGCAGTCTCTGGCGCTCACTGCTCTGAGTGACCCTCACGTTTCACTAGCCACCCTCCCAGTGATGGGCACCCATCCTGCCTCCTGCGTCTGCCCCACGGAGCGCGGTAGGTGTGCGAGTGTCTTTGGACACGCGGCAGCTCCGGGGTGCGGGGATAGATACTTGGGGGAAGAGGGTCCTGCCCACACTGCTTCTGCTGTCTACACGCCCACTCTCTGTGCCGGGGGCTGCCTGAATCCTGCAGCATGAGAATTTTCCTCACTCTAGCGAATTGTGTTTTAAACTGTCAATTTAATATGTGTTTCAATCTGATTATTAGTAAGTTTGAGCATCTCTTCATACATATGTCTTTTGGGTTTCTTCCCTACAGTGTTTATAAACTTTGCTTATTTTTGTCTTGGGCTCTGTCTTTTCTCTCGTCCCTTGGAAGTATTTCCTTAGATGTTCTGGGACATTCATCCCATGTCAATTTCAGGAAAGAAAGGGCATGGTAATACTGAAGATACGGGAGGGATAAAATCACAGGAAAGTGGGCAGTCCTCTCCATTAAATACGGCCTTCTGAACAGCTTGCTGCATCGACCCTCTGTCTTCCATTTCTGTCTGTGAACACGGACCCAGGTGGCCCCTGATTGTGGGCTGGGCAGATGGAAACCACCCAGGAAATGGTGGAGGGCTATCAGGGGATAATCCTCCAAATACGCCGCGAGACCTCGCATTGTGTCCACCGTGCTCCCTTACCACCGTGTAGTTGCCTTGTCAGGAATGAAGTGGGTTCACTGGTCAAATCTCGGTCTTTGCAAATCCTTCGCAAGGCTCCTGGCGATTTGCAGCTTCGTTTCTGAATGCTCAGAAAGCATCTGTTCATAATCCCTGGAGGATTTTAACTCCATCACTTCCTGCCTCCACTCCTCCTCCGGTTGTTAAATCACTGCTCTGTAAGAGGCGTCCAGTCATTGGTGGAATACAGGTCCGTTTGCAGTTTCTGGGCATCTTCATTCACGCATCCCTGATTTCCAGCATTTGACTGTTTGTTACTTTATTATTGGTGACTTTGTTAAGTCGCTAAGTTGTGCCTGACTCTTTGCAGCCCTATGGACTGTAGCACGCCAGGCTCCTCTGGCGTGTGATGTCCTCCACCATCTCCTGGAGTTTGCTCAAACTCACGGTCATTGAGTTGGTCATGCCATCCCACCATCTCGTCCTTCTCCTGCCTTCAGTCTTTCCCAGCATCGGGGTCTTTTCAGAGTCAGTTCCTCACATCAGGTGGCCAAAGTATTGGAGTTTCAGCTTCAGCATCAGTCCTCTCAATGAATATTCAGGACTGATTTCCTTTAGGATGGACTGGTTTGATCTCCTTGCAGTCCAGGGGACTCTCAAGAGTCTTCTCCAGCACCACAGTTCAAAGGCCTCGATTCTTCGGTGCTCGGCCTTCTTTAAAACCCTAGTATTTAGTCTGTCTCTGGGAGCTGACCCAGCTGGTGCTTTCCCAGTCTTTTTGTCATTCTGTTGGGGGCTGATGTCCTTCTGGTCCTGGGGAGCACAGTAGAACTTGTCTAGGCTTTTGATTGCCTTTCCTGGAGTGAGGTGGCCTGAAGCACCCTCAAAGCGTTTCGGGAGACATTCAGTGTGTGGCAGAGTCGTTGGGAGGTGGGTGACCAGCCTTGGACCCCTGAGCACTGGCAGGAAGATTTCTGCCCTCAGCCTGAGCGGAGGGGCCGAGGGTGTGGTCAGGGCCTGCCCGGCATTGAATCTCCCTTCCACGGGGCACTTCCCTCTGTCTTCTGCTCTGTTTGGTTGCCCTCCCACGTGGAGAGAATGGGAACTTGAATCTAGGCCAGCCCCCGAGGGGGTAGGTGGGCCTGTGTTCCTGGGCCTGGTGCTTCCTGTTGGGGGCCGAGTCTTCGCCACAGAAGCACTTTGTGTGATGTGACTGCTCCAGGACACCCGCCCCCCACCCCCCCAGGCCCCGCTCCATCTCGAAGGGGGAGGAAGTCGGCTCTCAATAGGATTTCTGTTGTGCTGCCGCTGTTGATGATCTGAGGGTGTTGGTATGTGTGCTTGGCAGTGACCCTGCTCCATCCGGCTCAGGGACAGACAGGAAAATGCGCACCCCGGATCCTGCCCCGGGCTCCGTGGTCAAAGGGCGGCTTCTTCTCCTGGAGCTGGTTGCCACCCTCAGGACCACGAGTGGCTGATGGAGACGAAGGAGCTGGAGGTCTTTGTGTGAAGCCCCCTGCCAAGGCTTCACACCTGGTTTTGAGATGATCTCTACAAACCCCCAAAGCATCTCTGCAAACCTTAAGATGACTGAATTCTATGACAGGCTGACTCCCGTAGTGAGTTCTAGGCAGTGGGAAGGTGCTGGTTAGGACCCTGTAATGTCCCTGTACTAACTATCTCACCTTTGTGTTTGTTTAGGGTGGTACAGAGGTTACACCTTAAGAAAAAAGTCTAAGAAGGTAAGTCCCTATTATTAACCACAGTGCATACCCCTTCATAAATCACCTTAGGAGAAGAAATCAGTTCTGTCTCACGGAGCCTAAGAGTTGTCCCTATATATCTCTTTCTCTGAATTAAGAAAATTTGTGAAATGTGGGCTACCCTGAATTGTTTTCTTTTTAAAGTTTTTTAAAATAACTATTTTTTAATTGAAGTATAGTTGATTTATAATGTTGTGTTCAATTCAGGTATACAGCAATGTGATTCAGTTATACACATATATGTATTTCTATTCTTTTATAGATTCTTTTCCATTGCAGGTTATTACAGAATATAGAGTTCCATACTGTGCTTGGTTGGAACAAGTATTGCTGTTGGCTATCTGTTTTATAAAGTAGTGTATATATGTTAATCTCAAACTCCTAATTCATCCCTCCCTCCCTCCCTCGAATGGTTTTCTGAACAGCACATATATGTAGAAATTGTCATTTCATGTCTATGAGTGAATGGCTGGGCTGTGTGGGGGTGATGTTGACCTGTTGTCCTGACAGCTGGGACCTTCTTTTCCTGGTGGAATTCTGCATCCAGTTGAAGTACAGGTTTTGTAAGAGAATGATCTGCGTAGACTGACTACCGCTCACGATTTTCAGTCTTGCGTTATCCTTAACGATAGCGCAGTGCTCATGCCGGCTTCTTCCCTTCTTGCTTGTAATTATTTTTATACTACTGACGTCAGCTGGCCAAAGAAAGAGGTTCTGCCTCCTGGACAGTTTGCGTGCGTGGTTGTTTGAATTTCTGGGGCGAAGACGTGCAATTACGCTGCGATCCTGGCCATGCCGTACGTGGTTCTGCTGTGGCTTTTCCATTCTTAGTTTCACAGAGCCTAATGATGGCTGTTCCGTTTCACTCTAAGCTGTGGTTAGGCTGTCCACGTTACCTAATAAAATCTAATTATGCTTGACAGATGGTTCCTTTTGCTTTTGTTTCTTACTTGGCCTCTCATTATCTCCTTATTGGGCTGGGCTCCTCCTGTGGGCCTGAGCCTGTGACTGAGGCTGTTGAAGGCCAGCTGTCCAAGGGCAGGGCCTTCTTGCTCTGCTTTTTCCCCAGACTCTCTGCAGTCAGCCCTTGCTGGACAGGTGAGAGGTGCCCATCCTGTGGTGGCAGTCACTTCAGAGGTGTCCAGGCTGAGCTCTCTGGCAGCCTGTCCTGATGTGAGAGATGCTGATAGGGTAACCTGCTGAGCCAGCTCTGCAGATTGGAGCCAGGACCTCCATCCTGATGCTGCTGAGCTCAGACTGGACTGTGAGTCTCTCATATCCAATGACCTGGAGTCTTGAGGTCTGAATGAGGGATGTGCCAGCCTGGTGGCTGGAGGAATAGTTCTCTCCAGAGAAAGTTCTGTTTTCACTCTGATTGTCTCTTCCATAATTTGGGATTAGCAGATGCGAACTAGTCCATATAGGGTGGATAAGCTACAAGGTCCTACTGTATAGCACGGGGAACTGTATTCAATATCCTGTGATAAATCATAATGGAAAAGAATATGAAGAACAATATGTAACTGAGTCACTTTGCTGTGTAGCAGAAGTAAGCACAGCATTGTAAATCAGCTATACTTTAATTGAGAAAAAATAAGAAGAACGTTTTCCTGCAGATGAAAACCTCAGTTTCATCTGAGAAAGCCACAATTGAGAACTTTATTAATGACCTTAGGCTCATGGACTCCCCCGTCCACTCACTACAAAGCTGCAACTTCACACGTTAGGTGTGTCCCAGGGAAGTGGGTCACTTTTTGATACTTGCTTGGTATTTGGTGTCAGGTACCTCTTCCCTGGTAGCTCAGATGGTAAAAGCGTTTGCCTACAATGCGGGAGACCCCAGTTCAATCCCTGGGTCGGGAAGATCCCCTGGAGAAGGAAATGGCGAACCACTCCAGTATTCTTGCCTGGAAAATTTCATGGACGGAGGAGCCTGGTAGGCTACAGTCCATGGGGTCGCAAAGAGTTGGTCACGACTGAGCGACTTCACTTTCACTTTCACCACGTTCCCCAACTGGGGGTGTCTCCTGGTTCCCTAGTCCCTCCGTGAGCCCTCGTCCTTCCTGCCCTGCACGGAAGAGACCTGACTTTGTAGCTCGCAGAGCTGGGTAGGGGTGTGTTTATTGTTCCATCTGAAACCTCTTTAGCAGTTGAAACTGACACCTTAGAGATGCTGCGATTTTGCGTTGGCCCACCCAGTTCAGGCAGTGGCAGAGAAGGGACTCGACTCCCAGGCACCCGACCCTGTGTTCTGGAAGCATCCTCTTACCAGTATTCACAAATGAGCTCTAGATCTGCCCAGTCCTGATCACCCCAGCTGAAGAAGCTGCTCATTTCAAGCCTCCAGGTGTCTCCAGCCTCATTTTCCCACTGTCCCTTCCGTGACCCCACGGTTGTCTAGAGCAGCTTCACTGAAACAGGGATATCTCTACCTGTGGACATGGGCATGGCCGAGACTCGGTGCTTTACGTACCCCACCCCCCAAGCAGTGCTCACCTGCTGGCATTAAATGTGCACTAGGACCGTCCTGGTGGCTGGAGGTGTCCGTGTAGCAGGTCCGCCTGCCTCTGTGTTGCCCAGCCTCCGTCTTTCTGTCTGACTCCTTCCCTCTCTGTGATAATTCTTTCTTACACGAAGTGTGGCCACTTTCCTGGTAGACAGGAGGAGCGGGGACCAGTGGTGCCCACTTGCTCTCCAAGCAGGATGAGTTGCGTGGTTTCTGGATCTCCTGTGTTGATTCTTTGGGGTCAGAAGCCTGGGAAACCCAGTCAGAAGCTCCTGTTTTCACAGCAGGTGACTGCTCCTGCTGATTGACTTTCTGACTTTCTGCTGCATGCCTGGCATCTCAGGAAGCTGCTCCCTGTCTGCCTTGAGCTGCCTGAGACCCCTGTGCTGCCGAGGCCCCCGTGCCCACTGCCCCGCGCTTGCCCTCCAGGTGCTCACCTCTACTTCCTTCCAGGAGGGGACGTGTGCTTGCTCAGGAAGCAGGTCCAGAACTCTTGGGGGTGCTCCTGGCCCTTCACGTACAGTGCCCGGCACTGACAGTCCTCCTGAGGAGCCATCCCCTCAGAATTGTCTGTTGGGCCTTGCGTGCTGTCCCTTTGGGGGTTGCTGAGCACCATCTGCACGTAAACTGATGTCCCCCCGCCAGAGCCTGGCAGGTTGGGTGAAATGTACCTTATTTCTGTATTTTATTGGAGGGCTTCTCTGTTTGGAGATTGGTGAGAAAGTCTCTGTGGGTCAGGTAAGTAGTCAGCGCTTATGTGATGATCAACCGTGTAAACTCACCTTCTGATGACAATTTTAGTATTTCGGAAGGAAGAGCTGTCAGAGCCATTATCAGAAATTGTTTTTAGGCATCAACTGACTTTTGATCTGCCTGAGTCCACAGTCAAAACGAGGTGGGACCTACGGAGAAGACACTGTAACCTACGGAGAAGACACGGAAGAATGTCCCGTGGGATTTTCCCTTTGCAGGCAGAGTGTGCATCTGTTTTCTTCTCAGACTTCTGCAGCCTCTTTGAAACACAAGCGAATTCAGTTGCCGTGTTTCTCACTTAGTTTTCTGTGCTCTGCTGTGACTTAGCGTAAAGGCTCACGGATTTACTAGTGATCCAGTCATCCCCACCTGCACCTTTTTTGGGGGGACAGCTGTTTGATTGACCCTCAGTATTCATATCAATGCTACAACCTCCTGTCTCTTTTCCTCCCGAAGGGCATATTTCCTGCTTCGTACATCCATCTTAAAGAAGCCATAGTTGAAGGCAAAGGGTGAGTCTGGTCTTGATGTTTAAATGAAGTCGTGCAGTGATTGCCTTTGACCTTGCTGCTTTTCACAGGGCGACACTGGGGTTGGACAGTGGATGCCTTTGATCCAGGGTGACAGGAGTTTAGAGAGAAGGGGGAGACTTCTGATCT
The DNA here is from genome assembly GCA_006410635.1 of Cephalophus harveyi. Lineage (NCBI taxonomy): Eukaryota > Metazoa > Chordata > Mammalia > Artiodactyla > Bovidae > Cephalophus > Cephalophus harveyi. Next base: position 815,965 of record SJYT01058255.1, on the reverse strand, counting down.
AGAGCTGTCTGTAACGTGGCTTTGAGCCGTTAGGGAGTCTTCAATCAGCACTGGAACCACAGTCAATCTCCTGGAACGCCATGTGGATTTGGAAAGCTTCCTGCTTCTTCCTCTGTGAGCCAGCCCATCTAGCAAAGGCTGCACAGCCCCCCAGCCCTGAATCCATTTTTCTGGAAGACTTTGCAGGATGTGATACAAATTCAGTGGGGAGTGAAGCAACAGTTGTTCAGCTGGGGTGTGTGTGAATTTACGTTTTGCCTGATTGTGATGTATGTTTCTTAGAGGTCATAAAACTGATGTATAAGATCATTAAAAGGACATTTTGTAGAACAGGAACCCATTAGGCAGGAATGGCAAATGAATAGCCAGGTGTGAACTTGGAGAAAGGAACAGTAAAATGTTTTCCTTTTTGTCTCTGCTACATCTTCGCACTCCATTAAATATGTAAATGATAAAATTACTAATCATATGATTACTGCATAATGACATCTCTGCGGCTGATTGCGAAACTGCTTTTCAAGCAGTGTACTTTTAACGTATGAGAAGGACTGGGTCGGGCTCTGAGGTTCCATGGTGCATCATTAAAACGAGGGAAATAATTTAGAGGCATCAATGTGATGACCTGTAAGAGGGTCCTTTTTTCTACTGAGAAATTGTTTTGTAGGTGAAATTTCAGAGGGAAGTAAAGTGAGGAAAGTTGAAACTTTTCACCCTACTGTGAACACCGTTGAATAAAATATTTTCATGTATGTTGCATCGGTTTGTATCAGGATCAGTATGGATGCTGGGCTGTATAGCAATCATTTTTTTAAAATGCACATTGAGGTCCACAGATGAGTGTATGTAAAATGTAATTAGGAAAAGTAATAGAAAAGGGCACAAGAGACTGTGTTGATTCTCGATAAGTTAGAGTCATACCCCGCCAGACAGGTGGACAGGCAGACATTGGGTTAAGACTAAGAACCAGTTGGCATTTAGTCCAAGAGACGGATCAGACCAATTAAGGAAGGAAGGTAAGAAGGATCTAGAGCGGAGATCAGGACGCAGTGGGTAAAGGGAGGTCCTCTGCACGGGGGAAACTGAAGTCTCATTGAGCTCCGGGTCCCTCCTAGCCAGTGGGAAGAGCCCCGTGGACCGCGCATGGAACTCAAGCTCTGTGAGATGACGGCAGCCCAGCCACTGACGAGCGTCCTCGCGCTGTGAGTGGGGCGGCTTTGTAAGGATGACATCACAGAGCGAAGGGAACCATACTTTCATCAGCATCCTTACTGGGAAACAGCCATGTCCTGTGAGAGATGCTGAAGATGTCCCATCAAAGGCTAATTCTTAAAAGCACTCCTGTGAGGGGTGGTCTCCCATGCACCCCTCCTGGTCCCTGCTGCTCCCACTGGTGCACGTGGTCGGGCCTCTCCAGAGGGACTGGCCCTCTCTCAGGAACTCCTGGGTTTCTTCCTTGGAGATCCCCGCCGCCCCTACAATCACTGAGTCCTTGCAACCCGGAATCCCCATTGCAAGCTGCAGCCAGGGTCCTGCCCACAGGTCCGAGCCTCGGGGACCTATCTCAGTGCCCCCTGGACATTGCATGTTGGTGGGAGCCTTGTCTGTTCAGGGCCTCTGGGCCCAGGTGGTCTTACTTCACAAGCCACCAAATTTGATCTCTGACTCAGTCCCAAATATTAGGAGTCCTCCTTGGTGCAATGCCTGATCCAGAGCAAGTAACCGGAAAACAGCGGCTTGCTGAATAAAAAGCAATGCACAAATAGATCAGGAGTCAAGAATAAGGAAAGGGTTAATAACTTTCTGGGGTGGAGAGACAAGGGAAAGAGGATAGTCAGAACTGGTGATCAGGGCGCCTGTGGACACTGGAAAGCTGTGACCTCACCCGTATTTCGCCAAGGATAACTGCTTCGTGTGTTATCACAGAGTGAGTTTTAGGCAGGATGAAAATCTAAAAAAAAAAAAAAAAAATCATCTTATCCCAAGCCTGCATTTTAATGCCACACAGATTGGTGGTAATTTATGGCATCTATAAAATAGATGGGTACACATATTATGAATACACTTTCCACTTCTCAGACCTTGACGTCCTGATGGGATATTATTTGCCTCCTTCATCTTACCTTGACATGTGAGGTAGACGGCTTACACAGAGGGTAATGTATGAACGTTCTCTGGCTCTGTACAGAAATTACTTGTCGTTCTTAGAGACATATGGAGACCTATGTGGGCTCAGTCTTATTTGTATGTTTTCTCTCCGCACTATGACCTGCGTGTGAAATTGACAAGGTGCCCTTCTGTTTAATGAAGCCGTGACCGTTTCTGCCCTTTCCTTTCCTCCCAGGCAACATGAAACGGTCATCCCAGGCGACCTCCCACTCATTCAGGAGGTCACCACGACCCTGCGAGAATGGTCTACCATCTGGAGGCAGCTCTACGTGGTAAGAAGATGGGGCTTTTGTGGGTTTTTCTTTTAATGGGAGGATAATTGCGTTTCAATATTTTGTTGGCCTCTGCCATAGATTAGCATGAATCAGCCACAGGTGTAACGTATGTGGCCTCACTCCTGAGGCGCCCCCTCCCACCTCCCACCCCATCCTTCCCCCCGGGTTGTCACAGAGCACTGAGTTAGCTTGCGTCCCACAACACATTCCCACTGGCGATCTATTTTATAGGTGGTAGTGTATATGTTTCCGTGCTGGTCTCTTAGTGCGCCCCCCTCTCCCCTTCCCCTTCCTTCTCCTCTCCTGTGTCCACGTTTCTGTTTTCTATGTCTGTGTCTGTATTGCTGCCCTGCAGATAGATTCATCATCAGTACATCTTTCTAGAGTCCATGCGTGCTAAGTCACTTCAGTGTCTGAGTCTGTGTGACCCTATGGACTGTAGTCCACCAGGCTCCTCTGTCCGTGGGATTCTCCAGGCAAGAATACTGCAGTGGGTTGCCTCTGGGGATTTTCCCAACCCAGGGATCAATCCGCGTCTCTTAAGTCTCCAGAATCAGCAGGCGGGTTCTTTAACCACTAGAAACACCTGGGAAGCCCCTAGATTCCACATGCATGCGTTAATGTACGATGTTTGTCTTTCTGACTTACTTCACTCTGTATAATAGACTCTAGGTTTGAAGATGGGATTTTGAATCGGAGCTTATCAATAGAGAATAGGTCTTTTTGAACTCTGCTGAGCCAAAGGATTAGTTTTGCTTTTCTGGTACCCTCAGAAGCAGAACTTGTGGGAGCAAGTCACGCTTGGCAGCCTTGCCCTGTAGTCTGGTCACCCTCAGGGACCGCGGCCCTTCCACCAGCTTTGTGCCAGGGGCAGCCGTGCTGATTGCAGTGAAGTGGCTGTCGAGGAAGGGGCCGTGGGTTTCACCTTTCCTTGTACTGAAAACAGAACTGGGCTGCTTTTAGACTTTGGAACCAACTGAGGCCACCGGAGCTGGAGTTCCCTCTAAGTTTATATGTCGATTGTGAAAATGAAAATCTGCCTTTAAACTGTTGCCGGGGCATCTTCATGGATGCAGTAGACGGTGCTGGCTATCTGCCACTGTTGGCCTGTAGATAATGCCTCTCACCATTTGAGGAAAGTGACATAGTCTTCGAGGTCTCAGCGTGTCTGTTTAGAGGGAGGGAGATGGTTTCCATTCTGGCTTCGTGTGAGATACCCAGTTCTCCAGATTGTAGAAGAAGCCTTATTAATGCGGCAGGGTTGGGGCCCTGACACCTTCCATTTTGTATCCCCCCGGGGCATTTTCTTTGCACGTAAATTCATATTTGCAGATTACCTTTTGTTAGGTCTGTATTCCTCTTAAGGGTGCTGATTTCTCATCTGCTAGTACCGTCAGTGCAGAGCTTGGACTCTGGAGGGAAGGCCATGCGCCAGTTTCTGGGGACGTAGAAGACTTCTCAGTCTCACGGCTGCTCTCTGGGCAGCCTCATTGCTTTTGATTATACAGTGGTTTCCTATAAATGCACAGTAATAAGCAGTTGCAGTAATTGTTCATCAAATGTTCTCAAAAACCTAGAGGCGTAAAGTTAACCAGGAATATTTTGTGTAAATCTGAGCAATTTTGGAGTTGATATTTCATGTTAGCAATTTTTAGACAAAAATATGGCAAAACAAACAGGAGTTGATGCTGACTAATGTTAGTGGACATGGTTTTAGCCATACAGCTCCATAACAGACACTCCTAACCATCACCTGGTTTCAGGGATTTACACTGTTAGGTTTGTGCAAAGCCAAAGAAATATGCTTATTATATGTATGCACGTGTATTTTTGTTGCTTATAGTATTTTTATATGTTCTGTTTCCCTCTGCTCTGTGGCAATAGACAAGTTCAGGAAAATATTAAGGATTTTAGTTATTTGGCAATGCTTTATGAAAATAGAGAAGGAGAATTAAAGAGGAAAACAAACATAATTTTAGAATGAACCATTAATTTTGATTATTTAGTTTTCATTTAAGAAGTTTCAATGGTTAGGATTTGGTGCTTTCACTGCTAGGGCCAAGGTTAAATCCCTGGTCAGGGAACTAAGATATTACAAGCCACATGGCATGGCCAATAAATAAATACATAAACAAGAATTTAAGATTAGGATGATACTAACAAGGAGAACTTATAGGACGGAAAATAATCTGTTAGGGCATGATAGACTGAGTGAGTGGAGGGGAATCCTAGAAATTCCTAGAAAGAAGGTCAAATACTATAAAGAGTGGAGGTGTGAAGTTCAGCTATGCAGAGAAGACATTATTTTAAAAGCAATGACCACAGTTACTTTTTTTTTTTGGCACCCTGACATTTAGAATTTTATCTAAATGTCAGATTCAGATAAACCTAAATCTATTTATAGATTTAGTTTTATAAATTTAGATTTATAGTTGGATTTCACCTAGATTTCTGTTCTGGGAAAGAGCCACTGGGTTTGTTTTCCTTTGGTTAATCCTTCATTTTCTTGATGAATTGTTCTCATGCTGTTGCAAAACTTGCTTTTCTTTGTACCATCAAATCCCTTGAAATATGTAGAAAGTGAGAAGTAAGTGTGAAGTTTGAATCTCACGTGTGTTTCCCTTTTGGTGTAAATGCACCAAGAGCTTGTAGATCCAGATAGTGCCTCTTGCAGAAGCCTCTCTGCACATTCAGAATGCACATAGCCTAGGACCAGGTCCTCATGTAGTCAGCTGACAGCCAGGGCTCTGGGTTGAGTTTCTCCGTGCTGAGAATCATCGGGGTGAAGGGCATTCTGAAGGTTCCTTAAGCAAGACCTGTAGACTGGGTACTTCCTCAGGGAGCTTCAAGGGTTGCCCATTCCTAGTCTAGAGACTGGAAGTTCATGGGCTGGTTTTGGGACTCCCCAAGTGCAGATCCTGCACTGGGTCCACTTTGGGTGCAGGGCTACATACTCTGGAATGCTGGGCTGAATATGGAAGATGGTCCATCGTTTTTCATCCTTTTAATCTTTTCATGTGCGATGGGAACCAAATTCCATCTAATGTGTTCAGTTCCAAGCTGAAAACACCATTAATCCAACATAAACAACAACCACAATGCTCTTTCAAATCAAGAACTTAACAGTTGGTTTTCCCCCCTCGTCTAGCAAGATAACAGGGAGATGTTCCGGAGCGTTCGACACATGATCTACGACCTTATCGAGTGGCGGTCGCAGATTCTTTCTGGAACTCTGCCGCAGGATGAGCTCAAGGAATTGAAGAAGAAGGTCACTGCCAAAATTGATTATGGAAACAGGTTTGTTCAAAAGATGATTTCATGCTTACGTTAACCAATATAATGGCATCACCGTAAGCCTTTAGGAGACTAAAATCTTATCTTAACGACAAAATTTCTAACATCAATATAATGGCACAGTTTTCTTTCTTAAAAGCATGAGGTGTTTTCTATCAGATCCAGAGTTTTCTGAGTCGTTGTTAAAACATACTCTCTTCAAGAAGGTGTGGTAACCTGTCCCCATCACCATGATTCCCCTGACAGGAACTTTTCCTTTCTGCTGACAGCATTCGACCCTGAGTCCAGACGTGAAGGTACCTTGTGTAGTAATAGGCATCAGGTCTCTTTCTGTGGAATCCTACGTCCTGCAAGTTGGAAGAGACCTCAAAGGGCACCTGAAAACTTGTCACCAGTGTAGGGATCTGGCAAACAGAAATAAAGCCAGCAAGTCTCTTTTTCTTTTCTCTGTTATCCTGTGTCCGGTTGAACTTGCTCCTCGCCATGTCTTCTCACAAGACTTTCAGGATCGGGTGATGCCTGGCCAAGACACAAAAGCAGAGTGGTCTCACTCCCCAATGGATTCGAATGAAAACTGGTAATAAAATCAGGTAGAACTCCAAAAGAAGACCTTGGAGGAGACGCAAGCTGAGTTTATAAGGAGCCTCCCATTTGAGGTGGCACACACGTTTATGCTGTGTCCAGGTCCCTGGCATCTTGCCATGTCACTCTGAGAACATCGCTGCTGTCTGAACAGCCGAGCACGGTTTATCGGGAAGATGATTTTTCTCTGTAAGATTTTCTGCACCAGTGCTTTGGCTTAGTGGTTTTGTCAGAGCTTTTGGGGAAAAAAAATCCAGCCCCCTAAATTTGTACTTCTGATATAAAGATCTCATAATTGTTCTACAGGAGTAGGTCTCATGCAGAAGCTCCCTTTTACAGCAGGGCGCCGCCCCGCTCTGCTGGAACGCCGTGAGCCGCGGCGCGCTCGCCCACCCACCGGGGTGCTTGCTCTGGTGCTGGCACTCTTGCCGGCAGCACGGCCGTCTCAGGCCTTCCAGGTTCTGTAACCAGAAGGAGGCTGCGCCCTTTCCTACTGGGTAACTGTTTGTTCATATAATGCCAGAGCTGCAAGAGCCTTAAAAAGTATGTGTTCACAAGGTTCCCAGATGCTGGTCTATATCAGTCACTTGGAAAACTTTCAAAATTCAGAATACTGGGATCCACTCCTTAAGATCCTGATTTCTCACGTCTGGAATGCTGACTGGAAATCCCTGTCTGTAAAAACAGACTTGGACCGTGATGGCCGGCAGATTGGGAAGCTAGTGGTTCAGTCCAACCCCCTCATTTTGCATGTTAGAATATAAAGCTCAGAAAATACGACAGCTTCGCCCTGAGCCATTCAACCCAAGGAAGCCCTGGAAAAACTAAAGAAGCATTTTGTATAATCAGAATTGTAACAATTCTGCTTTCTGGTAATTCAAACTTTCAAGTGTGAAAAGTTTCTAAAAGCTACATTATCAGTAAGATGTACTGTTTGGATTAACTACAGGAGAAGGTTCCCCCTGCCCCCCCAGAAACCTAGAGGCTGGTGGGTATAGGATATTAGATGTTGTTGCAGTGAAACTCATTTCAAGACCACCTGTTTGAAAACTAAACTTCTGGAGCTTTGATTTTATTTTCTGTTGGAGTATTGTGTTTTGAACTTATGTCCAGAAACCATCTGCTTAATTTGGCTGTGGGAAGCTACCAAAATACATTATGTCATGGAATAATCTAGTTAGGCAAGGAAGTATTTCCAAACGTGATTTACTACTTGGATAGGAAATGCGGTCCTTAACAAGACAGATTTTTGTCCAAGGAACTCATATCCACTGTACATAAGTACAGTGCAGTGGTGCAGCACAGCTCTCAAAACTAAACCTGCCTGACGTGTTACCAGACTCATCCACACAGAGCTTTAAGGCGTGTGGCCTTCACGGAGAGAAGCAGGAGATGAGTTCGTCTAAGTGGAGGCTTTTTTGCAACGTCCGTTTGTCAACTCTTCGACTTGTAACTGTTAAAAGACATTCTCTAATTGAATTTATCTTTATTTCAAAAGATGTTTTCTTTTGTCTTATGGTTAAAAAAATAAAAAAAAAATTTGCTGCCGAGGGTTGGACCATAAAGAAGACTGACCACTGAAGAGTTGATGCCTTTGAACTGTGGCTCTGGAGAAGGCTCTGAGTCCCCTGGATAGCAAGGAGATCAAACCAGTCTATCCGAAAGGAAATTAACCCTAAATGTTTGCTAGAAGGACTGATGCTGAAGCTGAAGCTCCAGTGCTTTGACCACCTGATGTGAACAGCCGACTCACTGGAAAAGACCCTGATGCTGGGAAAGATTGAGGGCAGGAGGACAAGGGAGCAACAGAGGATGAGGCGGTTGGATGGCATCACCGATTCGATGGACATGAGTTTGAGCAAACTCTGGGAGATAGTGAAGGACAGGGAAGCCTGGAGCGCTGTAGTCCATGGGGTCACAAAGAGTCAGACATGACTTAGCGGCTGAGCAACAACAGACTTTTAATAAAAAGAAAAGTCCCAAAGGCAGAGTAACAGGCGTCTGTGGTTAAGACCCTCGTGTCTTATTAAAGCTAACCGGAACACACCTCCGGAAGTAACACTCTTGGTTTCTTACTTTATATAGTCACCTTTGTTTATTCTTTAAATAAAATCCTGGTAAAAACCACCTAACAGGAAATGGAGAGACTGTTGCCAAAAAACACTTCCAGATATAGGATGGACAGATTTATTAGCCAGATGCTGCCTGTGTTTTAAGTTGGCTACTACATTTAGCCATCTGGCCAGAAAGTTTCTTAACATTGCTGTGGATGACTTCCATATGTTCCATGTTGAAACAGTAGAACATCTTTATTGAAGATCTTCTGATGGGCTTATTAAGGGATTAGAACTCCGATTCTAGGTAGAAGGAAAGTAGTGCCGTGGAACCTACCAGAGAGAGTGGTGAGCATGCCTCTGCTCCAGCGTTTCCTCCCTCCCACCTCCCCCCGACCTCCAACTGTGTATATAATTGGGCATATGGGTGTGCATGGGGCCGTGTATACATACCCACAAATTTATATACACACACCCCCCCAGTATGTGCATAGCGTGTGTGTACTTAGCTGACCATACTGTTCATAGAGTAATTAGCAACATACATTTCATTTGGGCTTTCTAGATCTGTAAGTAAAAGTCACTACGGCAATGGAAGTAAGATTTGAGTAATTTTTTTTTTTTTAATTCCAAGGGCATACAAAGAAAGTTAAAGTGACAGTGATCTCACAGAACTATGTTTTCTGATACTGTGAGAGTGACCCTGACTTTTGATTTCATCTTGCTCAGTTGCTAGGACTGAAGTTTGTTGGTGAAGTTCTGAATTCTTCTTGTTCTAGAATCCTCGATTTGGACTTGGTGGTGAGAGATGAAGATGGGAACATTCTGGATCCAGAACTAACTAGCACAATTAGTCTTTTCAGAGCTCATGAAGTAGCTTCCAAACAAGTGGAGGAAAGATTGCAAGAAGAAAAAGTAAGTTCAGCTCTCTGTAATATGCCGTTTACACCCAGGGTACGTTTTCTCAGTAATAATTTACAACATTAGTGAAACATCACTGGTAAAACACCACGATTGCATTAGCTACACTGTGAAAAGGCCCAGCTTCAGCATGTATTTCAGACAGTGATGGAAGGAATGGAGCCCAGCGTCTAAGCATGCTATGGATGACCTGAAGGCTTTTCATCCCTTGAGGAGGGACAGGATTTTAATGACACTGACTTTGTGGTCTTAACTCATGGGCAACAGTACTCCATCCTGCGTTTCCTCTTTGATAGGAGTAGGAGAGGGATGTGTCTAAGTTGGATGAGGGCAGGGAACATGCGTCTTACTGATCTTTCTCATCTCCCATGGCCGTTAATGGTAACTTGTATGCAGTCAATACTCAGAACTCAGTTGGGTGATTGAGTCATCCATCCATTCAGCAACTGCTGAACGCCTACGGTGTGCCAGTCCCTGAAGCCATAATGATGAATAACACAGAGATGTCCTCAGAGGGTTTGATCTGATGGGAGAATCAAAAATTGAATAAGCAGCTGCACGTGTAATCTCCATTCTCATTGACTGATCGGGCCCCTAAACATTTTGTATCGGAAGTAAATACTCAGTATAACTTCTCATGGTGCTGGGATCATCGCCCCAGGCATCTTCTTTGCAGCTCGGCTCGTGCATGTGTTGACAGCATCAAGGAAGATGCTGCGTGGAGGGCTTTGCTGTGTTACTGTGACTGGTTTTGCGTGGTTTTCCGTTCTGCTGGGGATGAACAGAGCAAGCGTTAGCCACGAGTGCCGCTCACGTCACCTTTCTGTTCTGTTTTACCTCCGCTGACAGTCTCAGAAGCAGAACATAGACATCAACAGACAAGCCAAGTTTGCCGCCACCCCTTCTCTGGCCTTGTTTGTCAACCTCAAAAACGTGGTCTGTAAAATAGGAGAAGATGCCGAGGTGCTCATGTCTCTGTACGACCCTGTGGAGTCCAAGTTTATCAGGTCAGTGACGAGCCCCTGTCCTTCCTCTTTGGTCACTGCTGGGAACATGGCCTCAGAATCACCCCAAAGTCTCGCTCTCGTGGGGAGTCCTTGGGGTGATCAGTTGGCCAGACTTCCCCCAAGCAGCTGGAGTCTGGGCCAGGATCAGCTTTCCGGCAAGGACATGGATGTTTGATTGTAGAGTTGGAGTCTTGTAATGTTTTCAAAACCTGGCAACCGCCTGACCAGGGACTGAAGTCACCCTTCCTGTGTCGTCTTTATGGGATGCTTTGTGGGCCCCCTTCCCCCCTCCAGTATCGCTCTTATCTTAATGTTGCCTTTTCCAGCTTTGGTTCTCTGTGCATGTCATTTCTGGACCTTTGATCTATTGTTTTTTCTCCAAGGTGATTGGATAGGATCGGAGCCTGCTGCATAAAGGCTGTCAGTGAATATGTGTTGAATAAAATATTGTAAATCCAGTCTCTGTCATTTCTCATCGGCTTATGTGCTGTCTTTCCTAGTTCTTGTCTTTGTTCCTTGGTGTAACTTTCTTTTTGTCCAGGTGGAAAAAGTATGGTTTGGACTGTGTGTAAAGTAAATGTGTATGTGTGTGTCTTTGTATAAAGCTCCAGAATCTTCACTCATATTGAAAATTTAAGAACTTAGTATATGGCAGAAAACAAAACAAATTTCATTGCCACTTCCGATAAAGACTATTTCTTCTTGTCATAGGATTTAATATATATTTTTAGGTCATGTTTGGCTATGGCAGATTCGGAAATCATCATGAAGTTTGACTTTGTACTATAAATGAATAAATAGTGAATTTGAGACTGTAGTCATTCCAAATGAACAAGTATGCTTTTAATAAAAAAACTTATAACATATACACACTACTCTGTATAAAGTCAACAAGGACCTACTGTATAGCACAGGGAACTTTATTCAGTGTCTTATAATAGACTATAATGGAAGAGAATCTAGAAAAGAATATATATATATATATAACTGAATCGCTCTGCTTTACACCTGAAACTAACACAACACTGTAAATTAATTTTTAAAAAATTGTTAAAAATATACTAAAAACTATGAAATGCCATTTGCAGATGGGTCCTTTGCAGTTATAATCCTGGACATCCAAGCTGAAAACCTCAGGGATTTTGTACTGGCAGGCCTTGAGTACGATGCTGTATGGAGATTGGACACATGTGTGTCAGTGGCAGAGCCGCTCCATCTGATGTGGCTGATATTTGCATAATGGACCTCCGTGATACTAATTAAAAGTCACTGAGGATGCACATTTGGTTCCCTGTTCTGTTTGGAAAATTAACTTGCTTTTATTTCCTTTTTGTCCAAGTGAAAACTACCTTGTCCGCTGGTCAAGTTCAGGATTGCCTAAAGACATAGACAGGTTACACAATTTGCGAGCTGTTTTCACGGTAAGTGCATCCAAAGATGTTCATCTGAATCGCTCACCATTCTCATGACTATTTTTAATGACCCCTGTCTGACTTCTCACCGCCCTGGAGCGTGAGGCCTTGGGATGCCGGGACTGCTTGTTAATTTCCTATACTAACATAGCTGCCCAGAAGCCTTCTGGGTCTCTAGTCGCCCTTTGCGTCCCCATGACAAAGATGTATTCCGTGACGCTGAGTGTGTCTCTTAAACATGGATCTTAAATTCACTTAAGGCTAATTGATGTTTGTAATTCAGCTCCTCTTTGTCTTGTGAATCGCCTATTAAAATACTGGAAACTGGTTGGAGTGAAGGGTGGCAATCTCTCTCTCTACTGTCTGTTGCAGTTGAACCTGCTTTGAGTAGTGCTTCTCCACAATAATTTATGGAAATTAATATTTCCAGGACCTGGGAAGCAAAGACCTGAAAAGGGAGAAAATCAGTTTTGTGTGTCAGATCGTCCGTGTGGGCCGCATGGAGCTGAGGGACAACAACACGAGGAAGCTGACGTCGGGCCTGCGACGGCCTTTCGGGGTGGCCGGTAATCCATTTCTTTCCTCTTCCTGAAGGCTTTCGAGATCAGCACCTCCGCCGTGAATATGAGCTGCTGTTGAATACTGGACTGTGGGCTGCTTGCTGTATAAGCTTGTCTGTTGGAGAGAAGGAACATCGTTTGTTCTTCTCTGTGCGGGTTCATGTCGACACGTGGCTCGGGGTCTTTGTCCACCAGCTTCAGGCGCAAATCCCGTCTTTGCCATGACAGTGGAGCCCGTTTCCTGGCGGAGACTCTGACCCACGTATCCCACACCCTCGTCCTGGAGGGAAGCCAGTCAAGGAGGGTTGTGGTGTTTCTGACTTGGTGATGGACTGATTTAGAATGAGTCTGCACAGAATGGTCCAAGTGATGAAGAGGCAGAAGGAGAAGAAGGCTCAGAGGGGACAGAGCTCTCTCCACATAGGGGCTTTTTTTCTCTGCGGACATGTGCTCTGTTTTGTTTTTGGAGACGGTGCAGGTAAAGGGAGAAATGAGCTGTCTCTGTGGAAGGACAGGAAAATGTCCCTGGGACGTCCTTGTTAGCTGACCTCTTTTGGCGTCTCTCTCATTTTTCACAATTTGGGAAACGATGTTCCCTCACGATCAGATGGCCGCCGTTCCCTGCACAGCCTTCTATTTCTCGTCCTTTTTGTGATTCTTGGGGTTTATATACATACGTGAGAAAAACTCTTCCTTTCTGATACATCGCTGGATTTCTTGTTTCAGGGGCAACAGGGGTTCTTTACCTGCATTTCCGGGAAGCTCAGGGCTTTCATTCTGCTTTGGTTTGGCCTCTTCAGGGCTTCCCCAGTGGCTCAGCAGTGAAGAAGGCGCTTGCAGTGCAGGGGACCGGCAGATCGGGTTCAGCCCCTGGGTCGGGGAGGTCCCCCGGAGGAGGGCGCGGCGCCCGCTCCAGCATTCTTGCTGGACAGTTCCACGGACTGAGGAGCCTGGTGGGCTACAGCCGGTAGGGTCGCAAAGAGTCTGACAGGCCTGAAGCGACTGAACACGCACGCACAGCCCCTTTTAAAGAGACTGTTTTAGAGCCGTTTTTGGTTCAGAGCAAAAGTGCCCAATGGGGATGAGGTAGGGAGGGCTCAAGTGGTCTCTTACCTTCCGCGTTCAGCCCGGAGGGTTGGCTCTCCTGAGCTGTGGGCTGGTGTGCTTCTGTAGATGCTGCGTAAGGACTTGAGCTTCTGCTTTTGTATTTCCTAACTTCCTACTCGTATCTCCACTCTGAGAGGGAGGGAGTAAATGTCATCGGGCAATGTGGTCATGGTACATTTTGGGCATAAGAAGTACATATTTTAAGACAGTGATTCTCAGTCTTAAGTGTATTTCTCATATACACTTAGATACTCATATACACAGTCCAGGGAGCTGTTAAAACATATTCTTACCTAGGTACCCTGTGCCTGTCCTTGAACTTGGATCTTGTGTCTCTTCTGACTGTTGGCAGAGGATGAGCCCCTGCAAACAGCTGCTGTGCCTCTCGGCCACCTGGATGCTCAGTGCCAGGTTGCTATGAGCAGGCTGTGGGGAGGCGTCGCTCTGAGCCCACCTGGCCCTCTGCCCCAGCCTCGTGCTTCTCGTCACTTCTCATCGTGCCTGCCTGGCTTCCTGTCTTTGCTGTCCCTCCTCCATCAGCAGCATCCCGACCTCCCCTTCCTTCTGCCCCTGCATCCTGTGATGTCATATTTCTCGGGTGTTCAGGTCCACCTCCGTCACACGCCCATGGTGACTACATATGGCTGGACACCTGGCTTCCTTACGACGGACCCTCATACCTGAAAACAGAAATACTTGGGCTCCCAGATTGGGGGTGACGCCCCCAAGTCCTTTACTTCTTCTACAGCAGGAACATTTGAATGCTCAAAGTCCTCACCACAGCAAGACCAGTGAGGGAAGGACACGGTGATGGGCAATTTCAGTGCTTTCTCTGCTGAGTTCTGGGCTGGGGGAGCCCCAAAGGGACTGTCACTCCTAGAAAGTAGCAGAACTAAGGCTGCTTTCAATTTCCCGGTGCTCAGACCAAGGGTGTGCTTCTTGCTCACCTGCTGCCTTCTTGCCAGTAGTTGCTGGGCCCCAGACGTGTCCAAGGCTAGAGACTGGGGAGCTTTGACAAGAAAGTTGGACCATCAGGGGCGCTCACAGTCAGCTGGTGGGATGAGCCCCATGAGAGAGAGAGGTCTGTGGATGCGGGAAGGTGGCTCATTGCGGACTGGGCTGTGGGGGATGGTCTCTTGGGTACAGAATCACTCGTTATGACCCATGTAGAGCTGGGTGTCTGAGCTGCTGCTGCAGATGCCGAAAGACTGATGGGACTTGGACTGAAACAGTCGCTGTGTGTGATGGTTCGGAACTGGTGGTCAAGACGTGGTCTTGGGCATGGGAGCATCTTAACATTAGATGGATGTTTCTGTTCCCCCTACAGATCCCTTTTCCCGTTTTGGGGTGGAAGGGGCATGGTAGAGATGGAAAGTGTCCATATTTAGTATTTGGTCGTATGTCATTAGGGAAGGGATAGTGCACGAGGAAATAGCCGAGACTTGTTGCTCACTTGCTTGCAGTCAGGTAAGGAGGCTGAGCAGAGACGGAGCTTGTGTCCAGCACCCTGGGCTGTTTGTGGGGTTCCTTGCTGTGTGGGTCTGAGCTGGGGCATGGGAGACGTTCTAGCCACTAGATTTTGGGCGAATTCGTTTAGGTCTTTGAGCCTAGTCTCCTCAACCGTAGAGGAGGTAAGTGTGAGGATTAGATGTCAAGTGTTTCTTGAAACATGGTCCACAGACGCCAGCACGAGGCGGCTAAACTCGCCACGCTATTACCGCTTCCTTATTCGAGGGGCGGGCGACTGCCATGCGGCTGCCGATCGGTGCTGCCTGGTGTGGCCACCCTGCCCCAGGTGGCTCTTCTGGCATAACTGAATGAAATCAAAGTGAAAGTTCAGTCCCTCCGTCACACTTGCCATACTTCACGTGCTGCTTGTGATAGAGCATTTCATTTTGGACTTCCCTGGTGGTCCAGTAGTTAAGAATCTGCCTGCCAGTGCAGGGTTTGACCCCTGGTCAGGGAAGATCCCACATGCTGCGGAGCAACTAAGTCCATGAGCCGCAAGTGCTGAGGCCCCACTCTGGAGCCCTGCCATGAGGGAAGCCCTGCCATGAGGGAAGCCTGCCCTTCCCCCTGCCATGAGGGAAGCCGACGCAGTGACAAGCCTGAGCCGCAACTAGCGAGGAGCCTCTGCTCGCTGCAACTAGCGAAAGCCTGCAGGCGTCAGGGACGACCCAGCACAGCCGAAAATAAAGAAATCAATAAGTAAACAAAAATAGAATATTTCCTCATCTCACAAAGTTCTGTTGGAGAAAAGAAGCTTAACTGGTGCCAATTGGTTAATAGAGGAATTTGTTAAATGGAGCTTTGCTATTTAAGCCCCAACCATATTTGGACAGGTATTTTTCAGGTAACTTAATTGGTCTTTAAAACGTGGAAATGCTTTAAACTTGAATATAGAAAAAAATGCCACCAGTCAGCGCATGCTTCTTGTTGGTCAGAGGTGAGGTGAAGTCGCTCAGTCGTGTCCGACTCTTTGCGACCCCATGGACTGTAACTTACTAGGCTTCTCCATCCATGGGATTCTCCAGGCAAGAATACTGGAGTGGATTGCCATTTCCTTCTCCAGGGGATCTTCCCGACCCAGGGATTGAACCCGGGTCTCCCGCATTGGAGGCAGACGCTTTAACCTCTGAGCCACCTGGTCAGAAGACGTTCTGAAGTTCTTTTGCTTGTTTGTTTTCTGTACTGGCAGCCTTTAAGCACAGCCGTCTCTCTTTTTTTCTTGTCTCCAGTGATGGATGTAACGGATATAATAAATGGAAAAGTAGATGATGAGGACAAGCAGCATTTCATTCCCTTTCAGCCGTAAGTATGAGGCAAACCAAGTGCTTCACCCCGTAGAATATGGAAAATGTGTGTTTGTAATAGTTATCTTTATAATTCAGTTTGTATATTCAGCATGAATAGGAATTGATTATTTTATAATAATGAGACATCTTAGTCACTTAGTGTAGGGTGTTTTAGCCATAAGAAACCTGGGTCAAAGTTTATAGTCTTGAAGTACAAGGTTTTACGTGTGATCCCTGGCTTGGCTTATCACGTAGGACATGCAGAGTTACAGTTCCTCTCTGGACTTGAATATCTCCTTATATCCTGGATGAACTGAAAGTATTCACATTTTCAGAATACAGTACTTCAAATTCATCATGATAAGTTGCTGTCTTCCAAATAAAAACGTAGGGCGTTTTAGCCATAAGAAACCTGGGTCAAAGTTTATAAGTCTTGAAGTACAAGGTTTTACGTGTGATCCCTGAGTTGGCTTATCACGTAGGACATGCAGAGTTACAGTTCCTCTCTGGACTTGAATATCTCCTTATATCTTGGATGAACTGAAAGTATTCACATTTTCAGAATACAGTACTTCAAATTCATCATGATAAGTTGCTGTCTTCCAAATAAAAAAACCAAACAAAATAAGACTGAATTCTTCTGTAAAGTGAGAAGTAATCCTTGTGGTTTTTCTGTCCCTGGGTCGCTTCAAGTGGCCCTGCCTGTGCTTGCCGTGTTTAGGGTTTGTCTAGTTCTGACCTGAAGTCTGTCAAGAGGTGTGGCGAGCTTGGAAAGCACTCCGGGGAGCTTCATTAAATTGACTCTCGGATTTGAAGGCAGTTCCCGTGGAGGAGGTTGAAAGAATTGGTGTTATTTCCCTGGAGATTAAAGCCAGAGAGGGCACTTAGATAATGGTCTGTAGTCCTTTCAAGGGCACTTCTCCGCCTCACACAGAGGTGGGGAGAGAGGCGGAGGAATTAGAGCGGGTTAGGTTAATTGCAAGAGGCGGCTTCCTCCTGGCGGAGTGAAACCTTAGAGGAGCAAATGATAAATCGAGTTAGAGTGACCTGTCATAGTGCCCTGCGTTCTTGTCTTTTTTCCTCATTTCTGGTTTCTACTTGATTCTGGGCTTGAGAGAAATTTTATTTTAAGCTGTTTTGGTTGTTTTCAGGTGCTAACCAGGGGAGTTTGGAGGCCCGTGATGCTGGTGGGCGGTGGGAGGAATCCTGTCCTGGGAGGGGAGGTGGGAGGGGAGGAGGTAGGAGGTGGTTTCCCTTTGCATCCTGTCTTTGCACGATGGACCACGCTCTTAGTCCCAGGCTGGAGAAGCATGTGTTCCAGGTGGAACAGAGTGGTTCCTTTGCAGGCAGGTGATCTGTTCAGACAGCATCCCTAGGCCTGGCTCAGTAGGAAGTTAGAATAACAGAAAACCATGAATGTGCTCTAAATTGGGGTTCACATTTGTTTATTTCACCCCACAACTGGAGGCAAAGGTTTGTTGTGGCTTCATTGCTTTAGAGCTGTTCTTCTGTGCCACACCGTAACCGCAAGCTACATGTAACGGTTTGAGTTCATGAAAATTAACTGAAATCAGATATTTCCTGACTCCCATCACAATGGTCCCATCTAAAGCCTTCAGGACCATAAGTGGCTAGTGGCTGCCAGATCAGTCAGTGCCGATGGAGAACATTCCTCTCATCATGGAGTGTTCTGTTGGGTGGTGGTATTAATACTTTGGAATCACAGCCAGTGATGAGAGTTACAGAGGGAGCTCGGTTCTACAGAATCTGGAAGTTTGTTTAGTAAACAAGAGGAATATCATCTTGGAATATGAGCAGATATCATGGTAATCAATAAAGCACACCAGTGTGAAATGATAATGAGTTGCCCATGAGAAAAAAAGTGCAGCCCAGTGCTATTTAGAATGCCGTTTAGATATTAGACCTCAGAGTTTCTTCATGTCCAGATGAACCACTGTGTTAAAGTTACCTGTTGCCTACTACTGTCTTCTGGGAAAAATCAAAGAAAAAAAGTTTTTTGAGTTATGGTTTGAAAAGTGAGGGGGTTATTAGTTTTAGACGCACTAACCTGAATTTCACTGGGACATGTTATGACCTGGAGATGGCAGGTTGCTGCCATCTTTTTCTGTCCTGTAGTGAAATGTCCACTTTAGAAAAAATCACATGTTCAGCTCGCATTGTAGTTTGTGACTTCTTGCTCCATTAAAGGAAGACTGATATCCAGATTCATATGTTCAGTGTTAGAAACAAAACAGAAACATGATTTTAATAGCAAAATAAGCAGGGAAAGTAGTTCTTCGGGAAATGCCATGCTAATGAAACCCATTTTTTGCTCCATTAAAACTGATTTATTATATCTCAGGGTAAGTTCTAGGGGAGGAATCATAGTGTACATTTCTCTCTCTCTCTCTCTGTCTTTTGTAACTTGGGGAAGTAAATGAAAACAGCCCTCAGCTCCCTTGAGTCATGTGGGCTCACGGGATAAATAACACTTGTCCTTGTTTCTGGAAATCATTTTAAACATTACACACTTATCTTCTTGCTCACTGCATGTTGTGCTTGGCTGTGCTACCTGGTACTTCTCTCTGCACATGTCGCCTGTTTGTATTTATTTTCTCAGTCCTGGTACACCTTCTGTAGAAAGCTCCTGATTCATCAGTCCCCCGAACACTGATGATTTATATTCATAATTGTGTCACAGTTTTAACTTCTCAGACATGGTTGTTGTGTTCTCTGAAGATTATTCCATTGTTTTCACATTTAATTATTTTAGGCTATGTTGAGTACATAGTCTGATGGAGCAGGGTGTGTACTCAAACTTCCCAAGCAATTGGGTCCGAGGGATCTTTTTTTTTTTTTTCATCTTGATTTTGCTTTTCCCTTCAAAGCACCCACCGCTCGACCTATGCTCTATGGCCAGGGATTACTGAAATAGAAGAAGTGGTCATAAACATCCCTTGGGATTAATTGCTGTCAGTCGTGTCGCTTTCAGAGCAGTTCCCTTCTCTGTAAACTGTCTGGTGGGCGTGGAGGGTGGCTCTGGTGCACCTTTACTCCCTGGGGGTAGAGTCGAGCTTGTTTGCTTTACTTCTCTCGTGTGGTTCAGCATTTTCCTGATCAATGCTCTTCCCTGTCTCTCTTGTCGCCTATCCTGTCCTTTGTCGTGCGTTGACTCGTGACGACTCTCTCTCACGCTCGGTGATGATGCTCTCTCGTGCTCCCTTGTTACCGTCACCTCTGGGTCCCCGTGCCCCTTTGTGTCCTGTGGTCTTGCTCGTCCCGTGCCCTCCAGGCTCGCGTTGGACGACGCCATCCGACACAAGCCGCTGAACATGTCATCCCGTTTTTCACCCAGGGTGGCAGGGGAGAATGACTTCCTTCAGACTGTTATAAACAAAGTCATTGCTGCCAAAGAAGTCAACCACAAGGGCCAGGGTACGTATCCTGTGGTTTTGTTCCTCTAAGTGTCCGTGTGCATGAGCCTGGGAATATACTGTGTGGTGTGAATTTTAGTTTGATGATGATCGTGACGTGGGTGATGATGGTGATAATCGTGATGTTGATGATGATGCTGATAATAATGGTGGTGATGAAAACGGTGATCGTGGTCACGGTGGTGATGATGGTGATGATCACGCTGATAATGGTCCTGATGATAATGATATTGATGATAATATTGATGATGATGGTAATGGTGATAACAGTGTATTGATGATGGTGATGATAACAAAGATGATAACAAAGATGAGAGTGATGATTGCAAAGATGCAGATGGCGATGCTGCTGATGCTGGTGGTGTAGGGTAATGGTGATTACTCAGTGTTCCTGATGTACACACAGCCTGTGAGGCTTTCCTCACTGGTCATCTCTGTAAACACCACTGAGAACCAAGCTCCTGGATGAGAGAACACTGACTGAGACACGGATACTAGGATTAAATGCTTGCAAAGAGCCCGGAGATGAGGGGCCTGGAAGCAACGCCTTTGTCTTCCTCAGACTTCTCCAGCCGTCTCCGCTATTCAGAACACTTGAGTGACTTCAGCAGAGAATGAAAGAGCTGTCCCCTGCCTGTGATTTCACCTTGGTGCTTAGAGACACACAGACGTTCAGCACAGCCCCCCTCCCCGTGCCTGCTGTCCTCTCACTGCTTTTCCTCACTCTGTTGTGAGCTAAGCCCTGCCACGTGGTCTCACGGGGCCTCCCCGCTCCACACCCCTGAGAAAGCGGTTCCGTTTTGCAGGCCAGTTCCCCTTCAGGTTTGTGATTGAGGGGATTTCTCCTCCCTCGCGCGCCTGCCGTGCAGTCATCGTTTTTAATCCCACGCTGCCAAGGTTCCAAGGGGCTGACCTGCTGTTGGCAGAGGCTGTGAGTCAGTCACCTTGGGCTGGTGACAGCTGGCACTCGCCTGGCCGGGAGGGCTGCTGGAAAACAAGTGTTTGCTGAGGCCCCGCCTCCAGCCGGAGGGGAAGTCACCTTCAGAGTCTCCCAGGCCTGAGACTGGTGGGACAGTCCACTGTTGGTCCTTGATTAGAGGCAGGCCTGCCATGGACTCAGTGGGGCTCAGGTGAACGGACCTGTTTTATTGTCTGGTTACCTTACATTACTCGACTTTTAAGAAACAATTATCTTGATTCTTTTCCCATTGGTCTGAGGGAGAGTGTGAATCGAGTCTGAAGAACGTTCTGCAGGAATTAGCTGCTCCTGTCCCTCTGCTGGACTTTCTTTTGGTTTGAACCGCCCCCCCCCCAACCCCCCTGGAAAACAACAAAACCGAAACCTCAGCCCCAAACGTTAATGAGCCATGGCCTCTGTAGACAGAGCAATTTTCAGCTGACCCAGGACCCGTCTTCTCATCAATTACCAGCCCTCCCAATTTGCACTTTAATTGAAAGCCACGGGGAGACCCAATTAAAGCTGTTTGATTGGAGCCGCTCTGGGGCGGGGTCCCCAGGCCTCTGGCTCCTCCTGCGGTGTCATCCGAGTTTTGACCCACTTTTATTACAGGGTCACCTGGGAACAGTAGAGACTGGTGGCAGGCCAGCCGGAACTTGCCTAAAGAGAGGGCCCAAGCCCCGCTTCTGTCAGTCTCCCTGTTTCTGTGGCCAAGAGCTGTGTCACGGAGACGGGCTGAGGCCGGGGTCCCCGATTCCTCGAACTTCTCGGGGAGGAAGGGTGGTTTCAGGTCGTGGGAAGAGCTAAGTGACGAGGGCGCTGACTGCTTTCAAGCGGACCCTTGTGGCTTCCTGAACCAGAATGACCTTGGGCCATGTCACTGGCTCACGTTGGCCTTGAAACAGACGTGAGGGAGTGGCATTTTTCCGGGGCTCACTCTCAGGCCTGTTTCAGTGCTTTCCAGGGAGGCCTGGGCGGGGCCCAGTCAGTGCAGCACAGAGCGAGCTGCAGGGTCCCTGGGGTTTTGCCCAGCGGCGCTTCTGTTCCCATCAGTGGTGACCCCTCAAGTCACAGTCAAGTGCATGGAGCCATGGAAGGGACTTGGAGAAACGTGGCCCGTCTCTTCTGTACTGGCTTCCAGGCTTCGGCCTAGCTCAGCTTTGCACCTGCATCTTCCCTTTTCACAGTAGACAACATCGCTTATATTTAGCCCAGGTTATTCTAAAGCCTGGACCCAGAGGGCCTGGGATTTTACCTGGACGCTGAATCCTCACGTGCGTCCAGCCATCTGCCCCTGTTGTTTGAAACGCAAGCGTGCATGCCTGCTAAGTCGCTTCCGTTGTGTCCAGCTCTGTGACCCCACGGACTGCAGCCCGCCAGGCTCCTCTGGCCATGGATTCTCCAGGCGGCGACACCGGAGTGGGCGACACTGTGCCTTCATGCAGGGTGTCCTCCCAACCGAGGGCTCGGCCCCTGTTTGAAATGCAGCATGTGCTAGTTTCCTTTCGGTTTAGTTACTCTGATTAAGCAAAACTCAACCTAAAATGCACTTTTCCTTTGAAAATTGGCCTCATTTCCTCCTCTGAGGGAGTGTTTCAAGCCTAGCATAAACAGGAAAAATTAATCTCTGTTTAAATTATAACAAGTGATGTTACCTAATTACCGGTTTATCAATGAGTTGAGCAAGCTGCTGCTGATGTTATCTTCTGGTGGCCGGGGTGGGGGGGAGCGGTGTCCCGCAGAACTGACTAAGCAGGCCAGGCCCCCAAGGGCTCAAGGATGGGGAGACCCTGACCTGCCTCCTGAGAGTGGCCCCTCCGCCTCCGCCAGGACGGCCTGTCGTTGGTAACAGCTGACGGAGCCTCTGCTTTGCCTCCTGCCTTGGGCTTTGTTAAGTGTCAGCTTTCTCCCCTTTGATTGTTTGATCGCTGCTCCAGGAGTATTTTATACAAAACGCGTCAGCTTAGCAGCTGTCTCTTATACACATCTCGGTTCCGTTTTGCAGGCCAGTTCCCCTTCAGGTTTGTGATTGAGGGGATTTCTCCTCCCTCGCGCGCCTGCCGTGCAGTCATCGTTTTTAATCCCACGCTGCCAAGGTTCCAAGGGGCTGACCTGCTGTTGGCAGAGGCTGTGAGTCAGTCACCTTGGGCTGGTGACAGCATTTCGAGGGGTTGGAAGTCCCTGTTTCCCCCTTGGAGAAGGGGCTTGGGTGGCATGGGTCCCCCGTTTGCTGCGACATTGTGAAACAGAGGGACGGGGCCGCCCTGACTGCCGCCACCCAGTCGTGTGGGTGGTCCACTGGTGGCCCGCGGCCCGGTGCGCCACGGTTTCCGTGGTTTCCCTTCTCGAGAGCCCGAGAGGACTGGTATTTTCGTGGGTTCGTGAAGCTGCCTGTGTACCTCCCAAATCCTCCTCTGCTATCATCCTTCTTGGGAGAATGGGAAATGATAGCCTTCTCAGTCCCCTCCCAGCAAAATGCTCCCTTCTGATTTAGCTCCAACACAGTCTCCGCTCTGGAGAGTCACGAGGCCTGGGCGAGGGCAGCACGTGAGTGCTGCCATGTCCTTGAAGGCTGCGGCGATGCGGGATTCGGGTCCCAGGCGGTCAGATGCTGGTACCTCCCCCGTGCCACGCTGCTTTTCCCGGGCCGCTCTCCTCTTTCTCATCCACCTCTACTTTCTCCTAAAACATTGCCTGGTGAATTAAAAACTGCTCATTCACTGAAACAGATTTCGTGAAGACTTCTAAAAACGTACAAGATATGAAGACGTACAAGATATAACGTGACTCATGCAACTGTTGCTTTCCTAGGTTTGTGGGTAACGTTGAAATTACTTCCTGGAGATATCCATCAGATTAGAAAAGAGTTTCCTCATTTGGTGGACAGGACCACAGCGGTGGCTCGGAAGACGGGCTTCCCGGAGATCATCATGCCTGGTAAGAACAGATGACTCCTTCAGTCCTTCTGCGCATGTGCTGGATGCAGCCGCAATGGGCGTGTTTGTGTAGCTTGTCACAAAGAGAGACGTGTACATGGGAACTCAGGCAAACAGAGCGTGGAGCGTGTAAAGCCCAGCGTGGTGGTGGGTCATTCCCGCAGACAGGACTGCGGTCAGAGGGACAGCTAACCAGGGATCAGGCCCGGGGAGGGGGTCTCTCTTGGCTATATTAATCATAATCTGGGAGCGCTCGTGTGGGGCGACTCCTGGTGATGCAGTAACAGGGACAAGAGGACAGAATGAGCTTCGGCCAAAGACCCAAGCCTGAGACGTCCAGGTGGTCTCTGTCGCCGGCTGGGGAAAACGCTGCCGCGATCGCGAGCAAACCCACTGCTGTTCATGCCGTGTTGTCGCCACAGTAAAAATGCTTGCCATTTGTCTTCTGCCCGCCTTGTCTGGCAGGGAAGGAGGGGTGTGTGACATCCCACTTACCCTGGCTGAAGGCACGGAGAGTGTTTGCCCGGTGATGCTTAGTGATGTGGTAGAGGGTAAGCAGGCGGGTGACCTTTCGGAGAGCCTGTGCAGAATTCACTTTTTTGGCTCCAAGGAATGGACTGGTGATGACGGTGGGCCAGGTTTACAGTGATGGCCCCGGTCTGTCCTGTGATCTCTAACAGCGTTTGAATTGTCTAGAACATGTTCACAAAGAAGGGAGTATAGTTTGGGTAAATACACCCTAGTATGTTCCACGTTTTGAAAATAGCCCTCTGGGTCGGTTACGGGTAAAATGACTCTCCCTCAGAGTGGTCCACCACCCTGAAACCCCACCCACTGGCCTCAGCTGTGAGTGTGCAGGCTGGGGTCACACCCCTTGCTGTGTGTCTCACCTCTGCCTCTCCGTGGCCCTGGGCAGGTTACCCCATCTCTCTGAGCTGTGTTTTCTCCTCCCAGGCATAAGAACAATAATGATTCCTACCTGGAGATCTGGCTGGAGTTAGGATGCTTTAGGGTTTAAGTATCAGAAAGCGCACGACCAGCTCAGACAGCCTCACCCTGGGGATATCTGTCAGTCGTGTGGCTGAGAGAGAGACAGCGTCTGCTGCCGGCCAGCCTGGCCCGCCAGCTGTGCTCCTGTGCACCGTCTCCTTTGCAGCTTGACTTCATCCTCTGGGGACGGGTCATGCTGGCACCCCACTTCTTCCCACGTCCCCGTGTTCTGAAGCAGATGACATGCTTTCCACCCAGTGTTTCCAAACAGGGAGACTGATTGTCATCTGACCCGGCCTGCTCAGGTCCCCTGGGCACCCTGGACAGTGACAGGCCGGGGTGGAGACAGGTGCATGTCGGCCACTGGGACTTCTGGGAGGGGGCAGCTCCTCTTGAAGACGAGAGTTGGATGAGGGAGACAGGGACACAGTCTGGATGGACATCTGATCAGAAGGAGGAAGGAGGAGCAGGAAGGGACAGCTGGCATGCATGGATATACAGGTTCCGTGAGGAAGCCCTCGGTTTACCTTGGTTCCCACTCAGGTGTGGGTCACCATGCCAGTACCACCCGCATCCAACTGTGGTTAAGCTTATTAAACTGATAATGAGATCCCATATTAAGGTGAATCTGTGATATTTACAATATGACTTCTGTTTCCAAAAAATGTTCATATTAACCATCAGATTTGATATCATGAGATCTTGGGAAGCCTGTGAATCTTTATCCCTGATATCTGTGGGTCACTTTTTGGTTTGCAGATAGTGCTGCTATTAATTACCTAGCTTGATCCTCAAAAGGATCCTGGAGGCCTCCACATGAGTGTTGAACTAATTCCCATCACAGTTAAGCCACAGCCTCAAGTCACATGGCTAATGAACGGTGGAAATGAGGCCAAACCACCCTGTGGTCAGTGCTTGCCTGCGGCCCCTGGCGCAGGGCTTTGCTGTAGGTTCTCAGGGAAGAGCCGGTCACTCAGGTGCTTCAGAGTTATCCCTTTGTTTATTATAGGGCATTTCAGGGACATGTTACCTCTGTTCCTCCAGGGAATTGTGGCTCATTGTCAACGCTGTTAAACTGATAGGAAAAGACATCTAACATTGGCTAGATGGAGCGTTAGCCAGTCTCACCTGTATAGGACGAAAACGTGACGCACAGCACGTTTAGAAACAATGGGACACCTTTGCTTGTGGAAGTCATCTGCTCTATACACAGCTAACGGATTTGGACTTCTAGTGGACGTGTCATTTACATGTGGATTTGAGACGCAAAGTTATACATGAGGACAGCGTCACTGACTTCAGGAGCCCTGTGTGCACAAGGGTGCTTCAGAGTTATCGCTTTGTTTATTTTAAGGGCATTTCAGGGGCATGTTCTTTCTCCTCCCTCTCTCTCTCGAAATGATTGGGAAACCTGGGAAACTTCTAGTTCACACTGGTTGTGTTTCCCTTACAATTGACAGACTTAAAGAGTAAGTCTAAACCTCTAAGATAATCTACTAATAGGTTTGTGGGAAACCTGTACAGCTGACCGTTGTTCTGGCTTTTTGGTGTGCTGAGTTGGCGCTTGGCATTCCTGCAGTGAGCAAGCCCGGCTTGAGGGACTCACCCATGTTCTCTGCGGCTGAGGGATGCTGAGAGGTTGGGAGCATCTTACCCTTGGGGGGCATGGTCATTCAGATCCCTGCGTTTAGCCTGGTAGAACCTGTTCCATCCAGTCACACGCATGTTTATGGAGACACGTGTCTCCTTTGCACAGTGGGAGAGCTGGCCGTGCCACCATTGTTCCTGCCTCTCACACCTTCTCGTGGCCCCCTGGAAATCCTGGGGTCCTTCTGAGGGATCCTGGTGGGGAGCACAGTTGTCCTCTGAGCTAAGAAGGTGGATGGAGGTGTGGATGGGCCCCCCGTGTCTTCTTCCAGCTCCTTCCTCCCCAGAATGAGAGCCCAGGAGGCATTTGCTAAGACCCTCTCATGAGTGCCCATTAGGGATGCTGACCTCCGTATGGGATCTTACTTCTGGACTGGAGCCAGAATCTCTAGGCCAATCCAACGAGGAGACCCTGAGGTTCAGCCGTCCCGCTCCCCAGCACATGCCCCTTCTCTGGTTGCTGAAGCCCCGTGTGAAGCTGCTGTAACCCTTTTTGATGACGGCCTTGGTGCTCTGATAGAATTTTCAGGCGGAGAGATTGTGCAGACCACCTGCCTGGTTGGTAAGGTGGTTTAGTGGTAAGTGGCCCTGAAGGTTAAGCGACTGGTCTGAGGTCACACAGCAAGGAAATCAACTCTGAATATTCACTGGAAGGACTGATGCTGAAGCTTCAATATTTTGGCCACCTGATGTGAAAAGCAGACTCACTGGAAAAGACCCTGATGCTGGGAAAGATTGAGGGCAGAAGAAGAGGGTCACAGAGGATGAGATGGTTGGTTGGCATCACCGACTCGATGGACATGAGTTTGGGTGGGCTCCGGGAGTTGGCGATGGACTGGGAGGCCTGGCGTGCTGCCGTCCACGGGGTCGCGAAGAGTTGCACAGAACGTGGCGACGGAACAACAGCGACCTGGGCCTGCAGCCTTGCCTCCTCCCCCGGCCGTGCGCGTGTCCTTCTGAACTTCTCCGTGGTCCGTGTCAGCGATCGCAGCCCTGCAGCTGCTGTGGCAGTGGTAGCCACCCACAGGGATTATTACAATGATGACTTTTAAATGAAAGCTTAATTTAATGTTCGCATACATTAAAAGCCAGAATAGAGCCATCTAAAAAGCAAAGGAAAAACAAGAAACCAGCGGGATATTTTTTTCCTTCTGGGATCTTTGTTCTTTGCCCAGGGCAGGTCGTTTGCCACTCTTGACACAACCCTTGCTCGTGTCCCCGGGGGGGAGGGAAGTTGTGTCAGATGTGGGAGGCAGCCAGACAGACGGCAGAGCAGCCTCCAGAGGGTAGCGGTGCTTCCTCTAAATCATGCTGCTAACGAAGCTTGCAGAGTTTTCCCAATCGGACCCTTACTAGGGGCTTCATGTGTTCTCAGCTGGGGGAAGCGTCTTGAGCTCATCTGTTGCGTGTGTGTGGTCTTATATATATATTTTTTTCATGGTTTAAGGCCCATCTCACTTTCAAATGTCTGAGTCTTTTCTTCTGCTCCCTGTGGCCTCCTTCAGGATCTGGACAGCTGCATGCCTGGAGGAGAGATGATCCTTTGCAGAAAGTTTCTTGACCCATCCCTGGTCCCCGATTCTGGGTGTCAACTCAGGACATTGGCCTGTGGTTCAAATGCTGCTTTTGGTTCAACTCCTTAGTGGAATGGAAAAGAGGCCAGTGTTGCTGGTGATCCTCGGGGTGCTGACTGCTGAGACGCAGATGACAAGGGCTGGTGATGTGGGTTGCAGTGGGCCGTGGATGCTGAGGGTTGGGGTGACGGTAGGGTCAGTGCAGACCCACTGACTGCACCCGAGCAGCTCTGGGCACAGGCTGCCCACAGAGTGTAGGAGCCCGCTGCCCCCGAGAAGCCCCGAGCAGATAATTG
The DNA here is from genome assembly GCA_006410635.1 of Cephalophus harveyi. NCBI lineage: Eukaryota > Metazoa > Chordata > Mammalia > Artiodactyla > Bovidae > Cephalophus > Cephalophus harveyi. Next base: position 787,957 of record SJYT01058255.1, on the reverse strand, counting down.
GAGGCTGAGACATTTTCATCTTTCTTGCAAGTCTTACAGTGATGATGCAAATTGCCTTTGTCATGCTATTAAATGCGGAGACTGTTTTGTAGAAAATACTTCATAATCACCTAATACAGTATTTATGATACTCTGCTCAGAGAGACAGTGAGTTCGGCAAAATTCACAGTTACACGATGAATAATGAATTGGTTTCAAAGGTGTAATTTCTTCCCCCCCAGGTGATGTTCGAAATGATATCTATGTAACATTAGTTCAAGGAGATTTTGATAAAGGAAGCAAGACGACAGCTAAGAATGTCGAAGTTACGGTGTCTGTTTACGATGAAGATGGAAAACGGCTGGAGGTATTTGTTGCTGCAGATCTGAGCCTGTGGTGTTGGCGTCTTACCTCCCTCGTGTGCGCCTTGCCTCTGCTTCAGAATGTGAAAAGCCAGTCTTGTTTCTCGGGAAGAACGTTTGCTGTTTCTTCCTTTTCCCTTACCCAAAAGGGCTGGTTTCCACCGGGTCCCGCAACTGGACGGTCTCTGGATGTCCCTGGGGTCCTGAGCACCTTTGCCAAATCCCTCCTGGGCCCCCACTTGCCAGCGTAAACCCAAGGCTTGGAGGCGAGCGGCCATACTAGATGTTCAGATACTGCCATTAGCATCTTTTGAGACTGGAGGAAACTGAGGCCCAGAGAAGCCAATCAACGGGACCGAGGTTAGAGGGCCCGTGAGAGGTGGAATTCGGGCTGGAATTCAAGCCGCTGACCTTGTGCTTTCTTGGGTGGTGGTCACAGAGACCTCCTTCTGTGTGGTCGCGGCACCCTGCAGTTGTCCTGGGAGGGACTTGGAGACCGTGGCCTCCTCTGAGACTGAAGGCTGAGCCCAAGCAGGAGTCCCTGCCAGCTGCCTCTCTGGACCATGACTGCATCCTGGGCTTCCCGGGGCCCACGTGGCCTGGAGCAGTGACTTGCGGGTACCCCTGAGGCTCGGCTCTGCCTGGAGGCGGGTGCATCCTTTCTCTCTGGCCGATATCCAGTGGCCCTGACCTGCCGTCTCTTTGGAAACAGGCCGTGCAGGCCCTGGGCTTTACTGGTATCTCCTTAGAGTCGAATTGTCAGTGTCTGTGGCTGGAGGAAGGGGATGGAGAATGGTCATCTCCTTGTTGATCTGTGCTTTTCTCCAGCCACCAGGAGACAGGCGGTTTCCTGCAGGTCGGGGTGAGCGTTACTAGGGGTACGGAGGGTGGAAGGCAGCAGCGTCTCCAAGCCGTGTGGCCATCAAGGTCTTGGATGTCTGCGGGCAAGGTTTTCTGCTGGCCGCCTGCCCCAACCCAACCTGTCCTTCCGTCACTGGCGGGGGAGCGTGTTCTGTGGGCCCCGGGGTTGTTGGCATTCCTGAGGCACCCTTGCTCCTTCTCCCAGCTCATCTAACGGGGACGGGAGGAGGAGATGGATGCAGTGTCAGGCTCGACGAGGGCTGATGCGACTTTTTATGCTTCTTTTAAAGCATGTGATTTTCCCGGGCGCTGGTGATGAAGCGATTTCAGAGTACAAGTCGGTGATTTACTACCAAGTGAAACAGCCGCGCTGGTTTGAGACGGTTAAGGTATCATCTCCGTGGCCCTGTTCTCCCATGGGGTGGGTTATGAGAGGCTCATTTGTATCCCGAGGATGTGGCCCCCTCGGACCTCCCCCGCCTCCCCAGGGCTGCCTGCCAGTGGGTACCCTCTGCCAGCCCCAGAGCGCTTTCAACAAAGTCGTTCAAGAAGGTTGCTAAGGCACCTCGCTGGGGTTTCTTGGAATTTACATTTACTCTCATCTCCTTTTGGACGTTAGAGCAAGACTTTCCTGGAGACAAATGACAGAGTCCTATACAGACCGCTGTTGTCTGTCTCTTCTCGCGTCTGTTTAATGTAAGGCGTGCTGTCTTTATAGCAAATGGAAAAAAAAATAGAGGTGAAAGTACATGGAGGACATCCCTGGGGAGATGGATCCTCATCGCTCAGCTGTGATGCTGCGAGATTCCGAGTGCATCCCCCGCCACCCCGCCCACCGTGAACCAGCCCACACTCCGCAGGCTTGGGTACTGGGACACCAGGCCAGTGGTTGGCTCTGGAATGCAAACATCAGCTATGAGATTACGGACACTCTTGGCTCAAAGGCAGCATGTATTGGGTCTTTTTCCTTTTACTCTGTGTCCTGAAAGAACAGCCTTCTTGCTGCAGCCAAGGGCAGGTCTCCACAGTTACGAGGGAACATCGGTGCCTCCAAATTGGGGCTAAAAACATAAATGGCAACTTTAAAAAACAGACGCTTCACTGTGAGGATCAGCACATTAAAAAAAAAAATTCAGCTGCCTCTTCCAGTCCACGTGGCACCCTGGACAGCATTATCTGGTGTAAATTTTCAAAGGGCGTTTGCCTTTGGGAAGATCACACTCTGTGGGGTAGAAGCGTGTGGAGTGTTCCAGGCTGTCTCAGCGGAGTGAAGCCGATTGTGGGGGAAGGTGCTGTAAAGGTGATGCCTTTCCCTGTTTATCCCGCAGGTGGCCATCCCCATCGAGGACGTGAACCGCAGTCACCTCCGGTTTACCTTCCGACACAGATCGTCCCAGGACTGTGAGTAGCCACACGCTTCGTTAGCCCGTGTGTGTTTGTTATTGAGCATTGATTCCGGATTGTTCTTGACGGTGGGTACTGTAGCACAGGGAGGTCTTGACACTCCAGCTCCGTGTCCGGATGAACTCAGTCCTGTGAAGTGCTGTCTACTCCGGTTGAGCTGCTCCCTGGAGATCTTCATTTTCTTCTCAAATTTCTCCAGTGAGGTGCCCTTCCTTCCTACTCTACCCTTGGGTTTCGTCTTTCCCATTTGTTTTGTGATCCTGTCCCGTCCGTCAGAAAATCGCTGAGCTGTAACAGACAGATTTCACAGATTGCTTTTCATGCTGTTTGTGCTGGTGCTGAAAACCTTGAGCCCTCTCTGGCGTTGCTGGCAGCCACTGGTGTCTGGCACTCAGGCCGACCTCTTCTCGTCGGTATTGGTATAGCCTTGGACATGATGCCAAGACTTTGGGAAGAAAGAACGGCTATTCGCATCACTCACACTCCAGAAGGATTTCGCACTGAGGGTGAAGTTTGCCTCACAGCCTGTGTTGAATTCATTGTCTGCTAAGGATGTAGCCCTCTGTTGGCCACCAAGTACGCAGTCACACGGGGACGACGTGTTACTGCCCTTTGTGGGCTGTGTCCCTCCGGCCGTCGCTGAGAGTTGGGGATGCAGGTGATCCTGCGGTGGTGTATGTAGTGGCGCCACGGGACGGGTGGCCTCGGTGGGCGTGTTTATCACCCACGACCCTGTGGGGACCACAGCCACAGGGGTGGGGGGTCCTCAGCCCTGACTCTGTGTGTGTTTCCAAATATCTCAGCCTGAGGGGGAAATGCCCGGGGCGGTTGATGACCAGGCGAAGTGGAAGCTGCCCTCCCCTGGGCACAGTGCTTGGCACAGAATCAGTTCAGTTCAGTTCACTCGCTCAGTCGTGTCCGACTCTTTGCAACTCCATGGACTGCAGCACGACAGGCCTCTCTGTCCGTCACCAACTCCCAGAGTTTACCCACACTCATTTCCATTGAGTCGGTGATGCCATGCAAGCATCTCATCCTCTGTCGTCCCCGTCTCCTCCTGCCTTCAGTCTTTCCCAGCATCAGGGTCTTTTCTAATGAGTCGGCTCTTTGTATCAGGTGGCCAAAGTATTGGAGCTTCAGCTTCTGCATCAGTCCTTCCAGTGAACATTCAGGACTGATGTCCTTTAGGATGGACTGATTTGATCTCCTTGCAGTCCAAGGGACTCTCAAGAGTCTTCTCCAACACTGCAGTTCAAAAGCATCCATTCTTCGGTGCTCAGCTTTCTTTAGAGTCCAACTCTCACATCCATACATGACTACTGGGAGGTCGACCTCAGAAGGCACACATCTGCCCGCATCCAGAGAAAACATCAGCTGATGCATCCAGAATTGCTAACACTTTGCAGAACGGTGTTAGATTGTTCACATACGAGCACCAAACTTTCCCAGCAACTTTCTCAGCTTTCTTTATAGTCCAACTATAAAGCTCAGCTTTCTTTATAGTCCAACTCTCACATCCATACATGACTGCCACCATCCACATGACTAGCCTTGACTAGATGGACCTCAGCCAAGTCCTGGAGGCTGTGGTGGGCTCTGCACTCTGCACAGTGGAAGTCGTGGTGGCGGGGGGCAGGGGCTGCTGGGGAGGTGAGGGTGAGGAGCCCCGCTGCAGGGCAGGCAGAGTTCTCGAATGCACAGAGGACTTCTCGCAGAAGCACGCTTCCCCTTTAGAACACTGTCATTCCTCCTAATTAATAGATTAGACTATGGCAGAGGGATCTCTTCGGTAGCATTTTAATTTTCCAAATCCTTGTTTTCCTTGTCAGTTTTAAGTACTCATTACAGACACGATGCTATCATGATACATTTGCATAATTAATGAAGTCCCCCCGGCCACAGCTGGTGGGGGTTGGGAACCGTGTGGAGCATTGCAGGCGTGATGATGGTGAAGTCGGTGAGCCACCCTAGCGATGGGGGCCACAGGGGGGCCTCGACTGCCACCTTGTCTGCGCACACTCTGGGGCACAAAGGGAGCTGTACCCGCTCCCTACTGTCCCCAGCAAAACGTGTTGCTTTACCCCTTCTGGAAGCAGGTGACGGGGTTTCTCACGCCGGGCTCTGTCCTTGGGGTTGCTGGGAAAGTTTGGTTCTGGTATGTGAGCGGTCTAACGCCGTTCTGCAACGTGTTAGCAATTCCAGATGCATCAGCTGATGCTTCCTCTGGACGTGGGCAGATGTGTGCCTTCTGAGGCCGACCTCCCAGGAGTTCCCCTTCTTTGTAGGGGGGCTGGCTGGGTGGGCAGCCCTGTCTGCTGCCCTCCGGGGCATGAGGCCTTCTCCTGTGACTCCGGACGTGTAAATGGGGTGTCTGCCTCGTCATGGCTGCTAATGAATGTGCGATAAATGCAGTCCATTCCTGATGTGAAGAGGCAGAGTATTAATAATTTAAAGGTGCGCTTTAAAATTCTGTCCTACTTAACAGTAGGGCTGGGGGAAGCTGTCTGCTGGCAGGTGTGGTCACGTGTCTTGAACCACGGCTGATTTCACAGAGACGTGCTTTAATGTTCTTCATGTCTGCGCAAACTTAGAATCTGGTGGCTCAGATGGAAAAGAGTCCACCTGCTGTGCGGGAGGCCTGGGTTTGATCCCTGGGTTGGGAAGATCCCCTGGAGGAGGGATGGCAACCCACTCCAGTATTCTTGCCTGGAGAATCCCATGGACAAAGGAGCCTGGTGGGCTACAGTCCACGGGGTCGCAAAGAGACACGACTGAGCGACTCAGCACAGCACAGACTTGGAAGGATCTCTTCCCTCTCTCTTGAACACTGAGAAGTTTTATGTTTTCAAGAACCCTTTCACAAAGTTATTTTTTGATTCCTAGGATACATATATTTTGCTTTTATCTGTCCTTTTATCTTTGGTTAGTCAAGCATTCACCTACCTCATTAGCTATCATTTATTGAGCACCTATTATATTCCAGGAATGCAAAGATCAATGAGCTATAGTATCTCATGCAGTGAGGTCCTAGCGTAAGTATTTTGAGCCTCTGACTCAAGGTGGGCAGATGTATTGCTCTCGGGCCTCTGTTGTTTCATCTCTAAAAATAGAATCTGGGATCTGTTATTTTAGAGGTATTTTCTAGCCTTGAACTCAATGGTTCCATGCTGTGTTCAGGTTGCATCTCTGAAAATTCATCACACATCCATTTCTTCAGCCCAGAGTCCTCATTCATGTCTACCTGATCGGGCACCTGCCCAGTCTGGAGCCTGCACTCCCCTCTGCTCACCAGCCCCACTGGCTGTCAGCCCCCAAGCAAGCCAGGCTGCTCCTATTTAGAGCCTCTGTATTTGACCATCTCTTCCTGGAGGGTTTACATGTTGGGTCATACGTAGTCTGTCTTCTCAGAGAGACCTTTCTGACCATCCAGCTGGGTCGTCCTTGTTCCCATCATAACGCTTTAACAAGCTCCCGACTTTTGTTTTCTTTGTTATCTGAAAGAACTCGTTTGTTGGCGTCTCCACAACTAGAACAAATGTTTATTGAGTATCTGATATATAGCAGGTACTACGTTACACGCTGGGGAAATAGCAGTGAAAAAATACTCAACGTTTCTTTCATGGGAAAACCCATTGGATGAAGCTAGTGATAAATTTTCATGCGCACACACACACACTCGTACACACACACTCAGCACATGCACACACATGCACACACACAGTACAGGCTTGGTAATCTGGTAGTGATAGGGATTTGTCTTAATCTGCTGAACAGTCACAGCAAAATAACCATAGACTGGGTGATTTAACAGTGGCGATTTCTCACAGTTCTGCAGGCTGCAAGTCTGAGCTCAGGGCACCTGTGTGGTCGGGTCTGGTGAGAACCCTCTTCCAGGTTGCAGCCAGCCACCTTCTCGCTGAGAGCTCACATGGAGGAGGATAGAGCTGGTGTCTGTTTGTTTCTTATAAGGGCCCCCATTCTATGGGGTCAGAGCCTCCCCCTTATGACCATTCAACCTTAAGACCCTCCTTTTAGGCCGTTTCTCCAGTACAGCCATGCGGGGATTAGGCTTCAGCCTAACACTTTTGTGGAACAAAACAAAACCTAACAGTTCAGCTCCTGGCCGTTGTGAAGACTGATCAGTTGAGCGCCAGGTAGGACCAGAGTCTGCATTTGCTCCCCGGGGCAGGCTGGTCACTTGCAAGCTGGTGACTCCTTGGTGGAAACTTGAATGAAATGAAGAGCTGAGTCTCCCATGCTGATTTTTGGGGAAGGACTTCCTCGCCAAAGCAAATGAAATTTCATGTTCCGGTGTCTAGTCCACCTGCGACTTACATTAGTGCAGGGTCCAAGGTGGGCATCTCTCTGTCTTGGTTTTCTGTGCTGACCGTCTGTTTTCTCAGGGAAGGATTTGCTCCTTATAGTGGTCACTTGCGACGGCCTGTGTGTTCTGTTTATCTGTGAATCCCTAGGCTGCAAACACCGTCTTCACTGTTAGCTCTTTCCAGTTACTCTCGGCTTTCAGTATTGCAGACCTCCCTCCATGTTCCCCTTCAAGAGCATCCTTCTACTCCTGGTCGTTTACTCCAGATTCCATCTTGAACTTCCACGAGGAAACTCTAACCTTGCTCTGAGTTTACAGATTAGTTTGAGCCCGAGGATCCCTCTGTGATATGTGAACCTTGTCTCCATCTCTGTGTATTTATGTTGACTTCAACATCTGTCAAAACAGTTTTGTAATTTTTTCAGAAAGGCAGCTCTCGTGGCAGTTAATGATGTTATTTTTGTCGTGACGGCCGTTGAAAATGATTATTGATCTCTGTTGCAGCTAAGGACAAATCTGAGAAAATATTTGCCCTCGCTTTTGTGAAGCTCATGCGCTATGATGGGACCACCCTGAGGGACGGGGAGCACGATCTTATCGTCTACAAGGTGCGTTCTTCCCTCTATTGGTGTGATGATGTTGATGTTGATTGCTTCAAGCCTCTTTGGGCTTCCTGGCCTGAGTTGACATCGCCCATCTTTGTGGCAACAATGCTGTCTAGCAACTTTAATTCTGAAAATGAACGTTTCAGATGACTAGCTTTTTAGCTGTTCCTAAGGGGAGATGTTTGTTTGTTTTAGTTGCTAAGTCGTGTCTGACTCTTAGTGATACCATGGATACCACGTTTCTCTGTCCATGAGATTCTCCAGGCAGAAATACTGCAGTGGGTTGCCATTTCCTTCTCCAGTGGATCTTCCTGACCCAGGGATTGAACCTGCATCTCTTACATCTCCTGCATTGGCAGGTGTGTTCTTTACCACTCGAGCCACTTGGGAAGCCCATAATAACACTTTAGATTCTGTTTAAAAAATGCTCTGTGAGTGTGAATTCATCTGGAGGAACAAGGGAAATATTAAAAATAAGCATTTTAGCACAAGATCTCAGTTCAATATTATGGCTGTTTTTTCCTATTATTATTATTATTTTTGACTGTGCAGCATGTGGGATCTTAGTTCCCTGACCAGAGAGCAAACCCATGGCCCCTGCAGTGGAAGCGAGATGTCCTAGCCACTGGGTCACTGGGGAAGTCCCCTGCTCAATATTAGACAGCAAATTAGTTGGGAAAATAATTTATGCAAGAATAGACACATGTAGATGTACTTGCAATGCAGGAGATGCAGGCTCAATCCCTGGGTTGGGAAGATCCCCTAGAGAAGAAAATGGCATCCCACTCCAGTATTCTTGCTTGGAAAATCCCACGGGCAGAGGAGCCTGGTGAGGTACAGTCCATGAGGTCGCAAACGAGTCGGACACAGCTTAGCAACTAAACGACGACGATATGTTTAACTGGGTCTTTTTGTTGTGTGCCTGTAAGTACGCACAACATTGTCAGTCAGCTATCCTCCAGAATAAAACATTAAAAAGTAAACTGTTTAGGAAATAATAAAAAAGCAAATGTCATGATGGTGCAAAGGATTAAGGATCACAACGGGGTGGAAAAAACGGCGGGGTGCTGTGAGTCGCGTGTGACCTGCTGTGGTGTTAAACCCGCAGGCGGAAGCGAAGAAGCTGGAGGACGCGGGCACCTACCTGAGCCTGCCCTCCACCAAGGCCGAGCTGGAGGAGAAGGGCCACTCGGCCACCGGCAAGAGCATGCAGAGCCTCGGGAGCTGCACCATCAGCAAGGACTCCTTCCAGATTTCCACGCTCGTGTGCTCCACCAAGCTGACCCAGAACGGTGGGTGTGGGGCGTGGAAACCCGCACGCCTCTCCGCGCTTTTTCTCCTTCCGCCCCCTCTTGCTCGTGCTCCCTGCTGGATGCAGGAGGCTTCCCCAGGTCCTGAACCCTACCCGTGAGCCCTTCATCGCCCTGTGATGATGGCCTGTGGGGATCTGATGACCGGGGAAAGAGGGCGGGGCTGACGGCCCTTCTGCTTTGAAACTCACATTCTGCTTTTACTCTAAGGATGAACCTCAAAGTGATGAATTTACTTTTTCTTAAAAAGTTATCCATCTACGTATCTAGATATCTATTTGTTTGGCTGCCCCGGTTCTTAGATGCCTTGTGTGGGATCTAGTTCCCTGACCAGGAATTGAACCCAGGTCCCCTGCATTGGGAGTGCCGAGTCTCAGCCTCTGAACCACTGAGGATGTCCCTGAATATACTTTTGAAAAAGAATTTTGGCCAAGGGAAGGTAGCATGGCATAAAGGAAGGTCTGCATAATTGGGAGTCAGACCAGCTTGAACCCTGGGAATGACCCTGAACCAGGGTCCCCAAGCTCTTGTTGCTCATCTGTGTCCTGGTTATAGAGCCTGTCTCCTGGGGCTCTCTGAGGGTTATGGCAGGTGTAGGGTGTGAGACTCCACCTTCTCGGGCTTTCCCCTCTCCTCTTTGCTCATTGAAATAATTACCAGTTGCCTTTACTTTTAAAAGCTGCTGTTGATAACGTTTCCAGTCCCCCCGATGGGGAGATAAGGCGCCCCTTGCTGACGCACTCACACCAAAGCGCGGTCCTGAGGCAGCACCGGGTGGCGCCCGGCGTCCCCGCTCTGGTGGCGGGGCTCCTCGGCCTTCTCCCCTCTGCTCGCGGCCTTGTTGCAGTGTGGCCGCCCGGCCAGGGGCCACTTCTGATTCAGAGTACACCATCTGGTCGCGGCAGAGACCCCTCTGCACAGACCCTCCACTGAATAATCCAGCTTCCTGAATGTGACCGTCTCACAGCTGTGCGGAGGAGCTTCATGCTCTCTTGAAAGTCAGCTTGAAAATCCAGTTTTTCCCTCTTAGCCACCGGATATGGGTTTTGATTATTAATGTCTGTTGCTGTCATGAATTGTGTCCCGGGAGTTGTCCTTAAAACTGGGGCCCAAGGGAGAGTCATCGTTTGGACTTTAACAGGATAATCAGGGAGAAGGCAATGGCACCCCACTCCAGTATTCTTGCCTGGAAAATCCCATGGATGGAGGAGCCTGGTGGGCTGCAGTCCATGGGGTCGCTAAGGGTCGGACACGACTGAGTGACTGCACTTTCACTTTTCACTTTCATACATTGGAGAAGGAAATGGCAACCCACTCCAGTGTTCTTGCCTGGAGAATCCCAGGGACGGGGGAGCCTGGTGGGCTGCCGTCTATGGGGTCACACAGAGTCAGGCATGACTGAAGTGACTTAGCAGCAGAAGCAGTAGCAGAGGCCAAAAGTAGCCCCATATTCTGGAAGCCCCTGCTTGGCAGCGGAGGGTCCGCTGGCGTGGGGTGTGTGGGCTCCGTTCAGTCTTTCCCCGCCTGCTGTATCCACCTGGTTGTACTGGGTTCTGCAAGCTGTGTTTCTCACCATTTGTCTCACGAGTAAATTGGGACCGGGTGGGGGGTGGCAGGGGTGGAGGATGTATGGCAGAGAGTAGCGTGTCACTCAGAAGCTTGAAGGCCACTTGGCTACATCTTTCTAATAGTACCTTCTTATCATGGTTTTCCTGGGCGCATTTTGAATTCTCCCAGCCTGGGGTTGTGCTCTGAGCAGGTGAAAGCCTTGCCTGGGGGCGCTGGGCTCCCGGCATGCCTGAGGAAGGGCAGGTTATGTGCAGGCACTTGGCAAGCGTAATTCCCTGGGGAGGATGCCGCTGACAGGTTGGGCGCTGGTTTGAGACTGGGTTATAGCGAGGACGACCCCGTAGGTCAGATGTCACCCTGGACACGGCCTTCACAGTCCAATTGCCCGACGACCAGCTACTCCTTCTAGACAGCGGCCCCCAACCTGATTGGCAAGGGACCAGTTTCGTGAAAGACAGGTTTTCCACGGACGGCGGGTAGAGGGCTGGGTGGGATGGTTTTGGGTGATTCAGGCACATCGCCCTTGCTGTGCACTTCGTTGCTGTGACTGCTACATCAGCTCCACCTCGGATCATCGGGCACTGGACTCCAGAGGCTGGACTCCTTTTCTAGGGCTCCTTGAGCTCAGGGCAGCGTCTCTCGTGGAGTACTTGCGCCTCTGCTGTGTCATAAGCCACCCTCTTACCTATGGGTCATACTCCAGAAGCGCGTTTGGAAGCTGTTATTTGCAATTTGAGTATGTTTCCCCATTAAACAGTGTTCTGAATAGCAGGTAGGTTGGGCCTACCCACAGAATCCTCCTTAACCCGCATGTCCCTGGAGAAGAGGACTGCGAACCAGGATATTCTCAAGGCATTAAGTCACAGTAATTTCCCAGGGAGATGTGTCTCGCTGTCTCTGACTCCCTGACTCTTCGAGTTCCACCAGTCTCAGGGTAGTCCTCTGCCTGGGACTGAGGGCAGGGCACCCTGGCTTCCGCGGCGGCTGTTGCTGGGCAACCAGGAAATTGCAGCTTTCAGCGGCGCAGCTTACTGAGAGCCAGGGGGACCTGTCTTTTGTTGTTCATTTCACACCAGCCAGCGATGCCTCTGCTCAGGATGGTGGCTTGTCAGGTGTGCGAGATGGAGTTGCCCCAGTTGGCGTTGAGTCCCAGATTCTCATTTGAGGGAGTCATTTTTCCGAGACCGTGATTTGTTCCTGCGAAGGTCCGATACTTAGGGAAAAGGAGGGGCTGCATTACTCATCGAGATTTGTGTGAAACGTCTCTGTTCTCAGCACTGTGCTGGATGCTATGGGGGAGAGGAGACAAAGCAGGAGATGTGGCTCCTCTCCTGAATTAGCTCATTGCTGAGTGAGGAGGAAAGAAATCCTGACACCAAGTGTTACTACCGGCCAGACTGCAGTGGCTACTGGGGATTGAGAGAGCGCTGGGCACCTCGGGGCTGGCCACCTCCCCCTCCTCAAAGGTGTTCTCAGAAAGATACAGCTGGGCCAATGAGCAGTGGACAGACACCTTTGAGGAGGGGGAGCTTGGCCAGCCCCCCAGGTCCCTGCCCTCTCTGACCTCTCTCATTTCCCAATATCTCAAGGGCTTCCCTTATGATTCAGATGCTAAAGAATCTGCCTGCAGTTCAGGAGACCCGGGTTCCAACCCTAGGTCCAGGAGATCCCCTGGAGAAGGGCATGGCAACCCACTCCAGTATTCTTGCCTGGAGACTCCCATGGATGGACAGAGGAGCTTGGGTGGCTATAGACCATAGGGTTGCAAAGAACCAGACACGACTGAGTGACTAATGTCATGATCTTTTCTCAAAAGAACAGCGTAGAGGTGAACCTCAGCCTCCCTCTAATCCAAAGTGCCACTGACTTTGTTTGAATGGATTCAGATTATTAACTAACCTCTGTTTAAAAAAAAAATTGCTGGTGATTCTTATGAGGTAGAAAGCTCCCTTCAGAGAAGGCGATGGCACCCCACTCCAGTACTCTTGCCTGGAAAATCCCATGGGCGGAGGAGCCTGGTAGGCTGCAGTCCATGGGGTTTCGAAGAGTTGGATACAACTGAGCAACTTCACTTTCACTTTTCACTTTCATGCACTGGAGAAGGAAATGGCAACCCACTCCAGTGTTCTTGCCTGGAGAATCCCAGGGATTGGGGAGCCTGGTGGGCTGCCGCCTATGGGGTTGCACAGAGTCGGACACAACTGAAGTGGCTTAGTAGCAGCAGCAGCAGCAGAAAGCTCCCTTAACCCCAGGACTGAGAGCATGACTGAGCAGGATGTCGCCTTTCTCATGACTTACTTTTTGATAGAAATTAAAATGTGTCAGCTTTCCTGATGAATGACTAAAATGTTCATCCCTTTGATGGATGGCTGCTGCAGGTCTTCCTGCCGGGCATCATGCTGAGTGCTTTTTCCACGCCTTACTGTTTAATTCTTGCACCAACCCTGTGACTGGGAACCATGCACCCATTGTTCAGATAGGAAAACTGAGGTGAACGTACTTGTCCAAGGTCATTAAGTGGTTGTTGCTGCTGTTGAGTTGCACAGTCATGTCTGACTGTTTGTGACCCTGTGGACTGCAGCACGCCAGGCTTCCCTGTCCTTCATCATCTCCTGGAACTTGCTCAAACTCATGTCCATTGAGTTGGTGATGCCATTGAACCATCTCATCCTCTGTCACCCCTTCTGCTCGTACCTTCAATCTTTCCCACCATCAATGTCTTTTCTAATGAGTCAGTTCTTCACATCAGGTGGCCAAAGTATTGGAGCTTTAGCTTCAGCATCAGTCCCTCCAATGAATATTCAGGATTTATTTCCTTTAGGAATAACTGGTTTGATCTCCTTGCTGTCCAAGGGATTCTCGAGAGTCTTCTCCAACACCACGGTTCAAAAGCATCAATTCTTTTGCACTCAGCCCTCTTTATGGTCCAATTCTCAGCATGGCCCAATGATGCTTGAATCTGTGCCGTTCATATTCCACATACACTAGGATGTCCCCCTGCGTTTCCCTGTTTTGTAACTCTTACCTTCAACACCTGTGCTTGGTGAGGTCATATAATGAGAATGTGTGTTTGGTGCTCATCACCTGTATGCCTTTTATGTGGTTTGATCTTTATGGGCTTTCCCTGATCGCTCAGATGGTAATGCAGAAGACCTGGGTTTGATCCCTGGGTCAGGAAGATCCCCTGGAGGAGGGCATGGCTACCCACTCCAGTATTCTTGCCTGACAGTAATGCAGGAGACCTGGGTTCAATCCTTGGCTTGGGAAAATCCCCTGGAGGAGGGCATAGCTTCCCACTCCAGTATTCTTGCCTGACAGTGATGCAGGAGACTTGGGTTCGATCCCTGGGTCAGGAAGATCCCCTGGAGGAGGGCGTGGCTACCCACTCCAGTATTCTTGCCTGATGGTAATGCAGGAGACCTGGGTTCGATCCCTGGGTTGTGAAGATCCCCTGGAGGAGGGCATAGCTTCCCACTCCAGTATTCTTGCCTGGGAAGCCCCAGGGACAGAGGAGTTTGGCAGGCTACAGTTCATGGGGTTGCAAAGAGTCTGACATGACTGAGCGACTAACACTTTCACATCCTTAAATGATAATTGTTGTCTTGTGTTCACTGAAATTCTACCTTATTGCCACAATTATGTTTTTCTTTTCAGTGTTCTTGGCTGGAGAATCCCAGGGACGGGGGAGCCTGGTGGGCTGCCATCTATGGGGTCGCACAGAGTCGGACATGACTGAAGCGACTTAGCAGCAGCCTCAGCAGCAGGGTTTTTTTTTATAGAGACAGTGTCTGTAGCAGAAGTTCATTCCTGATGAGCATAAACAGTATATTAGATGTGTTTTGTTAGTTGTGTTTTTTTCAGATAATGGGATATTAATATGACTTCAAGTGAGAGTTGTGTAGGCCCACGTCTTTTCCTCAAGATGTTTTGGAGTCTGTTTTCACGCCTTAAACAAAATCATTTCTCAGCATTGTCTTCCACAATGTCTTTAGTCTGCAAAAATCAATGCATTCAACTTGTGGTTTTTCTGTTAGAAGACAAACATAAAGACTCATGGAAAGGCCCAGCCGTGGTGAGGGAGGCAGGCTCAGTAGAGCAGTGGCCAGCGTTCCTGTCTCCTTCAGGGACTGTCCCCTTGCTTTCTCAGTACTGCGTTTGAGTTGGTTATTTTATATCGCATGCCCAGGTGCTCAGTCATGCCCGACTCTTTGCGACCCCTTGGACTGTGGCCCTCCAGGCTGCTCTGTCCACGGGATTTCCCAGGCAAGAATACTGGAATGGGTTGCCAGTTCCTCCTCCAGGGGAATCTTCCCAGCCTAGGGATTGAACCCATATCTCCTGTGTCTCCCACATTGCAGGCAGTGTCTTTACTGCTGAGCCGTCGGGGAGGCCCTTATTTTATTTTATCTTAAAAAGTAAGAGTCTTATTCTCAAGCAGGGGATAACCGCTGGGGAGAAGCTGCCAGGAGTGGCCTCGCAGGCCTGCTGCTGCTCTGATTTGCCTTCTTGTAGGTGGAAAGGCTGGTCCTCCTTTCATGGGCTCCTAGCTGCCTTTCTGAATCTTTTGTTTGTAAATCATTTCAGGGTAAATGTAATTGAAAGTAATGAATTCAGCTGCACTGGGCATCAAGGATACCTCTAGAAAAGTATTGAAATATTTAGCTGGCGAACATTTCCAAACAGACTTGGTTTTTCTGTTCAAAAAGTGATGTTGCAGACCTGATGTGATGGGTGCATGAGGGAGACCGGGTCCTGGCTGGGAGGAACTGACTGTCGTTTCCTGTTTCCAGTGGACCTGCTCGGGCTCCTGAAGTGGCGATCCAACACCAGCCTGCTGCAGCAGAACCTGAGGCAGCTGATGAAGGTGGACGGCGGGGAGGTGGTGAAGGTGCGTGTCCGAAAGTGGAGGAGCAGGGGCGGGTGCGGCCTCCCCGGGCAGCAGAGCCGTGCTCCGAGATGCCGTGGGTCGCTTTCACATTGTGGTGGGAAAGCAGGTCACAGGAATTATTTGGTTCCTCGATGCAAATCAAAGGGAGGCCCACACCCTGCTGTAGTCTTTCGAGTGTGCGGTAGCATCGTGTCAGAAAAGCTACTAGGTACGATATAAAATGGGTAACCAACAGGGACCTCGCGTACAGCACAGGGGAACTAAGCTCATTATTTTATAAAAAACTTGTAATGGAAAAGAATCTAAAAAACTATAATATATAATGTATTATGTACAATATATAATACATATATAATATATGTGTGTGTTTATATGTACATGGATGTGTATGTATGGCTGAACCGCTGTGCTGTACACCTGAAACTAACACGTTGTAAATAAACTATGCTTCAATAAAAACACCCCCCGATAACCTTCCAAAATTAAAAAAAATCATGTCCACACGTTAATTAAAAAATACCTTATTGAGAAAAATGCTGTCACCGTAATCTTCGGTGATTGATAACCCTTTTGCAGTAGTTGTATCAGAGATCGCTGGTCACATCACCACCACAAATATAGCGATGAAGAAGCTGGAAATAATGTGCAAATTATCAAAACGTGACCCAGAGACACCGAGTGAGGGAGGGCTCTCGGAAAAACGGGACCGATAAACTTGGTGGATCCCAGGGTCGTCACAAACCTTGGAGTGGTGAACCCAGCGTACCTGCCAAGGGCGATGAAAGCCGGTCTGCCGGCGGGGGGGTCTGGCTCTGGCCCCTTAAACCACCGGCGTCTTGGGGATGCTGACACACGCCCCAGGAGGACAGAGTCCCGCTTGGCCCCTGGTCGGGGAGTGTGGCATGGCTTCACTGTGATGGAAGTGGTCTTTGGAATGAACCGAGTCTGGGACTCTGGGTTCTCTTCCAGTGGGTCCTCGCTGTAGGGTTACCGTAGTTTGAAGAACCTCGTTTAAGCCTCGCTCTCCCTGCTGTAGCCTGTGTCTCTGCTGGGCTTCCCTGGTGGCTCAGACAGTAAGTAAGTAATCTGCCTGCGATGCAGGAGACCCAGGTTCCATCCCTGGGCTGGGAAGGTCCCCTGGAGAAAGGAATGGCCACCCACTCTAGTATTCTTGCCTGGAGGATTCTATGGATAGAGGAGGAGCCCGGCACACTACGGTCCGTGGGGTCACAAAGAGTCGGACACGACTAAGCGACTAACACACACACTTTCCCTGCTGTAAAATGGACAGGACCAGAGGGCCTTGCTCAGACGGTCGTTGTGGAGGCTGCGTAAGGTCTGGCCCTGGGAGGTGTGCAAGAGTGTCATGCTTTATCCCCATCACTGTCCTGCCGCCCTGGCTCTCGACTTACCCAGAAGCCCCGTCATGATGTGAGAACTGCGTGGTGTGTCCGTGAAGTCGCGGTCTTCAGTCTTAGCGGCTTTCCCCACCCCGCAGTCGTGGTTTATTTCTCAGCCTCGCACAGAGCAAGCTCTGGAGCAGTGCTGGATGCCCTCCTGGATCTTCATCTGAGATTGGACAGTCAGACTGGCGTGATGGGAGGCCCCTAGGATCGCGCGGTTCGCTCCTTGTTGGTGCTTCGGTATTTCCTTCAGCTTCTCCCTGCCTGCCGTCTGCCCGGTGACTCCTCCTTATACGGAAGGCAGTGTCCGTCCGTGGCCGCTGCTCCACCCGGGCTGGTGGCCGCAGGCTGGCCCCCCTGAGCAGGCTCCCCGCTGCCACGCCTGTGCTGCTGCGTCAGTCCCGTACCCTCCGTGAGATGCTTGCGGAGGGAGACAATCTTATCTCTCTAAAAATTAATTACTTCAAATGGTCTCAATTAAACAGCAGTGTGGTTAGCTTCAGTATAAATTAATTCGGTGGCGTCGCTCTCCTGAATTCATTGTATAACCATTCAAACATATCCTTGCTAATCTTCAAAGTTTAATCATCTTTTCCCGGCCCTTGTCTTCTTCTCCTGGCTTGGACAATGTTAATTGTATCTTAAACTTCCCAGGGTTCTATGAATTTCCTAATTCAGATGAAAACTGGCTGAATAACTTCACAGCACTTCTTTAAAAGACCCACAGTTAATGAAATTGTGTCCTCTTTCATTTTGCGGCCCCTGTATCACGTCAGGGATTACTTGTATTTCTGTTGAACTTTTGTTACATTGACCAGGGAGAATCTAGAGCCATCTGGTTTTTTTGCCTTCCTCTGTTCCTTTTAGCTGATCTATTATCATCTCCTATTGTTCATCCCTGGAGGTGATTTTTCACCTCTCTGGTGACCCTTCCTGTGTCCACTGGAACTGCCCAGGCCTGGAGGACCTGTCTGGCCCTTACCTGCTTTGCCTGAGTTTATTCTTTCCAGTCACCAGCATGTCTTAATACCCTTAGGCCTAGAGTGGAAGACGGACTCATCTAAGGACCGCACGGTGACCCAGCCTGCATGGGGCTGCTTTCCATTATATGGAAGAACATTTACAGGCTGTGCATCTTATTCCACTTATTTAAGACCCCCCTTTTGTGTATTTGTAACTTTTTTCTTAAGATTTTTTTTTTTTGATGTGTACCATTTTTTTTAGGAAGTTTTTAGAGGAATTAAAGAACCTCTTGATGAGGGTGAAAGAGGAGAGTGAAAAAGCTGGCTTGAAACTCAACATTAGAAAAACTAAGACCATGTCATTCAGTCCCATCACTTCATGGCGAGTAGAATGGGAGAAAGTGGAAGCAGAGACAAATTTTCTTTTCTTGGGCTCCAAAATCAATGAGGACACAAAAGTGCCACAAAATTAAAAGGCACTTGCTCCTTGGAAGAAAAGCTATGACCAGTCTAGACAGCATATTAGAAAGCAGAGATCACTTTGCCGACAAAGGTCCATATAGTCAAAGCTATGGTTCTTCCAGTAGTCATGGACAGATGTGAGAGTTGGTCCATAAAGAAGATTGAGCGCCACACAATTGATTTTTTTGAATTGGGGTGCTGGAGGAGGCTCTTGAGAGTCCCTTAGACAGCACAGAGATCAAAGCAGTCAATCCTAAAGGAAATCAACTCTGAATATTCATTGGAAAGACTGATGCTGAAGCTGAAGCTCCAATACTTTGGCCACCTGATGCAGAGAATCAACTCATTGGACAAGACTCTGATGCTGGGAAAGGTTGAAGGCAGGAGGAGAAGGGAGCGGCAGAGGATGAGATGATTAGATGGCATCAGGGATTCAATGGCCATGAATTCGTGCAAACTCTGGGAGATGGTGGAGGACTGGGAAGACTGGTGTGCTGTAGTCCATGTGGTCGCAGAGCTGGACACAGCTTAGCAGCTGAACAACAGCAACATTTTTTAGAGTCTTTATCGATTTTATTACACTGTTGCTTCTGTTTTGTCTTTTGGTTTTTTGGCCTCAAGGCGTGTGTGATCTAAGCTCCCTGATGAGGGATTGAACCTACACCCCCTGTGTTGGAAGATGAGGTCTGAACCGCTGGGCCACCAGAGAAGCCCCTGTGTATTCGTAACTTTTACTGGAAAGATGCCATTGCCTGATAGACTGTTGAAAGTATTTGGTCAAGTGACCTTGCTTGAAGAAAATATTTCTCATATGAAAATGGTGATCGTGGTTTTCAGTGGATGGTCTTGGAGAAAGGGTGGGAGTCAAAAGCAGCCCTTTCGTGGCCTTGGGTGAGGGCCCACCCTCAGGACACTTCTGTCCCTGCCCGGCTGCAGCGTTCCAGGCCCCACCCGCGTTTCTGTGTCATTCATCTGGGTGGGGCGGGTGGACCTATTTCCTTGAACTGTGCCAAGCCAGGGCTTGGCACCTGGTGAGTCTCTTGGCAGGAACATTGGGCTTTTAGCAGATGGCATCAAGTTTTGACCTTTGCAAAGCTTTTACAATCTGAAAATGATGGGAAATGATATGAAAGTAATGAAGGTGGTTCAGGCTTAAATAATTACGGAGTTGACAGAACCATGGATGTCTAGACCAGAATGCCTCCTGGTCCGGCTGGTTTCATTCCCCTGCCCATTTCTATGTGACACTTCCTGGCACGGAATAGGGGGTCGGAGGCACAGTGGAACAGAACGAGGATTTTATGCCTGCCGGGTCTGAGATTGCTTGCTAGGTCTGGGAGCTTGTCGTCTCTTGGGAAGAAGAGCTTTGTTAGTTGCTCAGTCATGTCTGACTCTTTGCGACCCCATGGACTGCAGCCTGCTAGGCTCCTCTGTCCATGGACATCTCCAGGCAAGGATACTGGAGTGGGTAGCCATTCCTTTCTCCAAGGGATCTTCGGACCCAGGGAGCCATCCCAGGTCTTCTGCACTGCGGGCGGGTTCTTTACCATCTGAGCCACCAGGGAAGAGTGGTGGGACCCTGAATGTGCAAGCTTCCACAGCTTACGGGGGCTCGGGGGTGAGCTCTGGTGGGAGGGCAAGCCTTTGTGTTTGGTTTCTCAGCCTCGAGATCCTCTGGGGACATGAGAGGCCCTGGAGTTCAGTGTGTGGGCCGAGCAGCCAAGGAAGGCCTGGTCCAGGGATCTCACACAGCCGCTCCTCTGTCCTAGCTGTGGGACTGTCTCACTTACTCCTTGTGTTCTTAGTAACCATGTGATCGAGATGTAATCCACATACCAGAAAACACCCTTTTAATTCATACAGTTCACTGGTTTTCAGTATATCACAGAGTTGTGCAGCTACCTGAACAATCTCATTTCAGAACATTTCAGAACCAGAAAAAGAAACCCTATACCTGTTGGCCATCACTCCACTCTGCCTGCAACCAGCTGTCTTTATAGATTTCACTATTCCAGCTGCTTTATGTAAATCGAGTGACAGTACCTAACATTTCTTCTTATTGACTTCTCCTAGGTACAACGCTTTCAGGGCAGGTGGTGGCATGTATCAGAACTTTATTCCTTTTTATGTTTAAAGAATAAATACTGCGCTGTATAGATATGCCACAGTTTATGGGCTTTCCCAGGTGGCGCTAGTGGTAAAGAACCTGGTTGCCAGTGCAGGTGACATAAGAGACAAGGGTTCAATCCTTGGGTCGGGAAGATCCCCTGGAGGAGGAAATGGCTACCCACTCCAGTGTTCTTTCCTGGAGAATCCCATGGACAGCGAGCCTGGCGGGCTGCACTTCATGGGGTCGCAGAGTCAGACACGACTGAGGTGCCTTAGCATGCAAGCATTCCATCCATCAGGTTATCCATTCATTAGGTGACGGACGCTTGGGTTGTTTCCACGTTTTGACCATGGTGAATAAAGCTCCTCTGAATATTCGTGTACACATTTTTGTGCAGATACACGTTTTCCATTCTTTTGGTTTCGTACCCAGGAATGAGATTATTGAGTTACGTGGTAAATCTACATTTAACCCTTTGACGGATTGTCAGTCGGTTTTCCAAAGCCATTGCCTCATTGTCCATTTCTACCAGCATATATATATCAGCGCTCCAGTTTCTCTCTGCCTCTGTCATGCTTAACTGTTGTCCATCTGTTTGATGATAGTCACCACACTCTGGATGAAGTGATATGTCACCCTGGTTTCAATGTGCAGATCCATAGTGACTTCACGATGAATACACACATACTTCATTCCCTTGTACGGTCTCTAGTCCTCTGTATGGTCAGTAGTCCATTGTATGGCATTTAGCCCTGCCCCACCGACACGGAACTATCTGGGAGCTTGTCGTCTCTTGGGAAGAAGAGCTTTGTTAGTTGCTCAGTCATGTCTGACTCTTTGCGACCCCATGGACTGCAGCCTGCTAGGCTCCTCTGTCCATGGACATCTCCAGGCAAGGATACTGGAGTGGGTAGCCATTCCTTTCTCCAAGGGATCTTCGGACCCAGGGAGCCATCCCAGGTCTTCTGCACTGCGGGCGGGTTCTTTACCATCTGAGCCACCAGGGAAGAGTGGTGGGACCCTGAATGTGCAAGCTTCCACAGCTTACGGGGGCTCGGGGGTGAGCTCTGGTGGGAGGGCAAGCCTTTGTGTTTGGTTTCTCAGCCTCGAGATCCTCTGGGGACATGAGAGGCCCTGGAGTTCAGTGTGTGGGCCGAGCAGCCAAGGAAGGCCTGGTCCAGGGATCTCACACAGCCGCTCCTCTGTCCTAGCTGTGGGACTGTCTCACTTACTCCTTGTGTTCTTAGTAACCATGTGATCGAGATGTAATCCACATACCAGAAAACACCCTTTTAATTCATACAGTTCACTGGTTTTCAGTATATCACAGAGTTGTGCAGCTACCTGAACAATCTCATTTCAGAACATTTCAGAACCAGAAAAAGAAACCCTATACCTGTTGGCCATCACTCCACTCTGCCTGCAACCAGCTGTCTTTATAGATTTCACTATTCCAGCTGCTTTATGTAAATCGAGTGACAGTACCTAACATTTCTTCTTATTGACTTCTCCTAGGTACAACGCTTTCAGGGCAGGTGGTGGCATGTATCAGAACTTTATTCCTTTTTATGTTTAAAGAATAAATACTGCGCTGTATGGATATGCCACAGTTTATGGGCTTTCCCAGGTGGCGCTAGTGGTAAAGAACCTGGTTGCCAGTGCAGGTGACATAAGAGACAAGGGTTCAATCCTTGGGTCGGGAAGATCCCCTGGAGGAGGAAATGGCTACCCACTCCAGTGTTCTTTCCTGGAGAATCCCATGGACAGCGAGCCTGGCGGGCTGCACTTCATGGGGTCGCAGAGTCAGACACGACTGAGGTGCCTTAGCATGCAAGCATTCCATCCATCAGGTTATCCATTCATTAGGTGACGGACGCTTGGGTTGTTTCCACGTTTTGACCATGGTGAATAAAGCTCCTCTGAATATTCGTGTACACATTTTTGTGCAGATACACGTTTTCCATTCTTTTGGTTTCGTACCCAGGAATGAGATTATTGAGTTACGTGGTAAATCTACATTTAACCCTTTGACGGATTGTCAGTCGGTTTTCCAAAGCCATTGCCTCATTGTCCATTTCTACCAGCATATATATATCAGCGCTCCAGTTTCTCTCTGCCTCTGTCATGCTTAACTGTTGTCCATCTGTTTGATGATAGTCACCACACTCTGGATGAAGTGATATGTCACCCTGGTTTCAATGTGCAGATCCATAGTGACTTCACGATGAATACACACATACTTCATTCCCTTGTACGGTCTCTAGTCCTCTGTATGGTCAGTAGTCCATTGTATGGCATTTAGCCCTGCCCCACCGACACGGAACTCATTACTTCCAATGCAGTCTTTTTAGTTCATCTTATACTTCTTTCTAGGGAGAATAGGGGAAGGATTCAAAGATAATTTCTAGCGTGACATAACTTTGAAGTCTCCTAATTTTTTCGAAATTATATTCCTAATATTTTGTCATTCTGTGCTGTAATATTTATTTGGTGACATAGTAGGCTGTAAAAGGATTTCTAAATTACTGTTAAATAAATTAAGCATGTCCTGGCCCTCTGCTCTGTACCCCAGTTGCAGAATCACATAGCTCTTCTGGCCTTGCACCTGTATTTGCAGAAGATCCTTAATTAAACTAGAAATTTGTTCCTTTGTGGCTTCTGCCCACTCGCTAGCTCAGGTCCCACGCAGGGTGAACGGGATAAGTCAGATTCAGTCTTCCCAGGGTTGCTGTTGAACTCCTGGTCTTGGTGAAAACCAGGAGAAGGGTTGGAGAGGTCCCATGGGGGTGGGGGATGAGCTCTGTGCATTTCCTTGCTGCACATCCTCCGCTTAACTTAGGGTGGCACGTCTTTGTTCTGAATTCAGTCATCTCAGATTTTTGTCGTGTGCATGTTGTGGCTGTGAAGAATCCGCAGGTGCTGTTCGGGAAAGCTGGGTGTTGGGAGTTCTGCCAAAGGTAATCGGCCGGGAGAGTTGGTGAGTTTATGTCGTCTGTTGACTTTGTGTGTCCCTCCAGTTCCTCCAGGACACCTTGGATGCCCTCTTCAACATCATGATGGAGAACTCGGAGAGCGAGACCTTTGATACGTTAGTGTTTGATGCTCTGGTAAGAGACCTTGACTTTGCATCTGCTCAGAAATTACGGGGCTTTCATGTTGCAACCTTTGAAGCTGGGGCGGGAGCCATCACAGTAACCTTGAAAGCATTTTCAGTTGTAAGCCCAATCAAAGCAAATGAATTGAGAGGTAGAAAGTTTCTTGCAATGTAGCGGTGTAGTTAGGCGAATGTAATTGGCGGCAGAAGAGGTAAACTGGCTGGCCAGCCTGTGTCTGAAAATGTTAGCGCTCGGTTGACTCACACAGAGGTGCAGGTGATTCAGCTGAAGATTCCAAAATGGTTTGCATCTCTTTTGCTAATGAAAATATTAATTTAACAGGTATTTATCATTGGACTAATTGCTGATAGGAAATTTCAGCATTTTAATCCTGTTTTGGAAACCTACATTAAGAAACACTTTAGTGCAACCTTAGCCTACACGTAAGTTCTTTTTTGTTGTTTTAAAACCAGTTCTTTTTGTATCTTTGTTAAGACTCTTTTCCATATACTTTTGCCTATGGTTCTACATTTCCCTTCCCCAATGGCGAGTTTACTGGGATCACTTTTATTACTGTTTCCGTCTTAACAGACCTAAAAATCTTGTTGGAAAAGATAGGGAATGCATTATAGGATTCTGGAATAAATTCTTGTTCTTCTCTATACCTTTCTTTTGTCTTTGAGTTGTTCCCTCCATGTTTGATGAAATGGATATATGCATACGGAGTGCTTGCCACACTGCAGCTTCCTCACAGCCATTTGATGAATGAATAAATGGATGTGGTCTTGTCTTGAGATTATTGGTTATTTAGCTTGAATATTAATAAAATTCAGTCTTATACTTTTCTATCTATTTTTTCATTCTTTATTTTTTAAGGTTGCAGGTGATTTATTTTTGTTCTGCTGGATCAAGCTGGATAAAATTATTTTTTTTTTCTAAAGTGGTTTAGTTACTCAGTGATGTTTAAAGAGCCAGAATGTTAATGTTGCTCAGATAAAACATCTGCAGGTTTGGCAATTATATTTAAACTTCATCTGGATATTGGCTTTTAATACTCCTGCATTTCTTTCTTTTTAAAAGTTTTTTCTTTACATAGCTGTTTTTATTGAAGTGGCATTGATTTGCAAGGTGGTGTTAGTTTCAGGTTTACGCCAGAGTGACTCAGTTATGTGTGTGTGTGTGTAATATATACATATATTCCTTTTCAGATTCTTTTTGCTCTTTAAAGAGTTCTTCTCCTTTGTTCCAGAAGCTTCAGCTCTAACTAACTAGGATTCTTACTCCCCAGCCAGCGGTTCTCCACTCACCCAGCTGCTCCCTACCTGGGCCCCTGTTGGGTCTAGTAGGGCTCCCAGGGGAAGATGTGGAGCCTGGTGTCAAGGCCACGACCCTGGGACTTTCCGCCTCGGCCTGTGTTACCACTGTCACTTGGCAAGCTTAGGTTGCTTAGCATCTCTGAGCTTCAGCCTTCTCATCTGCACAACAGCACGGTTGTAGGTTTTCTTGAGAATTTTAATAAGTTCTTAACATGTCAAGTGTTTGGAAAATCCGTGGCACTTAGCACCAAGCAGTAGTTAGATTTCGTTATTATTAGAATTATTAGGGCGAGTTCCTCGTTCTCTCACAGTGGGATTTATTGGCACTGATTCTGACTTTTTTCTGTGTGAGCTGCAGTGAAAAAGAAAGGTTTAATATTTTAAAGAACATTTCACTTAGATTCCTTAGAAATGATTCCCATTTAGGGCCGGGGACTTGACTCGAAGCTCCCGGCTGTGTCTTGCCCCTACTTAGGTCAGAACCTGTTGGCCCTGGCTGTGGGAGCTCACGGCCCGTGGTCCCGGCCCTGGATCTTGGGTCCTTCGGTGTCTGCTCCAGTGCTTGTTTATTGCAGGGCTGCTGGTGGGGCCCCACGTGGGCAGGAGCAGGGGCGTCTTCAGGCACACAGGGCAAGCTGTGACAAGCTTGCTGCTTGCTGGCTGATCAGCGTTTGTTTAAGACATTCAGTTCTCTCTGTGGAGAAGCCCAGCTGGCCCGCACTTCCAAGGGTTCCCTGCAGACTGCTGGTTGGGTGGCACCATCTTGCTATAGCAACCAAAAGGAGCCTGTGCAGGGTTCCTGGGGGTGGCCTGTACGCTGCTCTGGGTCCCAGGTGACCCCCTCCTGTGTCACCTCCACCATCCTCCTTTCCTGAAACTCGGCCAGACAGCTGTTCTCAGGTTAGGTTTTTACTTTCATTTTAGAAAGTCAGAACGGTGGCAACGTTGCCGTGCTGCAGTCCAGGCCCTCTTTCTGGCGCCCGCTCACCCTTATTCTCAAAGCGGGAAGCAAACCTGGGGAGCATTGGGCAGGTTACTCCATGGAAGACACAGAAAGTACCATCTGATTGTTGAATTACGACAGGATGGAGCCGAGAATCCGTATCCTCTCGTCCAGTCTGTCATCTGCAGAAAAAATTTTAATTTCGGAAAATAAGTGTTCTTCTCTTGTTTTGACAAACCAGCAACCCCAAGTGGTTCTTCAACCGTTGGAATCTGAGCATTTTCGCCTTGAAATGCCAGAGGAGATAATTGAGGTTCACGCAGTTCTAACGCAATCAGGAAGGCTGCCTCTGCCCTAATGAAGTGTTTGCAGCCTTCTCCAGCCCAGGGGACATTCTAGTACCAAGCATCATCACAAATAGTCTCCCCCCTCCCCTGCTTGGGGGGGAGGCGGGCAGGGGCTTAGGTTAGATTCCCATCCAGGCAGTTTCTTTACCTCTTTCCTTTGATAAATGTTGAGATCTGGAGCCTTTCTTTGCAAACAACTCCGAGAAGAAATTAACAATGGCTAGAGGCAATGAGTCGGAGAAGGCAATGGCACCCTACTCCAGTATCTTGCCTGGAAAATCCCATAGACAGAGGAGCCTGGTAGGCTGCAGTCCATGGGGTCGCTGAGGGTTGGACACGACTGAGCGACTTCACTTTCACTCTTCACTTTCAGGCATTGGAGAAGGAAATGGCAACCCACTCCAGTGCTCTTGCCTGGAGAATCCCAGGGACGGAGGAGCCTGGTGGGCTGCAGTCCATGGGGTCACGAAGAGTTGGACATGATTGAGCGACTTCACTTTCACTTTTCACTCTCATGCATTGGAGAAGGAAATGGCAACCCACTCCAGTGTTCTTGCCTGGAGAATCCCAGGGACTGGGGAGCTTGGTGGGCTGCTGTCTATGGGGTCGCACAGAGTCAGACACGACTGAAGTGACTTGGCAGCAGAGGCAATGGGTGTTACTTCTTAGCCTTTTAAGTCACAGAGCAGGTGCTTGCTGCATGGGTGGTTCATGGGGCAGAGTGACCGGGGCTGGTCCAAGCCAGGAGGGAGGGAGGCGTCAGCTTTGGGGACGGTTCTCCCCAAAACCCAGCAGGATGTGCTCCTTCTGCGCACAGACCTGCCTTTCCCGGAGCTGGTTCGGGCCTCCTCCCCGCTGAACCGGTGCTCCATTGGTCTGGTCCTCTCACCTGAGGCCGAGCAGTTTGGTCTTTCTATAGTTATAAGTGGTGTGATGGGTGTGGATTCGGGTCCTGTGACTTCCTGATGTATTTTCTGATTCTGGGTAATGCTTTTTTGCAAATCATTCCTTCTTTTTGTTCTTTCCTTTATATATATATAAATGTATTTATTTTAATTGGAGGTTAATTACTTTACAATATCGTGTTGGTTTTGCCATACATCAGCATGAATCCGCCACAGGTATACACGTGTTCCCCATCCTGAACCTCCCTCCCTCCTCCCTCCCCGTACCATCCCTCTGGGTCATCCCAGTGCTTGTTTTTTCTTTGACTGAACTATTGGAAGGATTTCCAAAATCTATTTCTATGGAATGAATGTGAAAAGTGAAAGCGTCGGTCGGTCAGTTGTGTCTGACTCTTTGCGACCCCATGGCCTGTAGCCCACCAGGCTCCTCTATCCATGGGATTCTCTAGGCGAGAATACTGGAGTGGGTAGTCATTCCCTTCTCCAGATGAAATGTATATTTCTTGGACTATCAATAGGGTTTAAGAAAACAGGGTGTGTGGGCCTGTCAGTTTGGGAAAGAATGTTAAACTGGATGAAACAGGTTTTATGCCAGGACCTGAGAGGCTCTGCCAGGCCTCGAGAACCATCACAAGACTTGTAAGGGTAGATACCTTCCCAGGATGGGGACCAGGGGAACCTAAGGGGAGGGGATCTTTCTGGCCTCGCTTCTTCAGGACACACTGCCAGGACTGCTCCTGTGATAGCATTGTGAGGTTTCTTGAGTTCTTCAGCTTGGTCAGTGTTAGAAATGATTTCACATCCACTCAGTCGCCCCAAAGCCTTTTTGTGATTTATCAGTAAAATCGTTTCTCTTAGGTTCTTCCAAGGTCATCCACGAGCCACGTTTCAGTTGCTCTTATGAGTGACTTGTAATAATCTCAGATAACAAGCTGGTGCACACTGGCTCATAACTTAATGAGAAATGCTGTCAGTACCCCGGCAGGTTGTTGTTGTTGTTTTTAATGAATATTTAAAAGTCAGAAGGAATTCTTGTTGATTACCGAAAAAATTAGGAGGTGGAGAAGTTTGGTTTGGGGGTAGTTTTGTTAGTTGTTGTCATACAAGTTTTACATATGTTGCTAGTTTTTGAAGTTACAGTGTAGCCGAAAGCACCAAAAGCTGAAAATACACTGAAGTTATTTAATTATTCCTTTATGATTTAAAAGGCTTGACTTGAAGATTATTAGTTTGTGGGCCAGTAGTTGGCTTCGTGGTAGAGAACCTGTCTGCCAATGCAGGAGATGTGAGTTCAGTCTCTGGGTTGGGAAGATACCCTGGAAATGGCAATCCACTCCAGTATTCTTGCCTGGGAAATCCCATGGACAGAGGAACCTGGCATACTACTGTCCATGGGGTCATAAAGGGTCAGACATGACTGAACATGCATGTCTAGCGCTAGAAAGTGTAGACATTCGGGCAGAATTAAAAACTGATTATTACTCGTACTGCCTCCATCATTTGAAAATAGCACTCAATTAAAAAAAAAAGAGCATTATGAAAGTAGATGTGTCTGTAAAGAAAACCCCTTTGATTTTGTTGTTGAGCATTGGAATGCTAGATCACCCACCGAGTCCTGGGCTTCTTCATCTGCAAATGAGGGGTCAGACCGAACACTTGTCATATAGTGTTGCTGTGGAGAATACGTTGTATAATACTCTTAAATGCTTAGGAAGACATCTAAAACTTAGAAAGTGCTTGTTAAATGCTCAGATCTCGTTCCTCTGAGAGTTGTTTTATGGGTCACTTTTAATCTGTTTTGAATACATTTCACAAATATGCACATACTGATAAATTGTGAACCCAGCTAAAAAGATCCCAAATACCCACTTGTGTATTTCTGCCCCAGTTAAGAAACGAGATACTGTAGTCGTCTGAACTTGATGTGTGTTTCCGTTCTGAACAGGAAGCTGACGAAAGTTTTGCGGAACTACGTGGACAATGCCGAGAAGCCGGGAATAAGCGACCAGCTGTATAAAGCCATGAAGGCTTTAGAGTACATCTTCAAGTTCATCGTGCGCTCCCGGATCCTGTTCAACCAGTGCGTGTCCCCGTGCCAGCTCTCCAGAGGGCTGGGAGGAGACCCTCTTCGTCCTTCCTTCTTTCTGCGTCTTCTCCCTTCGCCTGCCTCGTTCTTCTTTGCCTTTCTCTCCTCCTCCCCTTCCTTTCTCTGCGGTCCAGCAGAACACGGCAGTTAACAGACAGCAGTTCTGGGCTGGAGCTGTCCACACTCACCCTAACTGCTCCCCAGTGGAGTAAAAGGCAAGCTCTCTGAATTTGAGTCTTGAGCCCTGAGTCTGAACTGTGTGCCCGAGAGTCAAACGTTGTCTCCTGAAAGTGTTGGTACTTTATCCGAGGCAGTACAGTTCTGCAGTTCTTTTCAGTGTTATTTTATAGAGGAAAAAAGCCCCTTGAAGAACACACAAAATTAAAACAAGCCACATCAACAATAATAAACAGCAAGGTAAATTGACTCACTTGGGAAGATGGTGGGGCTTCCGCCCTCTTTTCTTCAACTAGAATCATGTTTTGTTTCTAGAGAGAGGTTCCTATACACGAAATGGCCTTGTGCATGGACATTCAGTGTTTTAAGTTAGGGATGTGTTTCATGGATTATCGGGGCAAATTTGAGTTGTTTTCGAACTTTAAAGTGGATTGGGGTATTTCCGATCCACTTTAATATAATGGCTTCATTATCTTATAGAGAACATTAGTGTTTTTTCCTAGGTATCTATAGATGAAAGAAGGGGGCTGAAATAAATGAGCTTTTAGTTGGTCCACGATGTTTAGGTCTGAAGGAAGAGAGGAGGAGCAGGGGTAGATGGGGTGTGGCGTGTTGAAGCTGACTCAGGCTGCTGCTGTTTGCGGAGGCACCTGTTTTGGGTGCCCTACAGTGGGTGATGCTGGTTCTTGTCGGTTATTGGAGGGTGATTCTTGTGTGAGTCCTAAACACAGAGATGGAGTTTAAGAATCAGTATCCCTCTGATTCACAGAGTACATGTCACCTCTAGAAGCAATGTTGAGCATTGGAATGCTAGATCACCCACCGAGTCCTGGGCTTCTTCATCTGCAAATGAGGGGTCAGACCGAACACTTGTCATATAGTGTTGCTGTGGAGAATACGTTGTATAATACTCTTAAATGCTTAGGAAGACATCTAAAACTTAGAAAGTGCTTGTTAAATGCTCAGATCTCGTTCCTCTGAGAGTTGTTTTATGGGTCACTTTTAATCTGTTTTGAATACATTTCACAAATATGCACATACTGATAAATTGTGAACCCAGCTAAAAAGATCCCAAATACCCACTTGTGTATTTCTGCCCCAGTTAAGAAACGAGATACTGTAGTCGTCTGAACTTGATGTGTGTTTCCGTTCTGAACAGGAAGCTGACGAAAGTTTTGCGGAACTACGTGGACAATGCCGAGAAGCCGGGAATAAGCGACCAGCTGTATAAAGCCATGAAGGCTTTAGAGTACATCTTCAAGTTCATCGTGCGCTCCCGGATCCTGTTCAACCAGTGCGTGTCCCCGTGCCAGCTCTCCAGAGGGCTGGGAGGAGACCCTCTTCGTCCTTCCTTCTTTCTGCGTCTTCTCCCTTCGCCTGCCTCGTTCTTCTTTGCCTTTCTCTCCTCCTCCCCTTCCTTTCTCTGCGGTCCAGCAGAACACGGCAGTTAACAGACAGCAGTTCTGGGCTGGAGCTGTCCACACTCACCCTAACTGCTCCCCAGTGGAGTAAAAGGCAAGCTCTCTGAATTTGAGTCTTGAGCCCTGAGTCTGAACTGTGTGCCCGAGAGTCAAACGTTGTCTCCTGAAAGTGTTGGTACTTTATCCGAGGCAGTACAGTTCTGCAGTTCTTTTCAGTGTTATTTTATAGAGGAAAAAAGCCCCTTGAAGAACACACAAAATTAAAACAAGCCACATCAACAATAATAAACAGCAAGGTAAATTGACTCACTTGGGAAGATGGTGGGGCTTCCGCCCTCTTTTCTTCAACTAGAATCATGTTTTGTTTCTAGAGAGAGGTTCCTATACACGAAATGGCCTTGTGCATGGACATTCAGTGTTTTAAGTTAGGGATGTGTTTCATGGATTATCGGGGCAAATTTGAGTTGTTTTCGAACTTTAAAGTGGATTGGGGTATTTCCGATCCACTTTAATATAATGGCTTCATTATCTTATAGAGAACATTAGTGTTTTTTCCTAGGTATCTATAGATGAAAGAAGGGGGCTGAAATAAATGAGCTTTTAGTTGGTCCATGATGTTTAGGTCTGAAGGAAGAGAGGAGGAGCAGGGGTAGATGGGGTGTGGCGTGTTGAAGCTGACTCCGGCTGCTGCTGTTTGCGGAGGCACCTGTTTTGGGTGCCCTACAGTGGGTGATGCTGGTTCTTGTCGGTTATTGGAGGGTGATTCTTGTGTGAGTCCTAAACACAGAGATGGAGTTTAAGAATCAGTATCCCTCTGATTCACAGAGTACATGTCACCTCTAGAAGCATAGCCCTCTTGAAACATATCAGTGAATATGGGGAATTGAGGGAGCGTGGACCCAGATTGGTACCTCCTTATTAACTCTTCATTTTGTTGGCCTGAAGTCGGCTTTCCAGAACAGCTGGGGAGAGAGGGAAGGTATTCACAAACCAGCCTTGTGTTCCCTGTGGGGCACGTAAGCCAGAGGAGCAGGTGACTGTGTGTAGAGCTGTGAGAGTCACAGACGGGCTGGTGCCCACCATGGATCGGGGCCAAGCCCCCGCGTTACTGGACAGGGATGGCCTGTGCTGTGGTCACCCTACGGTTCCTGTGAGTCCAGACCCAGGGTTTGAGGCCATCATGCTCTGCTCCTTGACGGAAGAATACACTCTTTTACTTTGCTTTTCATGGATAGGTGTGAATCTTGATGAGGGTCATGAAGCTTTCTGTTTTTGTCAGGGTGAAACCTGTTGATGATTTTCTCACTGTCAAGGTGTGAAAGATGACTAAGAAACTAGGGTTTGTTTTTTTTCCTGTATTTTATCATATTTTTCAGTAAAATTGCTTCTACAAAAAGGAACTCTTTGGAAACCTCTATCTTGCTTTTATTTAGGGGCTTTCCCTGGTGGCTCAGATGGTAAAGAATCTGCCTGCAATGCAGGAGACCCAGGTTTGATCCTTGGGTTGGGAAGATCCCCTGGAGAAGGGAATGGCTACCCACTCCGTATTCTTGCCTGGAGAATTCAATGGGCGGAGGAGCCTGGTGGGCTACAGGCTATGGGGTTGCAGAAGAGTCAGGCAAAATCTTGCTATTATATGTGTCCCACTAATTTTAAGTCTTTGATTACTCTAAAATAACATCGACACTAAGGTGAGAGGATGAACTTGAAAGAGTGGAACAGTCAGGTGGTATGGATTATGTCATGTTTTATGTGAAAAAATTTTCATCATGTACAATTTGTGATCAGTATGGCCCTGGGTCAGGGATTCATTGATGCCCGCATCTCCTTTTCAAACACACTGCTGATTTTCCTTCTCATTCAGAGATTAATAATGAAAAGAAAGGTATGTTCAAGGTCAGTGTGTTCCTGCCATTGTTGTAAATGCTATAATCTTCTACAAAATAATGCTGCTTAGAAAAGATTGGGGTCACCCAAGTGGACCAGTGGCAAATTGTTTCTGTTTCTCCTTAATCTCTTTCAGCCTGAAAATACAAATGGCATGAGATTTTGGGACCATGGTCTTGTAAATAGCCCTGAGTTTGATTGATCTTCTCGGGGTTAGCAATATGACTGGCTACATGTTACAGAAGCAGATGAGGTTCACTTTTCTCCCCCGCAGGGCGTGGAACCCAGAGGAGGAGTCTGAAGCTTGTGCACTTGGTCTCCGGTTACTTATGTCATCCTTGGCTCCTTCTGTCTCTCTGCCCCACCGTCTTTAGGAATCTCTGTCTGTCTCATGGTCCCAAAGTGGCTCCTGCTCCTCCTGGTGTCAAGACCTCACTCCAGGCAGCAGAGAAGGGAAGGTGGATGTCAGCAGCTCTTTCAGTTACTTTCCTTAAGGAATATTGTCCCCAGTGCCTACAGTGCACTGTGGGCCACTGTAGGCCATATTGTCCCCAGTGCCACATGAGCTTCCCTCTCATTGGCCAGGCTGTGTCACATGACCATCCCAGATGCAAGGGAGATGTGCTTCCCTCTCATTGGCCAGGCTGTGTCACATGACCATCCCAGATGCAAGGGAGATGCGGAAGAATTTATTGATGCTGATGGCTCAGATGATAAAGCGTCTGCTTGCAATGCGGGAGACCTGGGTTTGATCCCTGGGTCGGGAAGATCCCCTGGAGAAGGAAATGGCAACCCGCTCCAGTAGTCTTGCCTGGAAAATCCCATGGACAGAGGAGCCTGGTAGGCTCCAGTCCATGGGGTCGCAAAGAGTCGGACATGACTGAGTGACTTCACTTTTCAACAAAATCAGATTTCCTTTAGTAAAGTAGTGAAGGAGAAGTATATATTGAATGGGCATTGACACTCTTTCTCATACCTTTAATCAGGAATTCCTGTTACCTGCCAGTGTAATATCCCTGATTTATCTCAGGTTAGTAATGCAGTGCAGTGGGTACAGAAGTGTCCAACTCTTTGCAACCCCCTGGACTGTAGCCTGCCAGGGTCCTCTCTCTGTGGAATTTTCCAGATAATAATAGTGGAGTGGGTTGCATTTCCTGTTCCAGAGGATCTTCTCAGCCCAGGGATCAAACCTGCATCTCCTGCCCTGGCATGGGGATTCTTTACCCCTGCGCCACCTGGGAAGCCCAAGTCCCAGCTCTGTGAATCCCATGTAACTAGGCCCCTGACGGCCTTTCTTCCTCATTAGTTTTGGGGTCCGTCTGTGAGAATCCTGTCTCCACTCTCTCTTTGACTTTAAGCCATTGAGCCCTGTGTTGCACAAGGGTGATTCAGTCCTGTAGTTTCACACGGAAATGGAGTGGAATACTGAACAGATCCTTACCCGTGACCTCGGCAGTGTTTTATGTTTGGACATCCTTAGAATGCCTTTGTTTTGGCCCTCGGCCGCACGGTGTTGGCAGAGACCTTGGTCCTGGTGCCAGCCTTTTTCCTGGAGTTGGGGGAGCCAGGCTTGATCCCCAGCTGAGTCTCTCTGCTGGGTTCATGTGTTTGTGAAGAGCTAAGGCCGTTCAGGACGAAAAGTGCCAAGAGTTGAGAAGGCCAGTGGAGCAGTTGCCAGAAGACTTCATGAACCTTCCACGATCCTTGTCCTGATCTCCCTGACCTCATCCCGCCAGACACTATCCCACCAGAATCCTTCCTTTCCAAGAGCCTAATGGGCTTTGGAGCCCTGACTGTCCCAGACTTTTAAAGTATATTGACCTTAGTTTCTCTCTAGTTTCTTAAATGTGTATCTTGGCCGCCTTTATGATTCTTGAGGGAGACAAAGACATATGTTCCTCCCAGAACCTAGTACACAGTTGTAGTTGATTGTATAGATATGATAGTGCTTAAATTTCTATCTGTAGTCTGGGATTTCTGAGAAGAATCTATGACAGGAAAAAAAAAAACAAAAAAAACCACCAGGATGTTGAAATCACAGACATGGGCCTAAAGTCTCTTAATTGTTTCTTGTCCTCAAATACCCTCCACCCTGAGACCCATTTTGGTAGTCTTCATTGTCTTCTCAAAGCATTATATTGACATGAAATAATATTCCTATTGTGTATATACTGTTTAGGGGAAAAGCCGTCCTGTGTCCCGCCCAGTTTTCCGGGATGTTTGATTCCTAATAAGTTCTGAGCAACTCTGAGGCATGGTTTTTTCAGGGGTGAGGGAGAAAGCAAAGTCAGGTTCCCGTTTTCTTACCTGCAAAGCATCTATTAAAAACAACTGTGCTCACAGCTGGAATCAAGTGTGTTTCCTATTTGCAGTTGAAATGAACTTCGGAGGTCTTTTGTTTTTCTTCTCCTTTCAAACAGGTATGCTGTCTTTTCACATAATGTAGCAGCTTTGTAAAATTCCACGTTAATTGACAGTAATTATTCTTCTGGAGAAAGAAGGGGTGAAACGTTGGAGATGAAGATATTGAAATGAATCCTTGTCATCCCACTTGCTTTCTCACTATACAAATCCATTCTTGTTTGTTTAGAAATGAGAACAGCATTTTTAAATTAACTCTGGTCCAAAGACATTTGGTTCTTGGGGAACCCACGGAGAGACTCCTGCCAGCCAGGGGCACTTCTCCGCTGGTTTTGCTTGTCTGTGTTCTCTGTGTGGGTGGATCACATTAGCTGGAAAGCCGGAAAGCAGACGCAGCCTGCGCAGGACTGTCTGAATCCAGTCTCTGAGGCTAGTTACTGCTGACTTCTGTCTTTCTGCTGCTTCTTGAGTGTTGGCCGGTCTCACCTGGTGTTAGTTTCCCGAATAGTTAGTCACTGATCATAAATAAGTTGTAGATCTGTCATTTTGCTGTCATTTCCTCGGCCACAATTGTAGGATGTAGTTAATGAACAAAGGTCAAGCTGTTCCTTGTTAATGAATACTTAACGACATTTAAATGGGGCAAGGTATGATGACTAGGTTTTGTCTGTTTATTTACCAATCGCCATCTGAGTCCTCTCCTCTTACCCACCTCAATGTGGGTTGAACAAGTGACTCTTGGTTTATTCGTCTCTAGAGACCTCGCCTTCATTACAGAAAGGGCTCCAAAGTGCTTGCTGTAAAATACTACCGTATATATCTTTTAAATTGTGGCTAGCAGCAGAGGAATTAATAATTAAATTTTCATTCTTGAAGGATTCCTAGTGGAATATTAAATATAAGAAAGACCCATTAATTGTACCTTGTAGATTTTGAAGCTGTATTATTGGGGGCTTGCAGATTTAGAACTGTGATCTCTTTGTTGTAAACTTA
The DNA here is from genome assembly GCA_006410635.1 of Cephalophus harveyi. Taxonomy (NCBI): domain Eukaryota; kingdom Metazoa; phylum Chordata; class Mammalia; order Artiodactyla; family Bovidae; genus Cephalophus; species Cephalophus harveyi. The sequence continues at coordinate 752,187 of SJYT01058255.1, read as the reverse complement.
CTGCTTAATGTGAAAAGGTTCCCTTTATCTTTTGGTTAGTATTTTCACAGAATACCATTTCCCATTCTTTTACTTTCAACCTTCCTGTGTTCTTATATTTAAGGTGTGTCTCTTATACACAACATAGAGCTGTTTTTTAAAATTTTATCCAGTGTAAAAATCCTTTTAATTTACTATTTAGTTCATTTATATATAATACACTTAGGTAACATATTGAGTTTATATCAGCTGTCTTTCTATTAATTTTCTGATTTGCTCATCTATATTATGCTTTTTTCTGCCTTCTTTTGTACCAATCAAAATTTTATTTCATCATCCCATTTTCTCTCTCTTGTGTTATTATCGTCATGCACTTCAAGTCTACAAATACCTTAAACTTCATAAAGCATTGCTATTATTGTTTTGTGTAGTTGGCATTCATTTGATATGTTTTATACTTATCATTGTTTTTCCATTTTTCTTTTAATTTTATGTTTCTCTATAGAATTATTTTCCTGCAGTTCAGAGAAATCATATAGCATTTCTTTTGGTTTAAGTCTGATGCAGGTTTATGCCATTAGACTTACGGTATAAGTTTTATGAAAATTGTTGGTTTCATCTTTGTTTTTGAGGAATGTTTTCATTTAATGTAGAATTCTAGATTGACAGCTATTTTCTCCTTCTAGGTGTTATTTTCTTTTTTGGTTTCCATCATTTCTGGTGAGAAGTCAACTTTCAGACTTACTGCTACATCTTTGAAGCTAATGGTGTCTTTAAAAACCTTTTTCTAGCTATGTTTGCAATTTTTCTATTTTTTTTTCCTGTGGTTATTAGCAGTTTTACTATGGATTGCATAGGAATGGTTTGCTTTTTATCCACCCTCTGTTGGATTCTGAGAGTTTCTTGAATTTTGGATTGTCGCTTGTATTAGTTTCAACAAATTCATGGCCACTATCTCTCCTAAGGTTGCACTTGTCACAATGTACCTGTCATTTTCTTCTCTAACTTCAGTTACCTACATCTTAGCTCTCTTCAGTATGTCCTGCATATCTTAGCACACATTTCTATGTTTTCTTTCTCTTCTGTTTATTTTCCTGTTGATTGTCTTCCATTTCACTGATTCTGTTTATAACACTGTCTAATCTCAATTTTACCCATATAATGAATTCTTTATTTTAGATATTGTATTTTCATTTCAGAATTTTCATCTTTTTTTAATACATTCATTTTTCTACGAGAATTTTTTTATCTTGCCTTCTGTTTTCTCCATCTCTCTATTTTACGTATTTACAGTTTTCTATGTGTTCCATCTTTTCTGTTTTACAGTATAATGCTATAATGCTTATATTTATTTTGACATTCTTGTGACTGGATGTAACTACTTGCTAACTACACTATCTGGACCACCTGTGGATCTGTTTCTGTTGTCTTTTCCTTCTTTGATTTGGCCACATGGTCAGGTATTTTGCTGTGTTTAGTAACTTGTTTGAATATGGGACTGTGAGTGTAGACAACTGTCAAAGCCCCAGGTGATGTGATCTTCTAGAGAGGACTGATCTTTTCTAGGCAGAGAAAGTGGGACTGAGCTCTTAGGCTACAGAGGCTGTGTGTAGCCTTTGCAAGCCTCAGTCTTAGGCAGCTTTCCTTTGGTTTTCCAGGGCTTTCAACTGAGAGTCTGCTGTGTTACCTGGGCCCTTCTCCCTGGCATTTTTCAGACTGAGTTCTTTATCTCTGGAGACTGATAAAAACTCTGCTTTATAGATGTTTTCAGTTTGGGTTTTAGTCCCCTGCCCCCACTGAGCCTCAGGAAGTGGCAGATATACTGGGGCAGAGTGGGTGGAGGAGAATGGCTGAGTATATGCTAGAAACTTCCCCAAGTATTTGCACCAGTCTGCCAAACTATGCTTAATTTTACCAGCGGGCAGAAATTCATGACTTCATAAGTGTCATTGTTGGGTACTGTTTATACAAGCTCCACTTTGAAAGCCTTTTGCAAAACAGATACACTAGGTTGCAATTTCGCATTTTAGACAGACTTTGTTTCCTTACAATGGAACTCATTTAAATATAAGATTACCTCTAGGGTAATTAATTATCACTTAGTTTACAAAATTTTCCATTGTACACAAGTTTTCAGGTATGGTATACTTTTAATTAGGCAGAAAGCTAGTCTATATTAATAAAACATCTGCGTTGCAGCATTTTAAAATGCAAATGTGTTGATTTTTAGTAACACGGCAGCTTGAAGTATCTGCTAATAAATTATTTATAGATGAAACTTATTTACAATTAGCAACATGTATTTGTATGCATGGAACCAATGTACAACTTCTTTACTATCCATTTATTGAATATGTTCTACCTTTTGAGTTTTCCCAGAATCACCAATTCTATGATGAAAGAATATCATTCAATGCTAATATATAGTATCATTACTCTGAGATCAAGTAATTTTTTGCATTTATTCTTACAGTGTTATTTTTGAATGATTCTGAAATCATGGTAAACTTGTCTTTGTGATAGTCTGTTATGTGACATTATAGGTTTAAGAAACATGGGCAGGATATATGCTGAAATGTTAATAATGAGGTCTCTGCGGGGCAACATTAAAGCTGGATTTCTCCCTTCTTCCCTCCTCTCTCTCTCCTTCCCCTTTCTCTCCTTCCCTCTCTTTTTATTACATTTCTCTGGTTTTCAGACTTGTAGATGGAGAAGGAAATGGCAACCCACTCCAGCATTCTTGCCTGGACCAGGGACAGGGGAGCCTGGTGGGCTGCCGTCTATGGGGTCACACAGAGTCGGACACGACTAAAGCGACTTAGCAGCAGACTTGTAGATTGTAGACAGAAGACAATAAATAGAGTGATTGAAGATCAGCCTCTTCAGCACGGAGGCAGACCTTCCTAGCTGAGTGGTCCAGATCATACCCTCACTGCCAAGTCCTCTCCCGTGTTCCGTGGACGCTGAGGACGTTCTGTCACGGTCTAACTTGGCAGCCAAGCGGCACCTTTGGCGTCTGTGGACGCGGGAGCAGAAAGCGGTCGTGTGCCGTGTGCCCACAGATCCGTGTGTTCCTTTGCAGGCTCTATGAGAACAAAGGAGAGGCCGATTTCGTGGAGTCCCTGGTGCAGCTCTTCCGGTCCATCAGCGAGATGATGAGCAGCGTGTCCGACCAGACCGTCCGGGTGAAGGTAGGCCCTCGGGTGCGGCGGACGGCCTGCGGGCTGCTCTTAGACGCGGGGCTCCCTGCGGACCCAGGAAAGCAGGGACTACGCGCCTGCGAAACCTGGACTTCCCAGGAACGGCTTTGCCGTGACTGTAATCGTGGTGCCTGTAATGCGATTCTCTTTGTTTTCTCTGTAGCTGCTCTTAAATTTTGCTACCATTGCTTTTTTTTTTTTTTTTTCTTTAATTAAATTTGATTGTTTAAAATGTGGCTGCGCCGCTCAGCATGTGGGATCTTAGTTTCCCAACCAGGGATCGAGCTCGTGCCCCCTGCAGTTGAAGCGTGCAGTCTTCACCGCTGGCCCGCCGGGGGCGCCCCTCCCATTGCTCTTTGTCTCTCTGTGGGGAGACGGTCTCGGTTTCCCCCTGGAAGGTGGGGAAGTGGATGGAGCGATGTTTTTGTGTCTGTTGTTAGGGCATCTCAGTATCTGAGCGGGAGTGGGAGGCTGAGGCTGTAGGGGCCCCAGGCCCCCTTGACATCAGGCGAAGCTGTGCCCGTAGTGGTACGTCTTCATCCTCCAGCAAGTCGGGATCCAGCCTTCCTGTTGCCCTGCTCTTCTCATCACCTCATTATCTGTTCTTGCCCTGTGGTCCTTTGGGATAAAGATGTCTTTATCCCAAAGGTGGGGTCTGGGTGGTCTTCAGGATACACTAGGGGTGGAGTGCCAGGGGGCAGGGCATGGGGGGAAGCCCACAGAGCAACCCAGAGCCCCCACACTCCCCAGCATGCCCCTTTCTGGAGATTTCCATGTGGCTGACTTACTGCAGAAGAAGCCACGCAGCCTGCTTGTGTTGCCCACGCCGATTCCTTCCGAGGACGAGACTCTTCCAAATTATTAGCTCGTAGCTTTCATTCCGCTGCTCCCTGTAGCCTACTGCCTTCTCACGTTCCTCTTTGAATGTTCTTTTAATGTGCCATTTCAGAAAGCATCTTTATGGCTATTGTCTCTGTTGAGGGAAAGTGATTTCCCAGCTTTTAAGTCTCGAGCAAAGATGTCCGTGTGCTCAGGTGTGGGTCGCATTGCTGTGAGCAGGGGCGCCAGTGTCACTCAGCTTGAAGAGTCACGATGATCCCTTCATCTCAGGGGTGCTGCCGCCGTCTGTAGGAGCTGTGGTCCCTTACCATCCTTTCTGTCGTGATGTAGAGCTGGGGGTCTGCAGAGAAAGCTGCGTCGTGCCTATTTTCAAGGTGTGGCTTAAATATTTTGGCAACTTACTGCCTGAAAGTGAAAGTCGCTCAGTTGCCTCTTACTTTTTGGCGACCCCAAGGACAGTAGCCCGCCAGGCTCCTCTGTCCATGGAATTCTCCAGGCAGGAATACTGGAGTGGTTTGTCATCTCCTTCTTCACAGAATCTTCCTAACCCAGGGATTAAACCCACATTGCGGACAGATTCTTTTCCATCTGAGCCCACCCAGGAAGTCCAACTTATTGCCTAAAGCTGCCTTATTGTTCTGAGGTTAAAATTAACAGTGTGTTTGGTACATTTACTCCTAAATCCTGTGGCATTTCGGAAAAAACAGAGGCTGGGAGTCTAAGAATAGATACAAATGACAGGAAGTTTTGAGCCCAGAAATTCTTTCAGATTTCTAAATATACTTTTAGATTATTAACTTTGATTGGGCTTGACTTGTGTCTGCCCACCTCCCTGGATGTCAAGACATTTAGAAACTGTAGACTTGGAAGTCCTTCCTTTGGTGGGTGTTTTATTATAAGACACGGTGAATTTGGTGACGTTTGTGCGTTGATGTAAGCCTTACATCTGCAAGACGGATGACTGAGTGCTATGTGAAATGTTGCCACCCTTCTGCTAATTTTGTATTTTGTTCTTTCACAATAGGTGCTTTCTCAGCTTCTCAGAGTTAAGAATTCCCATCATGGATCCTGTTTTTCTGTAGTTTTTAACTTTCTAAGTTTTGCTCTGTGGAAATGGAAATACAATTGGGAGTCATCTCATGTAGAGGAATTATGAAAAAAGCCTTTCTTGGGGGTTAAACTTTGTTTCCCGGGGTGGCCCTGGTTGGCTCTTTTGATCTAGGAGGTGATCTGCAGGCACCTATTTGTGAGTCAGGAGGTCAGCATGGTCCATGCCTTCCTGGTGTCATTCAGGGTGACTTGATGTGACCGCTCTGAGCTCCCTGCTGCCACCTGCTCAGAACTGAAGCCAGCACCGACACCCACCTTCTGGATTCAGGTTAGCGTTTTACATCTCAGTAAAGGGGGAGGCAAGAGAAGATTCAGATCGTAATTAACTTCAGGAAACACACGGAATCCACGTGGAAGTTTCAACATATATTTAGTCTAGAACCTTCTGTCTACATATCAGATGGCCGCTTTCTCCTGGCCACAGCCGTCCCCAGACATTCTCAGCAGGCGCTTCAGGGAGCCCTCTTGGCCGTCACACATCCCTGTGTCCTCCTCCCCATGAGCTGACCCTTGGACCTATGGCCAGTGTCTTCCGCTTCTGTTCTCTGCTCCACCCCCACGTGGTCACCGTCTGCCTTTCCTCCAGGTATGCCCCAGTGACCCTCCACCTGCGGCCTCTCCAAGCCAGACGTGGTCATCCCCTTCCATTGCTGTCTCTTCCTTTGCTCACCACGACTGTGACTACGCTGAGCCAGGTGCTCTGGATGACGTTATGGCAGCCCCTCTCTCCCTCTACGCCCTTGGTGCTGTGCCTCACCATCTTGTTCCCTGACTGTATTTCAGCATTTCCCCAAACTCACATCTTGCGATGGCCTTTTTCTCAGGAAGTTGTGATGTTCTCCAGCTGCTTGGAGAAATGGGTCAGCTTCCAGTTTCTGCTTCACAGTCAATGCAGTCAACTCTCCTAGCCTTTGGTTCTTACAGACACAAGTAGAGCATCCCTCTGGATGCCCAGAAGCCTCTGGAAGGATGGATTCCAATAGTGGCTAGAAAGAAGCATGAACTCCAACGGCCGGAACAGCCAGAGCTGATGTTCACTGATCACTTGCTACTCTGAGTGCTTTCTTACCTTAGCATCTTGCGTGATCCTTGAGTAACCTTGTTCCACGGGTACGGTCATGGATTTTAGATGAAGACACCTAGAGTTATTAATGAACTTGCCCAAGGTCATGGGACTGGGTGTAGGGATGACGGAGGCCCAGATTGCCTGGTTCCAGAGCCACATTCTGTTCCCTTAGAGAGTGTCCCTGGGCACCAGTGATCCCATGGATCAGAAACAGGACCCATGACCCATCATCCACGTCGAAAGATAGCAGGTCTGGATCAGATCGTCTAGGGCTGTAAAAACATCAGCTTCACTCCCCATGGAGCTTTTCATTGAAATGGATATGTCCTATGTTTTTTTGGGGGGGTTGGCGTAAAGCAACTAAAAAACAGACGCGGTGCCCCAGACGTCGGTTTTGTCTGAAGGAGGATAAAGGCAGTTCAGTGGGGCTGGTCCTGAGGCTTCCTGAGGTTGGGGTCTCAGTGATGGCCCCCCACCCTTGTTTACTCCAGGGGCTTCTGTTTCTTTCCCACGGATGGATCTCAGTGCTAGATTTGGGGCGTTTGGGGTGTGGCCATCAGAATTGATACAAGCATTGACATTTTAACTCCAGTCCACAAATCTTACAGCTCTGTGGGATTATCCTAGAAAAGACTACCCTGCAAACTGGGCACAGTCTGCCCAGAGGATTCTAGAACCTTCTATCGAGGGCAACAGTGACCCTCATCCACAGTAAAAAATGCATTGCTGTGTGTGTGGTGTGTGTGTGAAGCTGGAAAGTCTTTCATGAACCAGTGCTTACCCCTTATCCCATGTGATGTATTCTGGCATTTTCTATTCTATTCTGGTATTCTTTAGTCTATTCTGAACTAATGTATTTCACTAAAAAAATTACTGGTTGACAGGCGCTAAATTTATTTCCTAAAGAGCAAGTGTATCTCAACCCACATTTGAGAAACACTGTTCTTTACCATCCTATTTCTTTCGCCGTCTCTCCTGTGTGGTTTAGTATGAAATATTATTAGTTTTCTGTGTGTCTTCCATCGTCAGGAAAAGGCACAGGTTCCTGGTTGGTGCTCAGTGAATTTCCTGCCCAGCGTGTAGTCTGGACTGGGGCGAGGATGGATTGAATCTGAGGCCCCTGAGCTGAGCTGGGCACACAGACATGTGAGACTTTGCCATCCTTCCTGGGGGTTGTTCCTGGGGCACGAGCTTCCTCGTCTCTTGCCTTTCTCACTACTGGTGGTCCCACGTCTGCCTGGCCTTCTCCGGAAGGAAGTGTGTTGGAAATAAGCTGTACTGTCATAGTAGTAAGTGTAGTTGTGGGATGATCTTTGCCCTCCAATCAGTATGGTTTTCATTTCCTTAAAAATTAATATCTGGACTTGAAGTACACATCATTGTCTTCTATCTAAAATTTTTCCTTATCAAGAGTTTTGGCTGCTTGATGTCCATTTCTAAGCTAGCATCTGGGGTTCATGACTGCTTCTCGCAAACTTGTAAGTTTCAAATATGTTTGCCCTCTTGAAAAACTCTCTGAATGTCTTAGATCTTGATTGTGCTTGCTCAGTTGTGTCCGACTCTTTGTGACCCCATGGACTGTAGCCTGCCAGGCTCTTCTGTCCATGGGATTCTCCAAGCAAGAACACTGGAGTGGGTTGACATTTCCTCCTCCAGGGGATCTTCCAGACCCAGGGATTGAACCCACGTTTCTTGAGTCTCCTGTGTTGGCAGATGGGCTCTTTACCGCTAGAGCCATCTGGGAAGTCCAGGAATGATGACAAGCAAATGATACGATTTCCGTGCAGGTGAGAAACTCACGTTTCACAGGTAACTGCTGACCTGTTCAGGGCCTCTGTGCTAGTAATAGCAGCTCCCCCTTGGCCCCTGCTTCCCGAACCCCTCTGTCTTCCACTTCATGTGCTGAATTCAAGATTTCTATAAGGATGTGAAGTCTTACCACTTCCCCTAAACAAATCAGGGATTTGTTGTGTCCTTGAGCTCAGTATAAATGTAAAATGTGATCTTGTTAGAAAAGGGGAAAATGCCAAAAAGTCAATTAGCAAAAATAAGACTCACTTGTCTTCTCACTGCCCATAAATTACAGTGTTAGTGTGTGTTTCTTTCTAATTGTGGGCTTTTCCTCCTTACTTAGCATCGTCATATGTCTATGATGATGTATGAGATTACATATATGCTATATGTGTACAGATGTTTACATATACATGTGAATGTTTAAATATATACATACTTTTACAACTTGCCTTTAATTCACATACATTTACATATATCCTTTGGTATTTTTGAAGAACATCTATTCATTTATTGATTTAATTGGAGGATAATTGCTTTACAGCGTTGTGTAAGTTTCTGTTGCACAGCAGCATGAAGGAGCCGAAAGTATACACATCTCCGCTCCCTCTGGGAGCCTCCCCATCCTCCTGCTCTGGATCATCTCAGAGCGTGGAGCTGAGCTTGCTGTGCTATACTGCAGCTGCCCACTAGCTAGCTATTTTACACATGGTCACGTATATATGCCAATTTGCTACTCTCTCAATTTGTCCCATCTTCCCCTTCCCCCACTGTGCCCACCAGGAAGGACATCTTTTTTAGGGTTACATTGCTTCATGGTTGTGTCATAGATTATTTTACTAGTTTTCTGCTATAATCGGGCACTTAGATTGTTTCTAGCTTCCGTCTCCATGGACAGTGCCTCGGTAACCTCCCTGGCAGGCCCTTTCGCTATGGCAAAGAGCTTGTTCTGTCTGGTTAGCTGGCCCATCCGGATTTCCAAATGCTCTGAGGGTCTGTGAGGTCGGGAGCAGGGCTGTCAGAACTTGCTGCCCCCTGGTGAATCTGCGCCCTTCCCTCCTGGGCTGTGGTGTTGCATGGGATTGCCTGCCCTTCGCGCTAGAATCCAGGTATTCCACTGGTCCCCTGCTTCGTGGGACTGAGGACTGGACTGCAGTGTTGGGCGCCCTGGGAGCTATTTGATCCTAGGGAGTCACCTGCTTACGTAACCTTGGTGTCTCCGTGCAGGATTGGTGGCCGAATCAGGTAAGGAGATGGGAGTCCTGCTGAGTGCAGTTCCTTTAGCTCAGATGATTCTGGACCCCAAGGAAGCCAGCCAGTGAGATATGGGAACCATCATAGTTGTTGTTCAGTCGCTAAGTTGTGTCCGACTCTTTGTGACCCCATGGACTGCAGGACGCCAGGCTTCCCTGTCCTTCACTAGCTCCTAGAGTTTGCTCAGATTCATGTTCATTGAGTCAGTGATGCTGTCTAACCATCTTATTTTCTACCATCCCCTTCTCCTCTTGCCTTCAGTCTTTCCCAGCATCAGGGTCTTTTCTGATGAGTCAGCTGTTCGCATCAGGTGGCCAAAGTATTGGAGCTTCAGCTTCAGCATCAGTCCTTCCAATGAATATTCAGGGTTGATTTCCTTTAGGATGGACTGGTTGGATCTTGCAGTCCAAGGGACTCTCAGGAGTCTTCTCCAGCACCACAATTCAAAAGCATCAATTCTTTGGTGCTTAGCCTTCTGTATGGTCCAGCTCTCACATCTGTACATGATTACTGGAAAGACCATAGCTTTTAATATATGGACCTTTGTTGGCAAAGTGATGTCTCTGCTTTTTAATACGCTGTCTAGGTGTGTCACAGCTTTCCTTCCACGGGGCAGCCATCAGAGATAAGGATGTATTCTAAATACATGAGGAGCATCAGAGCCAAGCTGACCCCGGGACCATAGCTGTCTGGCCCCCGAAGGGCTAGAGCTTCTCAGCTCCCAGTGTGTGTACACACATCTCCTGGAGGGCTTGTGAAAGTGCAGATTCCCTCTTAGTCTTTCCCGGGAGTGCTGCTGGTGTTGATCCTTGGCCAGTCTTTGAGGTGGGCGTGGCCAGGACTCAACGTGCTTAGGACCATCCTGGCTGCCCCGGAGTGGAGGGGGGCGGGGGTGGGAGTCTGGGCAGGTGTCGATGCTCCCCTGCAGGCTGTCTTCACCTGTGTACTAGCCCTCCGTTGCCCGATGTTCTAGACTGTTCTGATTTCACAAGTTTTCCATGTATACAGATGATAAGACACAAGTGAAGTCATGACTTACATCAAAAAAGCAGCAGCAGCAGCAGCAAAAAATAAAGGGAAGGCAATATTCTAGCGCATTTGCTTGGTAAGCCTGTGGCTCAGAATGCTTCCAGTTGTTCATTTCCGTGCTGCTTTCCAGTCTGTGGTTTCTAGACTCCTCAGAGTTCCAGAGTCTGGCTGAGTGATCTGAACTCACCCGACACGGGGCCTTCCAGCTCCCTCCAATTTATAATTTGGAAAGCATTTCCAGTGTTGGATTTCTGGAGTCTCCTTCCTGGCCAGAGTTCCTGGTGGGGAGTTCCACAGTCTTCTTGGCTACTGTCCTTGGAGACTTGAGAGGCCACCCACGTGGGATTTTTTGTCCGGAGCTGTCTGGATGGAGACAGCTTTTCCTAGCCGTCTGCCTCCCCACCCCCATTTGAAGTGGGTAAGACTTTGCAGCAGCAGCGGAAATGCAGCCTTAGAGGGAAGCAAGATGATTTCTGCTCTCCACTCTCAGCAGACCAGCAGTTTGTACTGCTTTTCTACCTAAGTCATGGTGCACGTGCATGAGAGAGTTTTTAGACTTACAACCCAGATAAGATTCACTTTACCCCCGTTTATCATTATTTCATGATCTCCTTTTAGTGTGGACTTTCCACCCAAGTTATGGTGCACATGCATGAGAGTTTTTATATCAGTTGTTACAACCTAGATAGTTTGCTTCACTCCATTTTTATCATTGTATCGCGAGCGTTTTTCCATATTAATGAGTAGTTATAATCATAATGGCTCTATATCAGTTCAGAACAGATACCTGAATTGATGTGCATTTGTTTGCTTAATCAAATGATTTTTCATCATCCTAATTTTTCCATTGATGAATACTGCGATTTTTGCTTTTAGCATTTTAAGCCTGTTCAGTTCAGTTGCTCAGTCATGTCCGACTCAATGCAACCCCATGAACTGCAGTACGCCAGGCCTCCCTGTCCATCACCAACTCCAAGAGTCCACCCAAACCCATGTCCATTGAGTCAGTGATGGCATCCAACCATCTCATCCTCTGTCATCCCTTCTCCTCCTGCCCTCAATCTTTCCCAGCATCAGGGTCTTTTCAAATGAGTCAGTTCTTTGCATCAGGTGGCCAAAGTATTGGAGTTTCAGCTTCAGCATCAGTCCTTCCAATGAACACCCAGGACTGATCTCCTTTAGGATGGACTGGTTGGATCTCCTTGCAGTGCAAGGGACTCTCAAGAGTCTTCTCCAACACCACAGTTAAAAAGCATCAATTCTTCGGTGCTCAGCTTTCTTTATAGTCCAACTCTCACATCCATACATGATCACTGGGAAAACCATAGCCTTGACTGCTGCTGCTGCTGCTAAGTCACTTCAGTCGTGTCTGACTCTATGTGACCCCATAGACGGCAGCCCACCAGGCTCCCTCGTCCCTGGGATTCTCCAGGCAAGAACACTGGAGTGGGTTGCCATTTCCTTCTCCAATGCATGAAAGTGAAAAGTGAAAGTGAAGTCGCTCAGTCATGTCCGACCCTTAGTGACCCCATGGACTGCAGCCCACCAGGCTCCTCCGTCCATGGGATTTTCCAGGCAAGAGTACTGGAGTGGGGTGCCATTGCCTTACAGCCTTGACTAGGTGGATCTTTGTTGACAAACTAATGTCTCTGCTTTTGAATATGCTATCTAGGTTGGTTGTAACTTTCCTTCCAAGGAGTAAGCGTCTTTTAATTTCATGGCTGCAATCACCATCTGCAGTGATTTTCAAGCCCCCCCAAAATAAAGTCTGACACTGTTTCCACTGTTTCCCCATTTATTTCCCATGAAGTGATGGGACTGGAGGCCATGATCTTAGTTTTCTGAATGTTGAGCTCTAAGCCAACTCTCTCACTCTCCTCTTTCACTTTCATCAAGAGGCGTTTTAGCTCCTCTTCACTTTCTGCCATAAGGGTGGTGTCATTTGCATATCTGAGGTTATTGATATTTCTCCCGGCAATCTTGATTCCAGCTTGTGCTTCTTCCAGTCCAGCGTTTCTCATGATGTACTCTGCATAGAAGTTAAATAAGCAGGGTGACAATATATAGCCTTGACGTACTCCTTTTCCTATTTGGAACCAGTCTGTTGTTCCATGTAGTGAACATGGAACTGTTCATGTTTAAGCCTGTAGTGAATGGTTTTATTGAGAAGTAGTTGGTGGCATTGATCTTTCATTTAATTTTGTGATGAATTTCCTCCATGGTGATTACCGCATGTTCCTACCTCTGTCGGAGGAAAAGCCTTTGATTTGAGGTTGCAGGATTCCAGGCCCTTCCCAGCCACCTGGCCTGTCCCCTGGGTGATGCTCACTGGTGGAAAAGTGCTCCTTTCTCGTTCTTGGCTTCAGTGCTCAGGCCCCTGAAGTGACTGCCTTCTCCTTGCCCTTGCCCTTGGCTTCCAGGGGTCTCCCCTAGCTCCCTTCATCTGCACCGTCTGCCTCCTGTGTGTCCCCCTGCCGTTGGCCCAGACACAACCCCACCCTCGTCTCCTTCCACCATTGCATTCAGGGTTTATTCTGTGCTCTGTGAAAATGAGCAGTCTCATGGATGGCTTTATGTGTAGTGCATCTCATTTATTTACTCATTTGTTTCAAAAATTCATTTACTCATATGTTCGTTCTATGTGCCAAATACTGGACACACAGCATGTATGACACAGATGTGGGCTATGTCATGATGATTACATTTAAGTCAGTGAGACAGATATAAATTACATCACTCTGCCCATACGTGTGTAGTTGTATGGTTTTAAGCACAGCATAGACATGAATCTCTTAATTTGAGATTGTCTTGAGTCCTTTTGAGGGAAGCAAGGGATAGGATGACAAGGTGTATCGGGGATGAGAAGAGTTGGTTGGGGTGGGAGGTTGTTTCAAGGAAGGTTTGACTTCCCTGTGGCTCAGATGGTAAAGCATCTGCCTACAATGCAGGAGACCCGGGTTCAGTCCCTGGGTTGGGAAGATCTCCTGGAGAAGGAAATGGCAACCCCCTCCAGTATTCTCGCCTGGAAAATCCCATGGATGGAGGAGCCTGGTAGGACTGCAGTCCATGGGGTTGCAAAGAGTTAGACACGACCGAGCGACTTCACTTTCCTTTCAGGAGTGAAAGAAGCACTAGGTGGGGGAACATGTTCTGGGTAGAAGAGCAGCCTGGAAGGTCTTTGCTGCTTTCCAGGACTGGCCGTACGATCAGCAGCTGTGGGTGGACACATGGGTAGTGAGGCCGGGTGGGATGCTGGGAGAGCATAGGGCAGCGGGTGAGCACGAGGGCAGAGCCCTGTGATCCCACTCTGGATCCGTGGACAACACAGGAGAGGTCACGCTCAGGCCTGACTTGGCTTCTCAGAGGGCCATTTGGCTGCTGTCTATGGAAGGGATGGGCAGCAGTGATAAGGTGAGAGGTTGCCATCAGGTCTGGGTGATCGGCCCTGCGTGGGCTGGACTGCAGTGAGGTCCTCAGCACTGTTGACGCCCAGGGCCCATCCTATTGGCTGTGGGGCTGTCTTGCGCACCAGAGATGTTTAGCAGAATCTCTGGCCTCTACACACTATATGCAGTTCCTCGAACCACGAGCAGAGATGTGTCTGGACATTGCTAAGTGTCTCCTGGGGTTGAGATTGGGGGCAAAATGGCCTGTGGCTGAGACATTGGGTTCCTGGATTGGTGACGAGTGTTGAGAGGGAGGTTGAGACTTGCTGGTGTCATTTACAGACTGTGGTGGTGGCTCTGATGTGGGAGGTGAGAAAAAGCGGGGTAGGTGTCATCTCCTCCCACATCTTTAGCTTAAGCTTCTGTGTGATGGAGAGACAGGGCTTCCCTGGTGGTGCAGTGGTCAAGAATCTGCCTGCTGATGCGGGAGATGCAGGTTCGATACCTGGATCGGGAAGATCCCTTATAGGAGGAAATGGCCACCCACTCCAGTATTTTTGCCTGGAGAATCCCATGGACAGAGGAGCCTGGCTGACTGTAGTCCATGTGGTCTCGAAGAGTTGGATACGACTGAGCATGCAGGCATGATGGAGAGACATCTTAAGAAACGGGGAAGATTCTACAATATGTAGACGTTGAGGATGGGCTTCTCCTGAGACCCTGCTTAAGAGTTATCTCTTTCTGAGAGCCGCTGTGTTAGTTGCCTGACTCCATCGTGGGAAATGGGTTCCTGGGCAGCTTCCGTGTGCTGATAGCTTATTTGCATGCTTTTGTGTGGGTATCCCCCTGCCATTTCTAACTGCACGGCCATCGTTTAGGACTGGCCTCTCATTTTCTGATTCTCTCTAGGCAGCGTCCAGTTTCCACCCCGTGTCTCCTATCTCCATAGTGGTGCTGCTGGCTGGGTGGCTGGAGGTGCTTATGTAGATAGAGAGCCTGTTGCTGTTAGATGCTTGGTTCCGTTCAGTTCAGTCGCTCAGTTGTGTCTGACTCTTCGTGACCCCATGGACCACAGCACACCAGACCTCCCTGTCCATCACCAACTTCTGGAGTTTACCCAAACTCACGTCCTTTGGGGTGGTGATGCCATCCAAACAACTCATCCTCTGTCGTCCCCTTCTCCTCCCGCCTTCAATCTTTCCCAGCTTCAGGGTCTTTTCAAATGAGTCCGTTCTTCGCATCAGGTGGCTAAAAGGAAAGTACTAAATCCAGACTCCCTTAGGCTTTGGAGAGAACTTATCTGATGCTTCTGTTCAGGTGGATTAGGGACCAGGAGATAATCCTAATCCCTTCCGGTTGGGGAGCACTCTCCCTCCTCAGAACCTTTCCATGTGTGTCGTTGTTTCTGATGCTCCCAGCACCGCCATGGTGCCCAATCAAAGTGATAACGAAAAGGCATCAGAAAGGGAGGGGAGAAAACATGACCGTGTAAAGTCACTGCGTTTTAAAAGCAGAGTCATTGACGGAAGCATTTAGAGCCCAGGCCCTCTGCCTCTTCTCTGGGATCTTCACTTTGCTGCTGTCCCATGGGGCTCCTTCTGCCATTTTTGTTCTAGGAAAAATGAGGGAGTTTTAAAGAGAGTCTAAAGCAGTCTGACCCATCTAAAGCTAAGTCTCCCAGTAAACTGAAGACGCAGGGTCTGCTGTGTACTGTGCTTGTGGACTGCTTTTTACACTTGAATGTGTTTGTAGGTTCTTACTGAGTTTCTGTGGATGGTAACCCCTTTTAATTGCAAATAACATAAACCTCGAACAAGAGCTAAGTAAATGGCAAGATATTCCAGTTCTTGGGTAGGAAGACTGAATATTGTTAAGGTGTTGGGTCTTTCCAGCTTGATGTGTAGACTCCATGTCATCCCAAGTCAAAAATTTCAGCAAGTTACTGTGTTGCTGTTGACAAGTTGATTCTAAAGGGACACCAGAAGCAGAAGATCCAGAACATTCCACTCTGTACTGAAGGAGAACAACAGAGGACTGACACTCTGTGACTTCAGGTCTTACTGGAAAGCTGCAGTAGTCTAAATATATAAACTCAATTCATATTCACTTCAGAAAGAAGGACAGTAACTGATTCATGTCATTGGGGAGGTCAAGGCTTTGGTCATGACTGTGCCCAGGGAGGGGCTGAAAGACATCCACGCTTTTGGAGACTTCCTTGGTGCTTCAGTGCTTGTCTCTATGCTTCCACTGCCGAGGGTGCGAGTTCAATCTCTGGTCAGGGAACTAAGATTCCACATGCCGTGCAGAGTGCCTCCCCCCGCCTCCCGCCACCCAGAAGGAATAAATCCTCAGTGGCTACCCAGGTGGCTCAGTGGTAGAGAATCGCCCTGCCCATGAAGGAGACACAGGTTGGATCCCTGGGTTGGGAAGATCCCCTGGAGTAGGAAATGGCAACCCACTCCAGTATTCTTGCCTGGGAAATCCCATGGACAGAGGAGTCTGGTGGGCTATAGTTCATGGGGTCGCAAAAGAGTCAGACACAACTTAGCTACTGAGCACGCATGCACACAGGCTCAGTACTCTCTTCTCTCTGTTTGAGGGAAGCATGGCCACCACTAGTCTGAGGCTTGTATTTTTTCTTACTATTTATAATCCTGGGCTTCCCTGGTGGCTCAGAGGTTAAAGCATCTGCCTCCAATGCGGGAGACCCGGGTTCGATCCCTGGGTCGGGAAGATCCCCTGGAGAAGGAAATGGCAATCCACTCCAGTATTCTTGCCTGGAGAATCCCACGGACAGAGAAGCCTACAGTCCACGGGGTCGCAAAGAGTCGGACACGACTGAGCGACTTCACCTATCACCTATTTATAATCCTAGAGGACCCAGATTGTCTAGCTTTTCAAGGCTAAAATTATCTTCAGAAAGACCCCCTCATTAACCTTCCTCCTGTAAAGGAGGGACCATCCCTGGAAGGAAAGCACTCAGGAGGTTGAAAGAGAAGTAGAGGCTTCGTGCTGCAAAGAGTGGAGAGAGAGGGATAAGGCAGCCAGCAGGGGGTTGACCTGATGTTGCTGAGTGTAGCTGAAGCCAATGCTAATTTGTGACTTTGTGAAATGGTTTCTGTAGCTATTCTCCAGACCTGTCTACTGGGCTGATGGAAAGGGTACTTAAAGCCTTCATTTAGGTTTGGTGTTCCAACCTGCATGCCAAGTAGCCCAAGCTGAGACCTGAGAAGAGACCAGCCCTTAAATATGCCCAGGAAGAATTTTACTGAGGAACAAGTTGGCTCGTGCTAGAGCATTAGAAAATATGAAAAAATAAATTCATAATTGAGCTTAAAAAATCATCAGCTCCATTATATCAAATAATTTCAAAGTTTCATTGAAGCCATTTTTCAGAACTTTATGATGGAATAAATTACTTTCATGTGTGCATGGATGAAATCTTGGGCTAGATGTTGAATTTTAAAAGCACTCAAGTAGTTAACATTGGGATGTAGTTAATATGGGAGCTGGGGAGTGGGAAGTTCACATCCGTGCCTGGGGAATCCTATGGACAGAGGAGCCTGGTGGGCTATGCTCCATAGGGTCACAAAGAGTCGGGCACGACTGAAGCAACTTAGCATGAACGCAAAGTCACATCTGAGTTTTTTCAGGGGATCAGCCCTGGGATTTCTTTGGAGGGAATGATTCTGGAGCTGAAACTCCAGTACTTTGGCCACCTCATGCGAAGAGTTGACTCATTGGAAAAAGACTCTGATGCTGGGAGGGATTAGGGGCAGGAGGAGAAGGGGACGACAGAGAATGAGATGGCTGGATGGGATCACTGACTCGATGGACGTGATGGACGTGAGTCTGAGTGAACTCCGGGAGTTAGTTATGGACAGGGAGGCCTGGCATGCTGCAATTCATGGGTTCGCAAAGAGTCGGGCACAACTGAGCAACTGAACTGAACTGAGAGTTGTCCTGTGGAGAAGGGAATGGCAACCCCCTCCAGTATTCTTGCCTGGAGAATCCCATGGACAGTGGAGCCTGGCAGGCAACAGTTCATGGGGTCGGTCACAAGAGTCAGACATGACTTAGTGACTAAACCATAACCAGAGTTGTCCTGGGAGGGAGGGTCAGTCCTTGATTTCCCCTTCTTCAGCCCATGGCTTTTTTGCGATATCCCCAAATCAGTTTATAAATTGCACTGTAAACTGTAGAATCCTGTACCGGGCAGAACAATTTTGATGAGAAGCTGAGCAGTATTATTCTCTGAACTGTGAATGTGACAGTTTTATAATTCAAGGAGAATTATTTTTCCCTTGGGAAATCCTACACATCCAATATGGTACATTGAATTAGGGGTGTGGTAAAGGAAAGAAAAGGCTATAAAAGGCATATCTTATTAAAATAAAGCAGGTTTCATTCTTGCCTGTGTAACCTTTAGACACAGTGATTGATTCTTAGTTAGACTTGCTAATTTTTTTTGAAGCATAAATTGTCTTCTCTCCAGTGTGATTAAGGAAGAGCAGCACTTCTCATCATCTGATTAAATAAAATGTAACTAAAGTGCAATTAATTTTTGAAAATGAGATTTTCATAGAATTCTGGGAAGTACACATTGTGTCATTACACATTTTATAGGGTCACCACTCAAGATTAAGTACAGAGGTGCTATGACTGAGAAATTAGGTGACCGCCAAGTCCTTTCATTATTTTTCTTTTAAATGATTCATTTTAAGTTAAAAAAAAATTACTATTCTTGCTGCTATTTGTCAGGCAGATCATCTGGTTGGTTCCTGGTGGGTCATGACTCTCGTGATGTGTTCCCATCAATGCGTCCTTCAGGGGAGCAGCATTGTGGCTCCATCCCCCTTGACAATCACTCTGCTGATTTATGTGGTCTACCAGTTGGCCCCTTCTTTTTCCTGTCCCTTTTTTTGGGACATGAAGACAAACCACTGGCTCAGCAGAGTTCCATGTTATAAGATTTATTTACTGCAGTTTCCCCTTTGGGTGTGTCTTGGATATGTGTCAGGTACTTAGCCCTTCTCGTTTCCCATGTTCCTACAGTTTCCTCTACAGTCAGAGGTCCCCCCAGGGTAGCAGCTGTGTTGCAGTGATCTGGGGTGGGAGCTGAGTGTTTTTTGTACGTCATTGCCCAGCACACAATCTTGAATCAACAGAAACTATAGGACTATTTTTAAATGAAAATTTCATTTCTTTATTTTGATTGCTTCTCAAAGACAGGTAACAACAAAAGAGGAAAGTCGTCTAAAATAACATGCATAAACCTACTGTTGTGGGATTTCTCACTGTGAGCCCCGTGGTCATGATCTTGTCTGAATTCTTTCTGTTTCTATAAGGATTCTGCCTATGATTTCCAATAAGCCCGTGACCAGTGCCGTTCCCTGCTTGGTTTCCTCACACAGTATGCTTGAACTTCTTTTCACAGAGTAGGTGATACCTTCCTGTTGACAGAGAGACTTGCTGGTTGGACCAAACCAGTATCCAATGAGATGCTGACAAATTCAGAACTACTGAGACTTCCCTGGTTGTCCAGTGGTTAAGACTCTGCCTTCTAATGCAGGGGGTGCAAGTTCGATTCCTGGTCGAGCAGCTAAGAGCCCCTATGCCTTGGTACCAGAAAAGACCAAAGCATAAAATGACAGAAGCAATACTGTAGCAATTCCATAAAGACCTTAACAGTAGTTCATGTCAAAAACTAATCTTAAAAAAAAAAAGGAATTAATTGATGTTCAATTCAGTTCAGTCGCTCAGTCGTGTCCGACTCTTTGCGACCCCATGAATCGCAGCACGCCAGGCCTCCCTGTTCATCACCATCTCTCGGAGATCACTCAGACTCACGTCCATTGAGTCTGTGATGCCATCCAGCCATCTCATCCTCGGTCGTCCCCTTCTCCTCCTGCCCCCAATCCCTCCCAGCATCAGAGTCTTTTCCAATGAGTCAACTCTTCGCATGAGGTGGCCAAAGTACTGGAGTTTCAGCTTTAGCATCATTCCTTCCAAAGAACACCCAGGACTGATCTCCTTTAGAATGGACTGGTTGGATCTCCTTACAGTCCAAGGGACTCTCAAGTGTCTTCTCCAACACCACAGTTCAAAAGCATCAATTCTTCGGTGCTCAGCCTTCTTCACAGTCCAACTCTCACATCCATACATGACCACAGGAAAAACCATAGCCTTGACTAGACGGACCTTACATGACACCAAAAAGCTCAACCAAAATAATCACCAGTGATTATTAAGGAAAAACAAAGAACCAGAAAGCAGGGGTCTTGGGGTAAACCTCAACAGGGATCTTGGAATCTAAGCCTCAGGCAGTGTCCCTGCTGCTGGTGTGGGGAGGGTGTGCAGGTGTGTTTCTGCGGCTCTGCAGCAGCCCTGGTTTTCCCTAATGACCTCCAGGTCCCTGAGGCCCTTCCATTTCCCCTGGCCCTCTTCTTGGACCTGGGGATGCCTCTGGTGCCTGCTCCACCTGGGCCCTGCCTCTCCAGCTGGGCCCCGGCCCCGCCCACTGTCACTTGGCTATGAGATGTGTATAAGAGACAGCCCTTGGCCCCTGCTTCCCGAACCCCTCTGTCTTCCACTTCATGTGCTGAATTCAAGATTTCTATAAGGATATGGTCCAGCTGCTTGCTTTGTTCTTCTTGGGGGCATTCCAGGTTGAGATTGCTCCTGCTTGTTTCTCTGTGGGCACAGAACTTCTTCAAAGACTCCAGTACTTTCCTCTCTGCCTTCTTGCCTGGAGTCTTAGCGCATTTGGAGTCGGATAGGTACCTGTAGCCTGTGGGGTCACAGTATGGATGGACCTGGTGCCTGTGTTAGGAGTGGACAGGAGGATTAATCTTGGGGAAGAAAG
This sequence comes from Cephalophus harveyi, assembly GCA_006410635.1. Taxonomy (NCBI): domain Eukaryota; kingdom Metazoa; phylum Chordata; class Mammalia; order Artiodactyla; family Bovidae; genus Cephalophus; species Cephalophus harveyi. The sequence goes on along the minus strand of SJYT01058255.1, from coordinate 731,667 downwards.
TGTTTCGGTAACTTAAACATCTGTGTGGTGTTTGCCTGATGTTTATTAAGTTCTTGGTGAGAAAACAACCGTGAGTGATTGTCTTTAGATGTTGTGATCTTCATGATGTTACTGTCAGATTTAGTATTTTAATATACATGTGCTTTTGACACGAATGCAAAGATGGTGTGGATTTGATCGCTTGACTTTATATTGTGGTCATTGTTCAGTTCCCTCAGCCTTGTCTGACTCTGCGACCCCATGGACTGCAGCATGCCAGGTTTCCCTTCAGTATCTCCTGGAGCTTGCTCAAACTCATGTCCATTGAGTCAGTGATGCCATCCAACTGTCTCATCCTCTGTCATCCCTTTCTCTTCCTGCCTTCAATCTTTCACAGCATCAGGGTCTTTTCTAATGAATTGGCTCTTCGCATCAGGTAGCCAAAGTATCAGAGCTTCAGCTTCAGCATCAGTCCTTCCAATTAATATTCAGGATTGACTTCCTTTATGATTGACTGGTTTGATTTCCTTGCAGTCCACGGGATTCTCAAGAGCCTTCTCCATCACCACAGTTCAAAAGCATTGATTCTTTGGTACTCAGTCTTCTTTATGGTACAACTCTCACATCCATACTTGACTACTGGAAAAACCATAGCTTTGACTAGACAGAGCTTTGTCGGCAAATAATGTCTCTGCTTTTTAATATGCTGTCTAGATTGGTCATAGTTTTTCTTCCAAAGAGCAAGGATCTTTTAATTTCATGACTGTAGTCACCATCCGCAGTGATTTTGGAGCCCAAGAAAATAAATTCCGTCACTCTTTCCATTGTTTCCCCATCTATTTGCCATGAAGTGATGAGAACAGATGCCACTATCTTAGTTTTTTGAATGTTGAGTTTTAAGTCAGCTTTTTCAGTCTTCTCTTTCACTTTCATCAAGAGGTTCTTCGGTTCCTCTTCGCTTTCTGCCGTAAGGGTGTTGTCATCTGCAATCTGAGGTTATTGATATTAGTAGTTTATTAAATGCTCATTTGGTGCCAGCTGTGGATTTGTACTGGTCCAAGGCCATGAGGAATATACACAGAAGGGTGTAGCTTGCTGTCTGCAGTTTAAGAAAGTGGTTCATGTGTACATGTGAGCTCAGTCATGTCCAACTCTTTGCAACCCCATGGACTATAGCCTTCCAGGCTGCTCTGTCCATGAGATTCTCCAGGCAAGAATACTAGAGTGGGTTGCTGTTTCCCTCTCCAAGGGATCTTCCTGTCCCAGGGATCAATCCGTCATCTCTTGCATCTCCTCCATTGGCAGATGGGTTCTTTACTAGCTGAGTCACCAGGGAGCCCAAGGAAAGCGGGTATCTTGGTACCCCAGAACAGGTGACAGATGAGGTGGTGTGTTATTGCAGCACTGGGTATCCAGATAGGAGCCTGCAAGCCAGACAAGGACCCAGAGAAAGAGGAGGTGGCCTGAGATCACCAGGTAAGGCATGATCAGAGCAGGCAGGGCTGGCTCAGAGCTCTAAGGGTTGGAAGGAGTAGAGATGGGTGAACATTCCAGAGAGGGGGCAGAGGGTGACAGTGGGAGGGAGAATGAGAAGGAGGAGAGGATGGAGATGGCAGGAATGATGGTCTTTAGGGAATACAGCATCCCAGGAGCCGAGTGCTGGGCCGCCTTGCGAGATGGGGGTTAGGCAGCTGTGGTCCCATCCCAGGGCCTCAGAGCTGAGAAGATGAATGCGTTCCTGTTCTGATAACCAGACAGTTATCTCTGAGATTCTGACCTGACTCCCTCAGCACTGCCATATAGATTTATTTTTTAATCTAAAATTGCACTTTTCGAAAAGGCCAGGATTTCCCAAGGAAGCAATAGAGGTAAATAAAAAAAAAGAAAAAGGACTTTCCCCCACGAGGGTCTTTCAACATGAAAATTACACAAGTTCTTAGAAATTTTACCTCAGAGAATTCTTTGTTTGTTCTTTTGGTTGTGTCATGGGGTACTTTTTTTTTTTTTTCCATTTGTATTTTTAAGTAATATGTTTTTAATTGAAGAAAAAAAAAGTTTCCCTGGAATCTTGTAAGTCACCTTTCAGAGCTTGTGACTCTCATCGAGAGCCCTACCGGGGACTGATGACCGTCTGTCCAGGGAAGCCACTGGGGTGTGTAGGCAAGACACCTGTCTTTCACCCAGGGTGCTCCCTTCATTTGGAGAGGTTATGTCCTGTGTATGTGACATGAGCTTCTTGATGAAGGTGAAAGAGGAGAGTGGAAAAGCTGGCTTAAAACTCAACATTCAAAAAACGAAGACCATGGCATCTGGTCCCATCACTTCATGGCAGATGGATGGGGGAATAATGGAAACAGTGGCTCCAAAATCACTGCAGATGGTGACTGCAGCTGTGAAATTAAGACGCTTCTCCTTGGAAGAAAAGCTGTGATCAACCTAGACAGTGTATTAAAAAGCAGAGACATTACTTTGCCAACAAAGGTCCATATAGTCAAAGCTATGGTTTTTTCCAGTAGTCAGGATATGAGAGGTGGACCATAAAGAAGACTGAGCACTGAAGAGCTGATCTTTTGAACTCTAGTGCTGGAGAAGACTGTTGAGAGGCCCTTGAACTGCAAGAGATCAAACCAGTCAATCCTTTAGGATTTTCTTTAGAAAATCAGTCCTGAATATTCATTGCAAGGACTGATCCTAAAGCTGAAGCTCCAATACTTTGCCCACCTAATGTGAAAAGCTGATTCATTGGAAAAGACTCTGATGCTGGACAAGATTGAGGGCAAGAGGAGAAGGGGGTGATGGAGATTGAGATGGTTCGATGGCATCACCGACTCAATGGACATGAGTATGAGCAAACTCCAGGAGATGGTGAAGGACAGGGAAGCCTGGCATGCTGCAGTCCGTGGGGTCGTGATGAGCCAGGCACAACTTAGCGACTGAACAACATCAGTGTGAAATGTATTTATAGAAAATCACGACCATTTCCCAAATGTGTCATCTTTGCTAGAGGATGTGACATGTCATGTCCTGATTGTTTTTGTTTTTTTTTTTCATTTCAAAAAAACATGTCAGGACAATACAAATGAAAAAGCCTGATGTGTCCTGATTCATCATGTGATGTGAAGCTGGCTCTGTACTCCATCTTCTTTGCTGCTTGGCTCCTCTTCTTGTCCAGGACCTTTGCAGCCTATCTGCCTGTCCTGCAGGCTTTTTGCTCTCCATTTCTGCCAACAACTTCCACACTGTCAAGCCTTTCCCTTCTTGGAGTGAACACTGCATTAGGATGAGACGCTATTTCACCCAAAAAATGGTGGAAGTTGTTAGTGAGGCGTGAGGATTTAGACGGTTTCTCATGTATTAGACTACACCCACTTTCTGTGTAGGAGCCATTTGTATAGAATAGCTTCTTCATCCTTTTATTTTCAACCTTTCTTCTTTTATTTATGTAGTTTTTCCCAGCCCGAAACGTTTGTCTTTTATTTGAAGTATTCAATCTCCTTACTTTATTTTGTTTTCGCTTTGTTTACAATCCTTTAATCAAAAGCTGAATTTTAAATTGGGTTATAATTCATATATGTTGAAATGCACAAATGTGATGTGTTCAGCTTACTCTGATTTTGAGAAATGATTGCGTCATGTAACCCACATCTCCATCAAAATAAAGAACTTTCCCGCCACCAGTTTTGTACACTGGCTGTGTTGACTGATGGTCTTGGGTGCATTTCTGTTTTTCTCTCTGCAACCTGAACTTCTCAATCCCATTTGCCTCAGCAGCTCTGGTTCCTGTAAACAGAAACTTTTGAAAACCATTAAAAAAAAATTAAAGTGTAGTTAATTTGCGATGTCCTGCGTGTTTCAGATATACAGCAGCTTGGTTCACTTATATATGTGTGCGGGCTAAATCGCTTCAGTCGTGTCTGACTCTTTGCAACCCTTTGAACTGTAGCTCACCAGACTCCTCTGTCCATGGAATTCTCCAGGCAAGAATACTGGAGTGGGTTTCCATGCCCTTCTCCAGGGGATCTTCCCAACCCAGGGACCCAACCTATGTCTCTTAAATCTCCTGCATTGGCAGGCGGGTTCTTTACCACTAGCGCTATCTGGGAAGCCCATAGATATTCTTTTACAGATTCTTTTCCATTATAGATTGTTACAAGATTCTGAATATAGTTCCCTGTGCTATACAATAAATCCTTCTTGTTTATCTGTTTTATGTATAGAGGTGTGGATAAGTAAATCCCAGTCTTCTAATTCCCTTTGGTAACTGTATGTTTTCTATATTGTAAATTTATTTCTCTTCACTCCTCTGAGTTTTCTTGTTCCATCTGTAAAATGAAGGGAAAGTGTTTAGCCTGTACTCTCTTGTTCTGTCTGCGTTTCCAGCCTGTGATTTTCTCTGCAGAAATGACCACATCTTTAAATTGGACCATGAACACCAAAGCAAACTTTGCACAGGCAGAAAGGTCAAATACCATCATCAGCTTGCATTGGGGCATATTTTTTTTTAAGTGTATACGGACATGGATGTTTAAAAGAAGTCAGTTGAGTGTGTAATATAGTAGTCAGTCATTTAGAAGTGCTTTGTTTTTGTATTTTAAACTAATCATAGCTCCAAAATTACTATACCTGTTGTGCAATATTTAAAATCTTTTGCCTAGCTCATGATTTTTGACACTGTGGTAAGTTCAGTGGAGCAAAGTCTCATTCACACCCCACTTGTGCATAATTTGGGATAATTAAGGCAGTGCTGGGCTGCCATTCACCTCTTCCAGCAGGAAAATGAAGCTTTATCAGATGAATCCATATTGTGAGTGGGATTAGGTCCCTGATGGGGGGCGTATACCTCCCCAGAGAAGAGCATCTTTTTCGTATCGCAGTGTACATCAGTCCTCAACTCTTTTTTCCACCTGATTTCTACCAAGGACTTTAGGAAGTGATAAACTCTAGGTCCTTCTCCAGCTCAGAAGTTCTGAGTTCTTGCCAGTATCATGCTGGCAAGAAACTGGGACATTAATTTCCTTTGAAAACTTGAAAGTGATAGCAATTTTATTTTTGGAAAAGTTGTCCTTCTTCCTTCAGACTGTCTCTTAGCCCCCTGCTTCCTGTCCTTCCGCCAGAGTTTGACTGATACTTGCTTTTGTATTATAATCGCTAGTTAATGTCTAACCTTCCCGAGAAGTTCTTCCCTGAAGCTCTATTCCACAGATAAGAAAATGTTGCATCATCTGGAGTGTAGGGTTGGGTAGTCATGGCCCTTTGGGTTATCTGGCCCAGCTGACTCTTGCATCTCACCCAGTTGAGCATGCATATTCTTGCTGGAAGGAACCCTGAGTAGGTCCTTACTATTCCACATCATCGTTCATGCAGAGTCTGTCTCTACCGGCCTGTCTTCCACACTAGGCTGTTACAAATCTGTTTTATTTATTCTGTGTTTGAATTTGGAGTTCCCTACCCAATAATTTAATATTTTTAAAATGACACCGTTGGTCTCTGATTTGTTGTGAGCGAGGATAGAGTTAGCCAGCCTGCAATTTGCTGCTCTCCCCTTCACCCTCCCAGCATCTCCTCATTAGCTCATAATTGTTTTCATAACCTCCTCGGAGTCTGGTGTGATCTTACTTTCCGCCCTCTGTGACCCCCCCAAGGTAGTTAAATGGGGTTTTGCTCTCTTTATGAATTAAACATGTCATCTCTATTTGAAATGTTCCTGAACCCACGGTGCTATATTTTGGCAAAGTAAATACTATTTTCAGAGAATTTGCAATCCATCCATTTATATTTCCTTTTATTAGGAGATATAATGATCTGATGAGGCATGAGTAGGGTGATCTGATGATGCGTGAGCCATGAGCATTGTTCACCTGGGAAGAAGTGCCTGCCTGCAGATTTGCAGTTTATATGTATGACAATCCCTGCCTGCTGATTTGCACTTGCTTGGACCCTTTTTGTTCATTTGAGACTTATTGCCGTGATTGGCAGTTACTGACTTTGCACACTGCTTGCAGGGCCCCAGGGCTGAGAAAGAGTGTGTCCCTGGGAGCTCTCCCCACAGTAGACCAAACCCAGGGGTCAGTGTGGGTCTTTCCTCTCTTCACTCGTCTTTTGACTGCTTCCATCTCTTTTCTGGTGCTCTCTGTGCTGGTCCATGGAACTCGCACTGGTCGCTACCTTGTCAGGCAGAACCGCTTCAATGGCCTTGTGAACTTCCTGGCCTGAATCCAAGACTCAGAGGACACGCCTGTGTGCTGGATCAGAGTGTCCATGTTCGTGTCCGTGTAGCGAGCAGGACAGATAGAGGCTTATGTGGGGGAATAAGAAGTGACAGCGTCTGTCTGGCAGGAGTGGAAGGAGCTGGAACGTGCCCGGGGCTTCGGTCCCCTCCACCCCGCAGTCCGCTCCTGAGCCCTTGTCCTTCCTCCTCCTCCCTCGCTACGCTGTGGCCTCGCGCTGCCTGGCCGTGCTGTGCTTTTGCTTGCCTCTGAGTCCTTGCATGCAGAGCGCTCTCCCTGGGATGCGTGCACCCCTCGTCTCTCCCTGGGGACCCAACAGTCAGTCTCTGGAAGCTGGTGCTGCAGCCGCTTGTACCAGTTTGTCCTGGCCTCCTGTGTTCCCCCCCAGTGTCCTCTGCAAGACTCAACATTTTTATTAAACCTCGGCCGTCAGATGTGTTGGTGATCATTGGTCGCATATCCTGCTTGTCCTGCAGATCAAGACTTCCACTGAGCTCTGGCCTGGCACCTTACAAACATAAACTGGAGATTAGAGAATTTCTCAGGAAGCGCACCGGCCGCTGGTGTCCACGGAGATGTGAAACACCTGAAGCCGTCGCCTTCTGGGACACCTCCACGCGCTGAGCTCCCCTGCCTCCTCTGCGGCCCCTCTTTCCCTAGCGTTCCCTGTGCCTGCCTCTCACCTCTCACTGCCTTCTTTGTGTTGACTCCTGACCTCTCTGCTGGCACTTGACAAACCCTTTGGCTATTTACGGTAGGAGTTAATGACACGATCAACCCGCTAACTGAACTTCATAGTGCAGAAGTATGCTTCCTGTTGATACTCAATAAAGCAGAGTAGAATAATTTGAATTCTTTATAAAGGATATGATTATAAATGATATCCCTATTTACTCATATAAAAGGCTAAATGGAAGATGATTAGTGAATTCTGTTTTCTGTTTTTCCTAAGGTGATTTCTTAATCTTCCAAACAGATCCCTATGATACAGAGAAGAAAAGGAATAAGCCCATTAGAAGTTACTTAACATTTTTACTAAGCTGTCTAAAGCTTTAGAACTGGGTAATTTTTCTGTCCCTTTATTATGTTGCGACGTAGGAGAAAATAAAGTATAGACATCCGTTCTTCTGTACTTTGTTCGCCTGGTGACAGTGTTCTTAGATGTTTTACTGATGACAGTATCCAGTTTGCTGGCACTTGTCATAAGCAGAATGTTGACTTTTTAGATTTAACAAATATTTTCCCTCTTTTGCTATATTGCCACCAAAAAATGTCAGTATTCTTAATGAATCTAAATCTTTCCAAATCCCATTCATAGTCCATCCCTGGGTATCTGCAGAGAATTAGCTCCAGAAACCCCCTCAGGTATTAAAATTCTGTGGCTGCTAAAAAGTTCCTTCTTGTGTAAAATGGTGTAGTATTTGCATATAACCTAAGCAGATATTCCTGTATAATTTAAATCATCTCTAGATTACTTGTAATGCCTAATACAATGTAAATGCTATGTAAATAGTTATAAATACAATGTAAATGAGATGTAAATAGTTGTAAATACAATGTAAATGCTCTGTCAATATTTGTTGGGGTGCAGCACATTCACGGTTTGCTTTTTGGAGCTTTCTGTATTTGTGTGTGTGTACTAAGTCACTTCAGTCGTGTCGGCCTCTTTGTGACCGCATGGACTGTAGCCTGCCAAGTTCTTCTATCCAAGGGGTTCTCCAGGCAAGAATACTGGAGTAGGTTGCGTGGGCTCCTTCAGGGGATCTTCCTTTTTGTCCTGCTGTCTGATGATTAAATACTATTCTTTTAAACGTCCTTTATCCTCTTTGTCCTTAACTTCTTTACCCAGTTGTCTCCTGGCCACGTTGTGGGTGTTTCATCACTTATAGATGACTAATTCTTCCTTGGCGTGTAAATGTTACATGTTGCAGCTAGGAAGATAATGTATAAAGCCATCTTTTAAATAATTAAGAAGTGTGTTTACTGGCGGCCGTGCCGGATGTCCGCTGCTGCCTGGGCTTCCTCTCGTTGCGGCGGGCGGGGGCTCCTCTTCAGCTGCAGCACACGGGCTCCTTGTGGCGGTGGCTTCCCGTGTTGCTTGAGGCACACGGGCTCCAGAAATCCTGGCTCCTGGGCTCTCGAGTGCTGGCTTAGTCGTCGTGGTGCACAGGCTCAGTGGTTCCGCGTGTGGAATCTTCCTGGACCAGGGACGGAACCCCCGAGCCCTGCACAGGCAGGCCGATTCGTGCACAGGCTCAGTTGTTCCGCATGTGGAATCTTCCTGGACTAGGGACGGAACCCCTGAGCCCTGCACAGGCAGGCTGATTCGTGCACAGGCTCAGTGGTTCCGCGTGTGGAATCTTCCTGGACCAGGGACGGAACCCCTGAGCCCTGCACAGGCAGGCCGATTCGTGCACAGGCTCAGTTGTTCCGCATGTGGAATCTTCCTGGACTAGGGACGGAACCCCTGAGCCCTGCACAGGCAGGCTGATTCGTGCACAGGCTCAGTGGTTCCGCGTGTGGAATCTTCCTGGACCAGGGACGGAACCCCTGAGCCCTGCACAGGCAGGCCGATTCGTGCACAGGCTCAGTTGTTCCGCATGTGGAATCTTCCTGGACTAGGGACGGAACCCCTGAGCCCTGCACAGGCAGGCTGATTCGTGCACAGGCTCAGTGGTTCCGCGTGTGGAATCTTCCTGGACCAGGGACGGAACCCCTGAGCCCTGCACAGGCAGGCCGATTCGTGCACAGGCTCAGTTGTTCCGCATGTGGAATCTTCCTGGACTAGGGACGGAACCCCTGAGCCCTGCACAGGCAGGCTGATTCGTGCACAGGCTCAGTGGTTCCGCGTGTGGAATCTTCCTGGACCAGGGACGGAACCCCTGAGCCCTGCACAGGCAGGCCGATTCGTGCACAGGCTCAGTTGTTCCGCATGTGGAATCTTCCTGGACTAGGGACGGAACCCCTGAGCCCTGCACAGGCAGGCTGATTCGTGCACAGGCTCAGTGGTTCCGCGTGTGGAATCTTCCTGGACCAGGGACGGAACCCCTGAGCCCTGCACAGGCAGGCCGATTCGTGCACAGGCTCAGTTGTTCCGCATATGGAGTCTTCCTGGACCAGGGACGGAACCCCTGAGCCCTGCACAGGCCGATTCGTGCACAGGCTCAGTTGGTCCGCGTGTGGAATCTTCCTGGACCAGGGACGGAACCCCTGAGCCCTGCACAGGCAGGCCTATTCGTAACCACTGGACCACCAGGGAGGTCCTGTATAACGTCACTTTCGGCTAAATGTGTCTGTTCTCTGTTGCATCCCTAGGGTTGGGGAGGCTTCTTGTTACCTTCTTACCATTAATTCTGTCTTCACTTTTTGTTAAGGAAGACATCTGATCCAAAGCCCCTCTCTGAGCAGCATGTTGAAATGTTAAATTTGGTCATCGTGTAGAAGACCCTCTCCCTAGAGAGATCTGGGAGCATAATGGGGTCGGGGCTATTATCCTCACAATGTCCAATGAGTTCTCTTTGGGAACCTAACTGGGAAACTGCACAAGCTGCTAATGGTCCTGTAGGCGGCCTTCTGTTCACAGCAGAGCTGCCTTCCTGAGATGGGAGGGCAGAGAGACCACTTGCTGTTAACTGTATCATACGTCAGGGAGATCAGGACACAAGTTACTGTCTCCCAGGATATTAGTTTGCCCTGGATTTCAGTGGGTTTCCACGAGGATTTCCATGTTCAAGAGATAGACCTCACACGCTACAGTAGATTCTATGCAAAGTACACCTACCCCCAGGGCTACTTCCTGGTGCCCCCTACCATACCCTTCATGGGAACACACAATCTTGAAAAGGTGAGAAAAAGGTGGATTCTGCAAAAGAAAGTTGACCAGAGGCATTTGACCTCATGAAGGCGTCGGGAGGTGGGAGCCTGGGGCAGCTCCCAGGGTACTGAGACCACTTTAGCCCAAGTTGGGATGGAAACTAGGAAGTCTCTGCCTTTCGATTCCTGGCTTGCTCATTATCCTCTGCACCCATCTCTGCATATTAGCAGAGATGTCTACCCTGTCTATTCTTAACAACATAGCTATGATTCTTAACCCATCCCACCAACCCCTGGACTCTTAAGTGTGCAGAAAGTGAAGGTGGAAGTGAAAGATGCTCAGTCGTGTCCGACTCTTTGCAACCCCATGGGCTGTAGTCCCTGGAATTCTCCAGGCCAGAAAGATGGAGTGGGTAGCCTTAGAGCAGCCTGAAATTTGGGGAGGGTTTGGTGGAAAAGAGGGAGGTTAAGAACCCTTGTTACCTTTGACCTTTTTTTCTGTGTGGCTTCCAGGATGGTTTTGTACAATAGCGGAATTTGATGGGTGAGTTATAAAAAATTGCCACTGATCAAAAAATTACGTTTGCCAGATTTTTGAGCCCTATTATCTGCTAGGCCATATTCTAAGCATGGAGATCTGTGTCAGTGGTCAAGATGTGGAGTAGGGGGTGTATACAAGCTGCATTACATTCTAACCAGGGGCAGAGAACTGAGTTAGTGGTCAGCAACAATAAAACTGGCTTATAGAACTGGCTTAGTGATAACAATAAAAATAAACATCCTGTACCTGCTTCTACCTAAGTCAGGACCTCCTGACTTTCCTAGAGAAGGAGGGCCCCAATCTCATAATAGGAAACAGGTCTAAATTTTTTAAATATTTGGCTATTCTAAAGCCCTTTCTTTATGTCCATTTTCCTTCTTTTGTCACAGTCTAGTCGGGGCTTCACTTGTGGCATCAGCTGGTAAAGAATCCGCCTGCAATGCAGGAGACCTGGGTTTGATCCCTGGGTTGGGAAGATGCCCTGGAGAAGGGAAGGGCTACCCGCTCCACTATTCTGGCCTAGAGAATTCTATGGACTGTATAGTCTATGGGGTCGCAAAGAGTCGGACATGACTGAGTGACTTTCAGAAAGAAAGAAAGGGGGGCACAGTGGTGGGTCATCTTAGGGTGCTCACAGGTATTTAGGACTTTTGAATTCAGATCTCTTTCTACCAAAGTCTCCCTTTCTGTTCCCCAAATCTTACCCCAAGCTACTGTGTCCCTCTTTTTTTTTTTTTAAAAAAAAAGGCATTTTAGTGATGTTATTCACGCATGCATCCATTCAACAAGTATTTGTCAGCCCCAGGTCAAGGCCAGATAATATGAAGATGCTGAGGATGCAGAAAAATCAGAGGATGTTGGCTCAAGAGGTCCTGAGTGACTGAGGGGGTGTAAGGGGACCCCAGTGAGAAGGACCAGGGCCCCAGCAGTTCTGGAATGTGGGGAGGTTGGAGGAAATTGCTGTGCGGTCCTGTGAACCGGATCTCGAGAGGTCCCCACATTCAGGAAGAGGAGCCCAGCCTGTTCTCTTCAGTCTCACAGCCTCTCTCTCTGCACCCCACAGTTGCCTCCCAATCCTTGACGTTAAGTAATATTCTAAGAACCTGTAACATTCTCATTATTTTGTTTAAATAAAATAGTAAACTACATTAGCTAGAAACCTTGATGCTAGTTTGCCATATTTTTACGAGTTACCTGATAGAATGAGTAGAAGAGAAGCAAAGGAGTTAGCACATTTGCCATTTTCTGCTAGTGTGAACTCAAATGTTGTCATTGTGATAAAGCCTTTTAAAGGTCATTTAGAAAATAGAGTAATTGGTTGCATTGCAGAGATCATGAAAGATCACGAATATGTACTTAACGTGTAAGTTTAAAACATGAAACTTCTAACTATATGTTATATAAATGGGGACATGTGGCTTGGGAACAAATTTATTGTGGTTCATAGACTCCCATGTTGTAAGTGTTTTAGATTGGTGTAAAATGATGACCCAAAGTATTGATGATTAAGACACTGATATCAAAGAGGTAAGTAAAAAGTTAATATAGAATAATTTCTTGAAATCTGAGAGTGGAAAAAAAATATTTCTAAAGCAATATTCGTATATCATGATATTATTACATATAGGCGTGCATAGTTAAATTAATGAAGTATTATAATTAGACACATGACTTTTTTCTCTGTCTATAAAAGTATATATGTTTGTCCTGGCCAAAATTTGAAATTCTCTCATTTGAAAATGAGGGACTGTCTTACATGCAGTGGGTCAGCTGACTCATAGGAAGTTCCACACAGCCGGGTAGGTGGGAGTGGGTCCCGCATGAGATGTTCTTGGTGGACTCCAAAGCCTCCAGAAAGTGAAGGAACATGGTTTGGGTGGAAGGACAGCCACTCTTAGAGCACTGGCCACTGGGTGGGACTTTATCTGATATGTATGTTAGATCCACAGGATGCTTGCCAAAGTCATGAGTTTTCAGAAGATGGGCTTGTCGCTTCCCCAGCAGCACACGGAAACGCCTTCTCCACTGGATGCCGAGACGCTCAGTGGTATTTCCAGCATCAGATAAGGCGGATCATTGCTTTGTCACATTTATCTTGGTGTTGATCAAGTCCCCGAAATTCATGCTGGGATTCAGTTCATGGTGCTCGTGGGGGTGCGGGGGGAAGGGAAGTGCTCTGTAGACCATCTTGGGGAGAGGCGGGGCTGGTCCCTGGAGACGTTAGGATGGATTGTGGTTGAGGGGGGAGCGTGCACTTGCTTTTGTATTTGGGCTTCCCTGGTGGCGCTCGAGGTAAAGAACCTGCTTGCCAACGCAGGAGACATAAGAGATGTGGGTCTGATCCTTGGGTTGGGATGCATGGCAACCCTTTCCAGTGTTCTTGCCTGGAAAATCCCGTGGACAGAGGAGCCTGGTGGGCTACAGTCCATGGGGTCGCACAGAGTCGGTCGGACACAACTGAAGCAACTTAGCACACAAGCGCACACACACGCTTTTGTATTTAATCTCAAAGTTTTCTCTAGTGTACTCTAAAGCATCCTTTACAAATGGCAAGTGAAAGCTAGCAGGTTTTCTATTAATATTTTGATGGTAGTAATTATAAGTGTAATTGTAAAATTCATTCTAAATTTTGTTTACCTTGATAACCAGTTAGCCACCATCAAGTGCCTCAGATTTTTTCATGGGTGCTCACTCTTCCAGAAACCATCAAAGGTTGACCAGGGGTGGGCAAGGGGGCGCTTCTTGAATGTGAAGACAGTGAAGGAACATTAGTTTGCAGACTTCATTTCCAAGAAACATTGCCGCCTCCCCCTCTTTCTCAAGGGTTCTGTGGGGTTTGGGATCACAGCCAAGCTGTTGAGAGGTTCATCTGATGAAATCAAATGGCACTAGAGAGCTAAAAATTTGCATCATTTAGGGCCATCTGTGTTAAGTAGATCCAAAATAATTTTGGTATTCATTGGTCATTAAAAGAGATAAATGACTTTTGGTTATCAATACAAATGTTGGACAAAACCGGGAGTCTCATCTTGAGCTTTCTCTTTCACAGCTTTATTTTTATACACTCTTGTGTTTGTCAAATTCCAGACCTTTGAAGATCCAGAGCCGAAATTATTTCATTTTCTCTGATGATCATGTCATTTTATTTTCCAATAAATGTCATTATTTTCTTGCAGTTGCTTTCATATTTAATTCCAAAGTTTTCTCTAGTTCACTCTAAACCATCGTTTACAAATGCCAAGTGAAAGCTAGCAGGTTTTCTGTTTTGATGGCAGCAATTATAAGTGTAATTGTAAAATTCATTCCAAATTTTATTTAACTTGATAACCAGTTAGCTGCCATCAAGTGCCTCAGATTTCATTTATCATCTGTGCAGGCACACTGTGGAGTCTTCAAATAACAAACCTTATACAAATTGAACGTTGGTGCTTTTGTCCTTTTCACTCATTACTTCACTGTTCACTGTTTTCTCTATTTTCTCTACCTTTCAGTCCAATTTGCAAGCCGGCACGGTCTTCTTCTGGAGCAATATACCATTTTTTTTCATGATTGCAGAGCATGTCCCTCCCACGTCTGTTAAACATACCCCTCAAAAATCATTAAAAGCTGTTAACTTGACTACTGTTTATGTTTATAGTAAATGTCTCAGCATTGCTTTTTTGATTTTGCCCTGGCTTTATGTCTTTCTATGAACTCTTGTTTTGGTTAAAATGGAGCTATCATTCCTGTTATTGCATCTGAAAGTAACGATTATGGTGCTTACAATTCATTTGAACTGTACCTAGGAAAGAAAACACGAGAGGGACAGCTCATTTCTTTTAGCGACACCTGGAAAAATGGATTTGAAGCAAGGTTTGAGGGTAGTCAGTTGAAGTGAATTTGTGTTGCCTTTTCCCGTGACTCTCACATTTAATTGCATCCCCTTCGGAGGTCTTCAGGCCTGAAACAGACTGTCCACTGAGTGGTCAAAGACGGCACCTTCCTCCAGAATCAAAGCTATTGAAAAGGAAAGCCCTGTACTTGAAAGGTTTCTTCCCGAGGGTTCAAGAGCTTCGCTGAGCATCCCCTTTGGAATTTTAACTCATCTTTGCTCTTCAGCACATTCTAGTTGGATGAGTGAGTCAGTGAGTGACTCACTCAGCTGGAGCAGGAGTGCTTGCCTTTGTAAATGGGCTGAGTACTTCCTGGTTTCCCCTTTTATTAATTTAGCGTGTGATTACTGAGCCCCAGTCTCTTCTGATCCACCGTTCTTTCCCGCGTGTCCTGGCAGGTGAGCGGAGGGGCAGGGGCCAGGATGACCAGCAGAACTAGGCAAGACCCTTCCATCCTGTTGAGCTTGGTCCAAGGGGTCCAGGCATGTCCACGCAGGGCTCTGATGGAGATGTGCCAGAGGTGTGTCAGTCCTGTGTCCACTGAAAAGCAGAATTGGTAGGGTATATATATATATATATATATTTCTAAAATTTTTAGATTTAGTTTTGGCTGTGCTGGGTCTTCGTCGCTGCATGGGCTGTTCTCTAGTTGCAGTGTGGGGGCTCTTCTCTGGTTGTGGTGCACGGGCATCTCATTGCAGTGGCTTCTCTTGGGGGGCATGGGCTCTGGGGCTCACGGGCTTAGTGGCCCTGCTGTATGTGGGATCTTTCCAGACCAGGGATCCAACCTGTGTCCCCTGCATTGGCAAGCCGACTCCTAACCAGTGGACCACGGGGAAGTCCCAGTAAGGTATGTTAATTAATATATTCGTGAATTGCAAGGAATTGGCTTATATGACCGTGGGGTTGCCTAGGCAAGTCTGAAGTCTGTAGGGTGGGCTGGAAACTCTGGGACACAAGCTGACAGTGTGGTCCTCAGGGAGACGTCTCTCTTCCTCTGGGAAGTCCCAGTTCTGTCCTTCATATCTTTCAGCTTTTTGGATCTGGCTCACCCAGCTTATCTAGAATGGTCTCCTTTGAATAAAGTCACCCGATTGGAGTTAATCATCATGTCTACCAATTTCCTTCATGGGACACCTGGATTGATTGGCAGCCCAGTGCTTTATAGCCTGGCCAGGTGGACGGATTGGTGACATTCACAGCAGGTCATGGTCCCACTCGCCTTGGTCTTGGTGTTGGATCACGTCTGTGTGTGTAGCTGAAGAAAGACTGGATGCCCAGTGCTGGGCCATCTCAGCTGCCCGGTCAGGGGCTCAGTGAGAGAGTCAGGAAGGAGGGGGTGGTAGATGCCAAGGGGCAGATGGGGGACCACCTGGCTTTGTCTGGAATCTGGAAGGAGAGAAATGTGGCTGGAACATGGCTGGGGGATAGATAAGTCGTTGGGGAGTGGCCAGGCTGTGGCTGTCTCGTGTGTTCGGGAAAGAAGCTGGGACTTGGGCGTCTTGGAGTTCCAGGTCCCTGTAGGTGCTCAGCAGAGAAGGGACTGAGCCAGGCTGGCCCACCTGGAGTGTCTCTGCCATGGCGGAAGCTGTATCTATGGAGTGCTCTGCAGGCTCTGCTGGACTATAGAGGATGCGGGGCACTATCTTCCTGCTCTCCCAGGAAAAGCCCCCAATCGGCATCTCTTGGGGAGCACTGCAGGGCTGTGAATGCCTCGACCTGGTGGAGGAGACCCTGAGCAAAGTGGGTGCAGATGGCAAAGCGGGCAGGAGGGAGAACCTTCCAGCCCACTTGTTGGGAGGTGGCCTGGGCACAGCAGGAGGTGGAAGTGGACACAGGCAGGTGGCTCAGAGGGTAAAGCGTCTCCCTGCAATGTGGGAGACCTGGGTTTGATCCCTGGGTCAGGAAGATCCCCTGGAGAAGGAAAAATGGCAGTCCACTTCAGTAGTCTTGCCTAGACAATCCCATGGACGGAGGAGCCTGGTAGGCTACAATTCATGGGGTTGCAAAGAGTCAGACACGACTGAGCGGCTTCACTAGTCCCAGTTCGTGGGGGCTCCTGAGCCGGCTTGGAGGGGAGCGGAGGGCCGGTGAGCAGACCCAGTGGGCGGAAGGGCCCCGTGTGCAGCGGGGCCGCCTCTCTTGGTCTGCCCTTCCGTCATCCTCAGAGCATCCTTGAGCGCCTGCTCTGTGTGCCGTTACAGCCCCCGGCCAGCTCTTCAGGTCCTGACATCCAGAGGACGTCTGCTCCTGGGTGGGGATGGCGTTGCTTTCCAGAACATCAGCCTGCTCTGGATTTCGTTCTCTGTTTTGTCCAGCAGCCAGCAGGAACTAGACAGAACCTCCCCAACCCAACCCCACCCCAGCTGCCATGATCACCTTTTGCACTTACTTCCACCAATGTGCCATGACCTCTCCTGCGTGCCAGGTGCTGGGCACCTTGTGGTGAATTCACTCATGAACAGAAGCACCGTCTCTGGCCTCAGGACGCCGAGTCTGATGTTTCATAACCCGTGGGCTCTAATTGCCAGGACTGATTCTCCAGGGACCTGCGAGGCACTGTTGTCAGAGGCCAGGGCGCCAGCGGTCTGTGTGTGATCCCGATGGGAGCTTGTATGCTCTGCGGCTGGGGTAGGGGTGGTTGGAGAAGGTACTTTTGAAAGAACACATTTGTTGGCAGATTTTGAGCTTTCCCCACTCTCTTTCGAAAGAGGTTTTGTCTGTGCTCTATGCTGAACAACTTAGAACAATGAGAATGTCATTAAGTAGAGGAAAAGGCATCTTTTTATGAATAAACAAGTACATTTGCACAAAGAAGGGAGAAGAGGTAACAGTATGTTTGGGCTGAATTGTGTAGCCAGCAAATCCATACTGGAAGCTCTGTTCTGAGTCCTTCCGAGTATGACTGTATTTGGAGACAAAGCTTTTAGGGAGGCAATTAAGGGGAAGTGAGGTAGTTAGGGTGGCCTTGTTCCCGTAAGTCCTTGTGAGAGGAGGGAATTGACATGGACAGGGACTTCCCTGGTGGTCCAGTGGTTGAGACTTTGCCTTCCAATTAGGGGTGTGTCGCTTGGGGAGTTAAGATCCCACATGCCTTGGAGCCAGAAAACGAAACGTAAAACAGAAGCAGTACTGTAAGAAATTCAGTAGACTTTACAAATGGTCCACATCAAAGAAAACAAAAAATCTTAAAAAAAAAAAAAAGTCATGGACACATAGGAAACCCACGGGGAGGAGGAAGTTGTCTACAACCAAGGGGGTGCCCACCTGCTGACACCTTGGTCTGGGGCTTCTGGAAGTCACTTGGTCCATGGGTGCTATAACATCCCTTGTTTACTCACCCCTGTAACCGCAAGTACCGATGAGTTTCCTGAGCTTGGTTTTGACCTCCTAGCCCCCTCCTCATCCCGATTCACCCACCGCCTAGGGGAAGGGACCTTGCCGAGGTGGCCACAGCGTGATCCAGGCCCTTGACCCTCTTCTCCGGGAAACAACCCTGCTGAGGTCTCCTTTGTCCTCGGGGCTCCACCCGCTTTGGTCTCTGACTTCCTCCTCCCGTGCCTGTTCCTCTGGGCCCACGCAGCCCTGTGCTGGGGCCCCGTCCCTTCTGAGCCCCTGTGTTCTTGGAGCAGGCCCACGAGCTCCTCTCCATCCCCCTCTTCCATGCGGACAGAAGGACAGATGGACCTACGGCTTCCTCAGCCATCCCCCTCCTTGCTGGCTGGTCTCAGCCCCCTGCCTCCTTTTCTGCTTTCGCGTCCTCGGTGCACCCACTGTATTTCCTTCCGTTCCTCGGTCTACCCGCCATGGCAGCATCCTTCCGGGTCTGGGGAACCCCTTCCGGCTCTGGGGAACCTCAGGATAACTGAGGAGTCAGGCGCCCTGCATCGAAGATTCTAGGCGAGTAAACCCCGGCCAGGGGAGGCCGCTGCCCGCGTCCCGGCTCCAGGCTGGTCCTGCCTTTCCAGGCCGCGTGGATGGTTGGCTGAGAGGCCAGGGCGGCCGTGGGGGTAAGGGGCGGCCGGCGAGCAGGGGAGCGGACCCTCGGGTCTCCAGGAGAGACGTCGCCCCGAGCTGGTGTCTGATACAGCCATAATTAGTCTTCCCGACCAACTTTTCCTTTGGAGAAGAGACTGACCTGCAGAAATATTTTTAATTACCTAACCCCGAGCTTTTCTTTATTTGGACAGCATTGATAAAAATCCCCCTTTCTCTGCCTCTGAGTACATTTTTGCAGAGTTCTTAATTTGGTTGCGCGTGGTTTAAATGCTCTGACCTGCATCGTCACTGTTTGCCGAGACGCAGCTCTGGAAGAGTCTATAGAAGGGGTCTCCGGGGCGACATTTCAGGACAATGGTTGGTGTTGGTATGTCTGCGTGCCTCTCCTTTCTGGTTTCCGTGGACTTCTGCTTTGGCGGATTGTCTCACATTTTGCTGTAATTAAAGTGCTGATGGTGGCTTGCTTCAGGCGAGACGTGGCTTTCCCGGTGAACCAGGCAGTGACTTTGGAATCATCATTGCGGTGACTAATTTCATGCCTCATTTTAGAGGAAGTTTGAGGCACCCTGCTGTTTCCAGGGTGCTGATCTGTCTTGGCTGGAAACCATCATGAGGGTCAGTCCCCTGTGTAACAGCTCGAGGGACAGACAGTGCCTCTGAATCACTAAGCAAAGAGCAGTCCTGTGTGGGGGTGGGGTAGGGAACAGCACATTCTGGTTTTTTTTTTTTAGTTTTCTGGTGGTGAAATGTATGTAGATAAAATTTACCATCTTAGCCATTTAAAGGCGATCAGTTAGTACATTCATGATACTGTGAACCCGTCACCACTATCTGGTTCCCGTGCATTTTCACCACCCAGAAGGAAACCCATTAGGGTCACTCCCTGTTACCCCCTCCCTCAGCCCCGGGCCTTCTCTCATCTGTTTTCTGTCTCTAAGAATGTGCCTATTTTGGGTATGTCGTGTAGGTGACACAGTGAAGTGTGTGTCCTCTTAGGTCTGGCTCCTTTTTTAAACATTTTTACTGGATTTTAGTTAGTATTGGGGTATAATTTTTACTGCAGTAATGTGTTAGTTTCTGCTGTACAGCAAAGTGAATCAGCTATACATACACACAAACCCTCCTTTTTTTGGGTTTCCGTCCAGTGTAGGTCTCCACAAAGCACCGAGCAGGGCTCCGTCTGCTCTGCGGTGGGTTTTCATTGGTTATCTATGTCATTGTTATGGTTGTTCAGTCACCGAGTCACGTCCGACGCTTCGCTACCCCTGGCAGCATGCCAGGCCTCCCTGTCCCTCACCATCTCCTGGAGTTTTGCCCAAGTTCATGCCCTTGCATTGGTGATGCCATCCAACCGTCTCATCCTCTGTCGTCCCCTTCTCCTTCTGCTTTCAATCTTTCCCAGCATCAGGGTCTTTTCCAGTGAGTTGACTGTTTGCATGAGGTAGCCAAACTATTGAAGCTTTAGCTTCAGCATCAGTCCTTCCAAAGAGTATTCAGGGTTGATTTCCTTTAAGATTGACTGGTTTAACCTCCCTATAGTCCAGGGGACTCTCCAGAGTCTTCTCCAGCACCACAGTTTGAAAGCATCAGTTCTTCGGTGTTCTGCCTTCTTTATGATCCAGCTCTCATAACTGTATATGACTCCTGGAAAGACCATAGCCTTTACTGTGTGGACCTGTTTTGTCCATAGTATTAATATCAATAGTGTATACATGTCAGTCACAGCCTCCGGTTCATCCCAGCCCCGCCTCCCCTGCCTTGGGGTCCGTGTGTGTGTTTTCCACGGCTGTTGGTCTCTTGGCTTCTTGGTGTATCTTCAGGGGCCATCCGTGTTGTAGCTGTGCCAGCACTTCCTTCAGTTGTATGGCAGAATCCTATTTCTATGTTATGAGTAGACGGTATCCATTCATCAGCTGATGGCCAGTAGTTCTCACTTTTTGACTGTTGTGAATCCTACTACTATGAACGTTCTGCTCCAAGGTTTTCTTGGAACACCTGTTTTTGTTCTTCAGAGAGAGAGTTGAGAGTGGACTGCTGGGTCATACGATCATTCTCTTTAATTCCTTGAGGAATGGGCATTCCTTTTTCTTGTATGAACTCCTGAATTATACATGCAAGTTGATGTGGAAAGGTGCCCCCTCCTTCTTTCTCTCTAGGGCAAATGCGGGGCTGTCTTTGATGTTTTTGGACATCTAGGGATTCACTGAGATTCGAGGCCCAAGGGGTTCAAGTTCACGCAGCCTTTTTCCCTGAGCAGGAGAGGGGGTGTCTGGAACGAAGAGAAGGAGGACGCATGAGGTCAGAGTCACGGGACAGCAAATCAATCTGGAGAAGTTAGAAATCACCACAGATATATTTTTCCAGGAGGGCTTCCTGTCAAAACCCAGGATTCCTAATCAAAGATGGCAACATCAGTATTATTTACAGCCTCCTAAATCGTGGAACCTGTGACATGGGCGGGCCCCTGGGCCAAGGAGACTTGAACCCTGTCTTCCAGGAAATGATTGAGCGCTGGCCATGCATCAGACCTCTTCCCTGCAGGTTCCCGTTTCATTCTCACAGGATTCATCCTCTGGGAGAACCAAGAGAAATCAGTACTGCCCTACCCCGGGGCTCGGGGCCACCCTTGGGATAGAAGGAGCAGATTGCGGGGTGCAGCTATGGTGTGTCTCTCGGCTCTGGATGGTCCTATTTAAACGTAAATCCTTTCAAGGTAAATAAAGCCAGAGTTTCCCCTCCTTGGTCACCCTAGGCATATTTCAGGTACTCTAGACACGTGTACCGAGTGGCTGTTACATTGATCAGAGCAGCTTAGGTTGGGTCCATCATTGCAGGAGGTTCTCTTGGACAGGGCTGGTGAGCATAAATACTGGAGTGACCACAGCAGTGATACTGGTGTGCTGGAGAGGCAGGTGGGGAAGGATGTGTCAGTTTTCAAGCCTGGAAAGGTGGAATGCTGGCTCTGTCATTCCTGATCAAGGCCTGTCCCTCCCCCTGCTCAGGGGTGTCATCCTTGATCACGGCCTGTCCCTCCCCCTGCAGGGGGGGTGTGGCTGCTTGGGCCTGCTGCTCTTTGTGTCACTCAAAGCAGGTGGTCTCAGACCCTTGCCTGTGCCTGGTTTATTCCTCCGAGCGTGATCAGCAGGAGCATTGACAGTAAATGCTGACAGACGTCTGCAGTAATGGGCACTGCTATGTCATCCAAGGGGCATTTTGGTTTACTGGAAAATCATCTTAATTTTATTTTGCAAAACTGTTGGTTGGAGACAGATGGAAAATAAAAGTCCACTTTCGCCTTTCACTACAGGAAGTGGGAGAAGTCTTTTCCTTTGGCCCTGGGACGGGAGGTGCGTTCGTTTCCCAGGACTGCCTTAAGAAATGAGCGCAGTCTGGATGGCTTAAAGCTTTAGAAATGTGTCCTCTCATGCTTCTGGAGGTGTCTGCAGGGCCACGTTCTCTCTGAAGACTCTGAGGGTCTTCTCTCTCCTCCTCCAGCTTGTGGTGGTGTAGTTGCTAAGTCGTGTCTGACTCTCTGCGGCCCACCAGGCTCCTCTGTCTGTGGGATTCTGCAGGCAAGAATACTGGACTGGGTTGCCATTTCCTTCTTCAGGGGATCCTCCTGACCCAGCGATCGAAGCCATGTCTCCTACATTGGCAAGAGGGTTCTTAACTGCTGAGCCACCTGGGAAGCCCAATGAATAAATAAACAACCCTGATCTAGTGTGCTCTCATCTTAATTTGATTTCAGCTGCCGAGTCCCTATTTCTAAGTAAGCTTGCTTCTGTGGTCCCTGAGGTTAGCAGTGGGACATGCTTTGTTGAGGAGGGGACATAGCTCCACCCACTGTGGGCTGGTTTGTGCCCTGGATACAGGGCAGCCAGTGTGTGCAGGGCGTGGGCTTAGGGCGGGAGTGGAAGGGAGGGCCTGGCTCTGCGTGTTGGACCCTTGTCTGTTTCACGGTTTCCTCTCTTTGTACGAGAGGACTTTCTTCGCCTGTTTGGCTGTGTCTGATGCTGAGTGTCCCCACAGCCTTGACCATCACCTCTAATAGTTCTTCTGGGAGTAGTTGGGGTAGGCTGGGGCTCGGGAGCAGTGGGAGGTGCTGGGAGGGCAGAGAGAGTCAGGCTCCCTCCTGCATCCTGCCTTCTCTGCCGGGCCCCTTGGCCTACCCGCTGATGTTCCTCCGAGTCTCCGTTGTGAGAGTCTTCAGTGTATGAGTAGAACATGAGAGTGGTGTGTTGTGCCCTTCAGTCGCTGTTTTCCAAACTGCCTCACTGTGGTGCCAGCCCTTAAGATGCTCTGAACGGACCATTTTCCTCTCTGAATTTCAAGTGAGTTTCAGGGAATCGCCATCATTTGAAAGGCGTGCTTTGCTTCCTGGAAACTGTCTAGACAGGTAACCAATTTTCACCAATTTGGAGGCGGCGGAGGCCTGTTCAAAGGATCGCCCCCTTCCTGCTGGGCCTCCTCGCTATATGGCTGTGCTGGTAAAAAGTAAAAAAAAAAGGTTCATAATTTAATTCAGATTTGTTCTTGCTGAGATTCCGGTAAGTCTCCTCTGGTTTGCATGAGTCAATTCCTAGCAAATGGGTTTTAGAAGGCTGAGGAGACCACAGCGGCTCCAGAGAAGCAGGCTTGGTTCTGGAAGGGGCTGCTGGGTCCCCCTCTCTTTCTCTGGCCCTGTACTTGGTGCTGCGTGGTCCTGCCACTGGGTCCCAGTCCCGGGACCCCTGTGCTCTGCTGAGCGTCTCAGCCTGGCCTCACTTCCCGAGTCAGGGCAGCCCCCTGGCCCTTCCTTGTCTTCTAGTTCCTTCTGTCCTTGACCAAACACTCCTGGGACCCCAAGTGCCCAGAATGGGGGAACTAGGATGAAACAGGTGTAGGAGCTCTTTCCAGGAGTGAGTCTTAACCGCCGACAGGAGGGAGACAGGACGGAGCACGTGACCCCTGCTTCCCCACGGTCTCCATCCTCGGGTGCATCCTTGTGTACCGCAGAGGGGGCTAGCTCCTCTCTCCAGAGGCCCGAAGGGTCAGTCTGAGCCTGGCCAGACTGACCGAAGGACTGAGGGCTTCTGCCCGCTGGGGACCATTTGTGATGCAGTCACACAGGAGGGGGACTCCTGTCTAACCTGGTGGTGCTTAACCAGGGCTGTTTGGGAAAGTCAGGGACATCGTTCGATTGTGACAGTGAGTCTCTCCGTGTATGTGTGTGCGTGTGCTGTGTAAGATTACCTGACATTTGATGGGCTGGAGCCAGGGGTCGTAAAAGTGGACCTGCCCAGTGAAAATGACCTCTGAGAAGCATGGTGAGACCTTTCCTCACTGTGGATATTCTCCAAGCGAGGCATAACAAGTTCTTTATCTGTTTCATTTTAATTCTAATAAAAAACAAGGTAACATGCAGTTGACCATCGAAACAGTTTTTAAGTGCACAGTTCAATGGCGTAGTTACAGTCACTACATCTCTAGAAGGTTTTCATCTTGCAATCCTCAAAACTCTGTCCCCATTAGAGACCACTCCCCAGCCCCTGCCCCTGGCCACCACAATCCTGCTTTTGGTTCCTGTGAGTTTGCTTTAGATATAAATGGAATCATATAGCCCTTGACCTTTTGTACTGGCTTATTTCACTTAGCATAATATCCCTCATCTGTCTAGTAGCGTGCATCAGAATCACCTTTGTTTCTGAGGCTGATTTATGTTTCATGGTATGTATCAACACATTTTCTTTATTCATTCATCTGTTGATGGATGTTTGCATTGCTTCCACCTCTTGGCAGTTGTGTATAAGGCTGCAGTGAGTAGAGATGTGTCTATGTATCTTCCATACTCTGCTTCCATTTCTTTTGAATAAATACCCAAGATGGGATTGTTGGATCATATGGTAGTTCTCAAGGGTCTTCTCCAGCACCACAATTTGAAAGCATCAGTTCTTAGGTGCTCAGTCCTCTTTATGGTCCAACTTTCACATCTGTACATGATTACTGGAGAAACTATAGCTTTGACTATATGGACCTTTGTGGGTAAAATGAGGTCTCTAAAGATGTGCAAGGAGATCAAACCAGTCAGTTCTAAAGGAAATCAACCCCGAATATTCCCTGGGAAGGGCTAATGCTGAAGCTGAAGCTCCAGTACTTTGGCCACCTGATATGAAGAGCTGACTCCTTGGAAAAAACCTTGATGCTGGGAAATATTGAGGGCAGGAGGAGAAGGGGGCAACAGAGCATGAGATGGTTGGATGGCATCACCAACTCAATGGACATGAGTTTGAGCAAGCTCTGGGAGATAGTGAAGGACAGGGAGGCTTGGTATGCTGCAGTCCATGGGCTCTTGAAGAGTTGGACATGACTTAGCATCTAAACAACAACAATATGGTAGCTCTAGTTTTAATCTGTTGAGAGCCTCCATACTGTTTTCCTTTATGGCTTGCCATTCCCCTCTCATCAACAGTGCACAAGGGCTTCAGTGTGTTTGCCCACACCTGCTATTTTTGTTTTTTTGATAGTAGCCATCTTTATGGATGTGAAGTAACATCTTATTGAGGCTAATTTTCACTAATGGTTAGTGATGTTGACCACCATTTCATGACTATTGGCAGTAACAAATAGATTTTTAAGAGTAGGGGCTTGCATTGGGTTCGCTGAAGAATGCTTTCCTCGTTACCTTTTTGGTTTGGACTCTGTGATAGTTAAACCTGAACCTGCTCCATGAATCACTCCTCTAGTGATTTCCTCTGACTGCTCACTTGTCATTCAGGATTGCATGAACCATCGCGTTGGCGTTTGAGATGGGGAATGCTATTTGAAAGACCAGAGTCTGCTTCAAGGAAGCTTGGTTACAAAGAGAAGAGGTATTTTTAGAGTTAAGACACAGAAGATGTGGGCGGTCTTGATTGCATCAGCGTAAGGAACAGAAGCAGTCGCTGCCACTGTCTTCCTTTTTGTTCCGGATTCTTACGTGTCTAACTGTGGCTCAGACTGCCACATTCTTGAGTCTCTCCAGCGTGTTTCCATCATTTAACTGCATGAAGCCATCATGTCCAGTCATCGGCTGTGTTTAATTTATCCCTATGAAAGATGCAAGCTCCGGTCCAGGGGAACCTCTTGGCTGAACTGGTGTTACTACACTTATCTGTATCAGGAAAGTTAAAAAAAAAAAACAACACAAAGCTCATGGTTTCACAACCCTGAGGAAGAAAAGTGTGGTCAGAACTGAATCAAATGGACAGAAAACACACTGAAACCAAAGTCCTAGAGAGAAAGAAATGAAACGACTAAAAAAACTATGAAGCGGCAGGAAATGCTCAAAGTTTGCTAATTCTTCTGAGCCTGGTTCTTCTGAGCCTCTTTGGTCATGTCCCACATCTTCCAAAGATGGAACGTTGAAGTCTGAAAGGAGAGTTTGTGGACTGTATATATTTTAACTTCAAACCTCCAAATGGAATCATTTTTATGCATATTCTGGAGAAATATGTAAATTAATAATTGCTTCATACATTATTCAAGAAAAACTTATTTTGTATCACCGATAGCTCTTGTAATCTTATATAAAGATATGCTAATGGGTTTAATTAAAATAATTATGCTGAATAATGTAGCCTGAACTTTACCCTAAAGTAGTGTCTATTAATCTTCATCAGTAGTAATATTTTTAGACAGAGAGACACTTACAACGTTAAACCAATACTAGATGGAAAATACATTTTTTTGGTTTTTTTTTACAGTTTGGATTAACTTGGCATTCTCATGAGATGCATGACAATTAAATTTGCTTAGAGAAGAGTTAAAATGTAATTTCTTTAACCTGAAATATTTCAGCAATTAGAAAACTTGAAGCGTTTTCTGCCGTTTCCTAGTTCTTTTATGTGCTTCATTTCTTTCTCTCTAGGACTTCGATTTCAGTGTGTTTTCTGTCCATTTGATTCAGTTCTGACCACACTTTGCTTCCTCAGAGTTATGATACTATTTTTTTTTTAGCTTTAAATTATACCGTATTGTTACCCTTCTCAGAGATGATTCTCTCTTTCTCTTTTAAATTGTATAATTAATTTAGAATATTGTGTTAGTTTCAAGTGTATAGCATAGGGATTCAGTTACACACACACACGTGCCTATATAAGCATGTATATCCTTTTTCAGATTCTTTTCCATGTTAGGTTATTGTAAGATACTGAGTATAGTTCCTTGTGCTGTAAAGCCCTTATTGTTGATCTGTTTTATACAGAGTAGTGTGCTAGTCCCAACTCCTAAATTACTCCTCCCTAATTCTCTTTGGTTGGAGAAGGCAATGGAAACCCACTCCAGTGTTCTTGCCTGGAGAATCCCAGGGACGGAGGAGCCTGGTGGGCTGCTGTCTATGGGGTCGCATAGAGTCGGACATGACTGAAGTGAGTTAGCAGCAGCAGCAGCAGCAATCCTCTTTGATAACTACACATTTGCTTTCTATGAGTCTATTTTTGTTTTGTAGTAAGTTCTTCTGTTTCAGGATTCCTTAGTGGCTAAAGTGGGAGACCCGGCTTCAAACCCTGGGTCAGAAAGATCCCCTGGGGAAGGGAATGGCAACCCACTCCAGTATTCTTGCCTAGAGAATCCCCTGGTCAGAGGAGCCTGGTGGGCTCCACTCTGTGGGGTCACAAAGAGTTGGATGCAACTAAGTGACTAACACTTTCACTTCCTTTTGTATCATTTTGTTTTAGATTCCACATGTAAATGGTAGCATATGATACTTGACCTTCTGTGTCTGACTTACTTCAGTTGATGTGACCATCTCCAGGTCCATTCATGTTGCTGCAGATGGCGTTATTGCATTTTCTTATTGATGAGTAATATTCCACTGTATATACGCACCACATCCTCTTCATGCATTCGTCGGGCAACGGACATCTACGTTGCTTGAGTCTTGGCTATTGTGAATAGTGTTGCTGTGAATAGTAGTGTGCGTGTATCTGTTTGGGTTAGAGTTTTTATCTGTGTGAATGCCCAGGAGTGGAGTTCCTGGATCATACGGTAAGTCTGTGGATACCATAAGTTCTTGATTGCCTGGATGTTAAGTGAGGATGCTAATATTAAGAGGGACACTCAGCAACTTGCTTGTCTTTTAAATGCACGTGTTGCAGGAAGAGGGACTCCTTCCAGGGCCCGAAACTGGGCTCTTGTCTAACACTCGGAAATGAAATGTCCAAGGAGACACATGTGCTGACAAGGCAAGAGATTTTATTGGGAAAGGGCGCCTGGGCAGAGAGCAGCAAGGTAAGGGAACCCAGGAGAACTACTCTGCCGTGTGGCTTGCAGTCTCCGCTTTTATGGTGATGGGATTAGTTTCGGGGTTGTCCTTAGCCAGTCATTCTGACTCAAAGTCCTTCCTGGTGGCACCCGCCTTGTCCAGCCAAGATGGATGCCAGAGAGAAGCATCCTGGGAGGTGGTGGGACATGCGATGTCTCCTTTTGACCTTTCCCGAACTCTTCCGGTCGGCGGTGGCTTACTAGTTCCGTGTTCCTTACCAGCACCTCCTGTCATAAAACAGCCCCTGCACGTGGTGACTGTGGCGCCTGGCCGGGGGGGCGGCTTCAGTCAGCTGCTCCCCTCGCATGAGCAGAAAGAGCTTTGCCGCTGGCCCCAGTTTTCTTTCTCGTCTCTGTGTCTTGCAGCCTTCCAGGCCCTGCTCCGTGGTGCGGGGAGCCCTATTACAGGTTTCGGTGGTAATTAACGGTTTTACTTAAAGCCTTCATGTGCCCAAGTGTGCAGGCGATTCAAGTGCGTGCTCTCAGCGTGTCACTGGGTCATTTTTCTTCACCTGTGTTTGAGGCCCAAATACATTTAGAATTAGAGTCCCTCCTCACGTGGACAGATCAAAGCCTTACCAAATTCAAAGAGAAATGCCAGCCAGGACTTAAGCTGCCATTTCCTTAATTTAGGTACATTTAAAGTCAAATCTGAAGGAATAAGCTTCCTTAGAAAGCAAACATGGATAAGTTCACTGACGACTTAAAAAGCAGGAGACGGATATACACAGCTGAAGACGGCGAGTTCGTCTGCTTTCCTCTCTTGTGCTGGCCTCTGTTCCTGCTTAGGTCCCATCCCAGGGCTGTGTTCGCCCAGGTTGTTTGGTCCCCGGCTCACGCCCTCAAGAGACCCTCCTCTGAGCTCAGCCCTGTGTCTTGGGCACGTCCCAGAGGCCCCATCCCCTCCCTGCTCCTCTCCCTCAGGGAACTGAGGCTGCCCCTTCGATGGCCCACAGGAAACCTCGCCAGGGCCTGGGTGGGGCCCCGGCCTCTCCCCTCCCTTTCAAAACAGCCTTGCACATTCTGAGCAAGACTTTGTTTAAAAAAGAAACTGATTTACCAAAAGCAGTGCAAAGAAAAGAACAGCAGAAGACGAACCTCCCCGGTGCTCTGTATTCCTATTATCCTTTCTGTCTCTGAGAGCTGGCAAATGATTCTACACATTATTTACCACTTTAATCAGGACTTTATAAAGGTTTTCACTGAATGGAGTTTTGCACGTTGAAGAAGTTTGTTTGTTTTTTTTTTTTTTGATGCCGACCATTTTTTGAAAGTCTCTATCGAGTTTGTTAGACTGTTGCTTCTGTTTTATGTTTTGGTTTTTTAGGTCCTGAGGCATGTGTGGGTCTTAGCTCCCCCAACTAGGGGTTGAACCCACACTCCCTGCCTTGGAAGGCCAGGGAAGGCCCTGTAAAGGTTTGTGTGTTCACGTTTGCACACAGCCGCGTGCTCTCTGGTATCCACACCCGGGGCGGCCCTGGCTGTCGTCTGTGAGCACTTGTGATGAGTTGAGGGTGTCCCATCATCTCTGTGGGACGCTCCACTCTCCTGACAGTCTTTGGAATCTGCCCCGTTAACCACTGTTAACCTGTATCCTTTTCCACCGGGACGTATCTGGAAAGCCCCTCTTCCTGCGTCCACACTACGAGGCGTAGGCAGCAGCTTGCCTCGGAGCACGCGTCCTTGTCCAGGGTGGGGCCCTGGCTCCTGGGTGTCGGCTGCCTGCCTCCCTGTCCTGTCTGCACTGGGGACTTCTGTTTCTGGAGGTATCTTCTGCAGGTGAGATTCCTCCCAGCCACCTCCATCACAGGTAGGAGCCCCCCCGCCTTGTCTGCCCGGAGCTCACATCTCAAGGGGCTCTTGAAGCAGCAGCCCCGTGCACTTGAAAGAGACCTGAATTCAGTGGAGCAGCCGGACTCCACCCAGGAGCCCAGAGCCTTTTTCTGCAGGCGCAAGCAGAAACCCAAACTCTTAGAGATCTCGTCAAAGAACCAATATTAGAACCGGGCAAAGCAAAGCTGGCTGGGCCCTTAGCGAGAGTGGGTGATCGCACATGCTTTTTCTGGAGACCTAGGCTGCCCGGGGTGGGTAGGGGAACCTCAGGGTTCGCCCTGCCTCTCCTGGCAGCTAGTCAGCCTGGAGGGGATATATCGCGTGTATCAGCTGATCGCCCATTTCTGTGTGTGGAAAGCAGAGAGATAGAGAGTCTTGAAGATGAAGGTGCTTTTGTGCAAAGGTCTGTCAGTCAGTGGAGCTTCCCTGGTGGCTCATAGATAAAAGATCTGCCAGCCAAAGCAGAAGACCAAGAGATGCGGGTTTGACCCCTCGGTCAGGAAGATGCCCTGGAGAAGGAAATGGCAGCCCGCTCCAGTATTCTCGCCTGGAGAATCCCACGGACAGAGGAGCCTGGGGGGCTACAGTCCATGGGGTCACAAAGAGTCGGACACGGCTAAGCAACTAATCAGCTGTCAGTTCGTGAGTCCTGGGGATTCTACTGTGTCCAGGACCCTCGGGCGGACCACAGCTGTGGGGCCCTGGTCTGGGGGAGGCAGACACACAGCCCATTGAGTAATATTTCTGGATGCCTAACCTGGAATCTGTGTGCCTTGGAGAAAACGATGGCTAAGCTAAGGACCGAGCAGTCACCAAGGTTTGGGGCAAGGACAGGAGTGATGGGAACAGTGACCCAGGAAGAGGGAACAGCCTGGACACAGCCTTGGAATTAGCAGAGGGGCCCGGGACGAGGGGAGACTGGGAGAGGCTCCACGTGGTTGGAGAGGGTCCTACAGGTGGAGTTGGAGGCCGCCGACCAGGACAGCTGGGGAGGAGGTGGGGCCAGGGCCTCGGAGGCTGCTGGGCAGTCAGGAGCAGGGCAGTACTGCCCTCAGATGTCAGTTAGACTTGTCTCTTAGGAAAGCGGCTCCGGCTGCGAGTGGGCCGTGACCTTGCGGGGCTCAGAGTGCCGGCGGGAGCTCCCTTGGGAGGGGCTGGCTTCCTGACAGAGGGAGGCAGACGTGGCCTGGACCAGGGTGGGAGCTCTAAGAATGGGGAAAGCAGTAAAGGCAAGGGCTGTGGGATCAGGAGGACCCGCCAGGCTCTGATTGGTCCGAAGTGGGTTGTAGGGAAGACAGAGCAGGAGGCTGTGGCCTGGGGGTTTCAGGGTGCAGTGCCCTGAGCCTGGAGCACCAAGGCGTGGGGTGGGGTCTCATCTGAGGCAGGGGGTTTGCAGCTTCTCTGAGGCTGGCCTGAACCCAGCAGGGGGGTGGGGGTGGGGTGTGTGTGTGTGTCTGTCTGTCTCTCTCTCTCTCTCAGGAGAGAGGTGACCCCAGAGACAGACACTAGGAGTCAGGCTGGATAGAGGGGGTCCTCCTGAGGGGTATGTGGACAGAGGCAAAAACTCTAGATCAGGACAGCTAGGACACCCACCTTTAAGTGAGGGGCGGGGGACAGAGGACGGCGGCTGCCCCGGGCGGTGAGGGGTCACAGCAGTGTCATGGGAAGTCACCTGGGGCCGGGCCTGGCCTCCCCGGGGCCCGGGCAGGAATGGAGGTGGGGTGGCGGTTGAGGGCGAGTGCAGGGAGCCTGCGGGGCGGCGGGACGGCACTGAGCCCTCAGCTTGGGAACCGTCTGCGCAGGGCAGGGAGGTGCGGGGCGTGGGGCTCTGGGTGGTTTCAGGGTATGCACACGTGTGACGGGAAGGGGCCGCTGGGGTGAGAACCGGGCCCCCTGGAGAGTGCAGGGCGGGAAATGCAGGCGGCCCTCGAGCAGACAGTGGGGCGGAGGGTCCCCTCCGTGGGACCTGGTGCTGTCTCCCTTCGCCTGGAAGCATGGGCAGAGGCTGGGCGTCTGGGCTGACTTGTTTTGGCTTGAGAGGTGGGCAGGGCCACCCATCCCATTTTTCCTGAGGGTTTTGGTTTCCTCTGAAGGTGGTGAGCTAAGTGGGGAGGGGCTGGGATCCTGGGCTGGAGGAGAGACGAGAGAGGCTGAAGTGGTTACCACGGCAAAGCGCAGGGTGGCGTGGAGCCCAGGACCACCGGAGATGGGGAGCTGAGATGGGGTGCGGAGGAGATACCCCCTGCCTTCACGTCGTTCCGTCTGCCCGTCCTTGTTGTGTTCTCCAGGACTGATGTGGGTTTGTGTTCTTCTCTGATCTGTCATCCTCACGAACTGTGAGACGTGACGTCCCTGGGATCCAGGTCACCCAGCAGGATGCCCTGTTAACCAGCATTTGGGGGTCACAGCGGGTCTGGCCCTCCCTTTGTGGGTGTCGCTGTGACGTCAGGTGGCGGAGCCCTCGGGAGCCTGGTTAACGTGGTGCCCGGGAGCCCTGGGCAGCCGAGGGTGGACCACGAAAGCCTGCCTTGTTTGCCGCTGTCTGTCGGTCCTTGTGAGCGGGTATTTATCACCTGCTGCAGGCAAATGCTGCTTCGTGGGGTTCAGGATGAAAAGCGTGGTGCTGATGGGTCCTCACCCCCCAGGGACCCTCACAAACTAGACAAGACAGTTTCAGGCCTGAGCGCTCAGCTGTGCAAACATTTATTATTAAGTGTCACAATAAATATCTTTCAGTTTTTCAAAGCAACTCCGAGGTAGCTGAAGACCACCAGGCTCCCCCGTCCCTGGGATTCTCCAGGCAAGAACACTGGAGCGAGTTGCCATTTCCTTCTCCAACCATGAAAGTGAAAAGTGAAAGTGAAGTCGCTCAGTCGTGTCCGACTCTTCACAACCCCATGGGCTGCAGCCCACCAGGCTCCTCCGTCTGTGGGGTTTTCCAGGCAAGAACACTGGAGTGGGGTGCCATTGCCTTCTCCGGAAGTTACAACTCCCAGGCTCTAAAACATAGGCTCAGCAGTTGTGATGCACAGGCTTAGTGGCTCTGAGACGGGTGGCATCTTCCCGGACCAAGGATTGAGCCTGTGTCTCCCGCATTGGCAGGTGGATTCTTGTCCGCTGAGCCACCAGGGAAGCCTTGTAGTGCAGACTGACAGGTAAACTCGCTTCCCTGTCCTTGAGCATCTTGACTGTGGAACGTGGAAGCTTTTGTGGGTGGTTTCGCTCTTACCCTGGAGGTGGATAGACTGGCTCCACAGCCTGGCAAACAGCTTCACTTTCTCATCTGTGAAAGGCATTGGTGGTAGACCTCTTTCGTTTGGCCGTGCTGAGGGCTTATTGTCAGGAGAGGCAAGCTCCTAGAGAAGTGTCTAGCAGTTAGAGAAAATTCACAGGTGACCCCAGAGGAAACCGAACTCATTTTTGAAATCACTTGAATCTGACCGCTTAACTCTCGGACACCAGCGTTAACAGGTCCAAGAGTCTCTCAGGCATTTTTCATGGCTGTCCCTCCAGTTAATGTTTTTTTATTCATTTAAAAGTGTAAGGTATAGTTTGAACACAGTCATACAGGAGAGTTCTGCCCACCTTCTTCAGTCCTTCACTAGGGATAAGCTCTCCCCAGACTGCATCCCCGGGGAAGCCCCTGAGGTGTGCGCCCTCCCTCTAGTTGTGCCTTTTCTTGCATGTTCTAAAAATGGAATCAGTTTGAAGCTTTGAGCTTGTCTTACATCTCAGAATGCACTTGAGGTTCATCCGCGTCATATAACAGCGTCCTGGTGTCTTTCATGACCGAGTCGTGCTCCATGCAGGGATTCAAGTCCTGGTGTTTTTCATGACTGAGGCGTGCTCCATTGCAGGGACTTACCTCTTGAAAACATTTAGGTTGTTTCTAGGTTTTGACAATTTCAAGTAAGTGTAAGCTTTCAGACACAAGGTTTTGTGTGAACCCGAGTTTGCATTTCCGTGGGGCCCCTCTCAGGAGTGTGACTGCTGGGCTGCACGGGGAGTGCTTTCTCAAACTTGCGGATCCAGTTTGCTTTCAGACCTGTAGCGTCTGCAGAAAGCACATGGTATGGTCAGATTTTTTTTTGTTTTATTTTATTTTGGCTTAGCGATTCTAGTAGATTTAGTGGTATCTCTTTGTGGTTGGTTTTAATTTGCATTTTCTTGGTGGCTAGTGATGCTGAGCAGCTTGTTACGTATCTATTTGTCACCCGTGGATCTTCTCTGTAAACAGTTGCTTCTTCAAAAAATCATTGGCCTATTTTTGGTGGAAGATTGCTTTCTTATTATTGAGTTTTAAGAATTCTTTGTATATGGTGGATATAAATCTTTATCAAGTGTGTGATTTGCAGTTATTTTCTCCTAGTGTGTGGTTCATCTGTTGTTATCTCAGCAGAAGTTCTTTTGAAGAGCAGAAATTCTTTATTTTGATGACATATAATTGATTAATTTTCCTTCTTTTATGGACTATGCTTTTGTTGTCGTGTGAAAGAAATCTTTGCTTAGCCCAAATTCACAAGTATCTTCTTCCATTTTATAGTTTTTAGAATAGAAGATCTGTGGATCTAAGTTCCATTTAAAGTGAATTTTTATATAGGGAGTGAGGTATGGAAGGAGTTTCATTTGGTGCTGGAGGAGGCAGCGCCTTTGTCCCTTTGCTGCAAGTCAGTTGACCATAGATACTCTGGGTATTCTTTTTAAAATGGGTTTCTGCCTACTTGCTTTTGGAAAACAATGCTGACAACTGTTTTTGGTAATAGGTGTGGCACTATCTGTTCATCCAGTGCTCTTTTCAATTAGATTCTGAGCTTTATTGCAGCCCCTGGAGGTATGTGGATGAAAATAGTTTCCCTCCATTTCGTTCAGGAACGGGGCGGAGGGGCAGGGGGCAGTCTGATAGAAGGAGTCCTTTAGAGTGACAGGCAGGGGTGGGGGTCAATCCCAGCCACTGTCAGGACTCTAAAATTCCAAGACTTTTCCCCAATCAGTTATAAATGATGGGCACTGAGGCTCTGGCTTCCCACCAAATGATATATATATTTTTTCCCCCACAAAACTGAATTTTAATTCTAGCTCAGCTCAGTACTAACTGTGAGATCAGGGGCAAAGTCATTAACATCCCCACTGTCAGTTACCTTGCCTTCCAACACAGCGAACTCCCTGTAGATTTATGTTGAAATTAAAGATAAAATATGTAAGGATTTAGCACAGTGCAGGGGCTTCCCAGGTAGGGGCTCAGCGGTAAAGAATCCACCTGCCAGCGCAGAAGAGATGGGTTCAATCCCTAGGCCAAGAAGGTCCCCTGGAGGAGGAAATGGCAATCTGCCTAGAAAATCCCACGGACAGAGGAACCTGGCGGGCTGCAGTCCATGTGGTTGCATAGAGTCAGATACGACTTAATGACTGAACCAACAGCAGCAGCATAGTGCAGGGCCTGTATTAGAATCTATTGTTATTACCGTCAATTTATTTTTTGAAAGTATGGGTTTCCTAGAAGATATGGAATATGAATATGGGAAATAAAGTTACTAAAGAAGAAAATGGTTCCAAGTTAAGAGACCTAGATATACAGGCAGTCATTGTTGGAGTAACTGTTGGCAGTGTGACGGCTGCAGTGGATCTGATGGCTTGGGGGCACAGGTATTCTTTTGCTGTAACTTCCTTAGAGTTAAGGAGAAAATCACAGAAAAGCTTATTAGCGCAGTGTAGGCATTCACTGGCAACCCACTCGAGTACTCTTGCTTGGAGAATTCTGTGGACCGAGAATTCTGACCTTCTGCAGTCCATGGGGGTCGCAAAAAGCCGGACACAACTGAGCGACGAACTTTCAACTTTCACTTCTCAGGCATTCAGTGAGCAAGCAAAGAATATTGGTTTTAGCGAATGCTGTTGTTATTATTATTATGTGTCAGGATAACCATGTAACAAATCTCCATTGTTTGTGGATCAGAGGCTTTTTAATCACCCCCTCTATTTCTGTTGTGCTTAGCCATCAGCTTCTCATCTGGAAAGTGTTGCCTTCTTGATATGCCTCTGGTTCTTCATAGTGATTGCAATTTTGTATTCACATTTGCCAAACTGCTTGATGCCCAACCTTCTTCTCTGTTCTTGATTTGCAGGGGGCAGCGCTGAAATACTTGCCAACTATTGTCAACGATGTGAAATTGGTATTTGATCCCAAAGAGCTCAGGTAAGCAAGCACCCAGGGCGAAGGCTTCCCACGTACCATGCTTGGCCTCCTTTAGTTCATGGGATGCCCGGGGTTCTGGCTCATAGCCACGTAGATCCATGCCCTGCATCCTTCTGGAACATGTTCTAGCTCATTATGTCTTTATGTGAAAAAGGAATCATCTAACAACAGTCACAGTAGGTTCTTTAGAAGATTAATTTTAGCTTCAGTTCAGTCGCTCAGTCGTGTCCGACTCTTTGTGACCCCATGAATCGCAGCACGCCAGGCCTCCCTGTTCATCATCATCTCTCGGAGTTCACTCAGACTCACATCCATCGAGTCAGTGATGCCATCCAGCCATCTCATCCTGGGTCGTCCCCTTCTCCTCCTGCCCCCAATCCCTCCCAGCATCAGAGTCTTTTCCAATGAGTCAACTCTTCGCATGAGGTGGCCAAAGTACTGGAGTTTCAGCTTTAGCATCATTCCTTCCAAAGAACACCCAGGACTGA
>SJYT01058255.1:677899-694075 GCA_006410635.1 Cephalophus harveyi | reverse complement strand
TCTTGTTTTCCCACATCCTGAAGGAGACTTCTACGCCATTACCATAATCTAACATCAGAACAGTTTCATCACTCCAGTAAGATTTCTTGTGCCCGTGAAGAGTCACTGCCCACTCCCACTCCAGTGCTCGGCCACCGCTAATCTGTCTGTATAGGTTTGCCTTTTCTGGGCATTTCATATAAGTCATGCCATACAGTATGTGGCCTTTTGTGACAGGCTTCTTTCACTTAATGTAATGTGTTCAAGGGCTGTGAACGTCAGAAATTCATTTTCTTTTAATGGGTGAAGTGTTTATCCATTCATCAGTTGATGGAATCTGGGTTTTTCCATTTTTCATGTGTAATGGATAGCGTTTCTTTGATTCATGCACAGGGCTCTGTGTGGAAATATATTTTCATTTCTGCGTATATACCTAGAGGTGGAATTGCTGGGTCTGATGGTAACTATGGTAACATTTTCAGGAACTGCCAGACAGTATTCCAAAGTGGCTGCCCCGTGCCACCAGCATGGCATGAGGGTACCGGCTCCTTCACATCCTAGCCACCACTTGGTATTGGTGCTCCTTTGAATTATGGCCATTTTAGTGCGTGTGAAATGAAAAATAACATCATAAAGCGTCATTCTTTGGGGTGAGATTTTGGTCCATATTATATAATGGGCCTCATTCATCGTTCTGGTGGCACTTAATGACCATTCCGTGAGCTCACGTCTCAGTACGGTCTTGTATTCTGTTGGGTCATTTTGTGGTATATCCTTCAACTCTCTCCTTTGGGTTTTTCCTTTTACAGCAAAATGTTTACTGATTTCATCCTAAATGTCCCCGTGGGTTTGCTGACCATTCAGAAGCTGTATTGCTTGATTGAAATAATTCACAGTGACCTCTTCACACAACATGGTGAGTGAAACCCTGAGAATCACTAAATTGTTACATTAATCATTGTCTGGAGACCTTGACCCTTTTGAATTCCCTCTTTGTCAAAAGGAGTGGGGAGGTTGCCCCCAATTAAAACAGCTCGATCACAAGAAAGGAAGATTTAGCCCTTGCCAGAGAATGGTAATTGACATCTACTGTAGGTAATAGATCATTGAGAAATGAAGGCCCATCCTCGGAGTTTGGAATTTAGGTGTATACCAAGGCCCTCGGATAATCAGCATACATTGTAGCCTTTAAGATGTGTGATTATCTATCCTGGGGAGGCAATCACTGACTTCCTTTGAGATGATTGCAATGAAAAGTTTCAAATTTTCTTTCAACCTGGAAGTAATGGTTCTGTCTTAGCCTGAACTTAGCATTTTGTGACAGGGCTTCCTCAAACTCTGCACAAAGGAGAAAGAATTTGAATGATTCCTCAACTCATTTATCCTGAGGACACTTTATGTTTCCACATGTTATCTCCCTACCCTTTTTTATTAATCACTTTCTTTCTGTTTGGACAGATTGAATTAATATTTTACACTTGTCAAGAAGTTTTATTGAAAGCTTAAGACCTTTGCATAATCCCACGGCCTTCCTCATTTATTGGAGGGAGACGGGAAGACTGCTGAGTGACATTCTGATGGAACGGCACGCGTTTTTTCTGCTCCATTTCTGTCCCACTGTTTGGCTTTTCCTTTCATTTTCCTCTGTCCTCTGTGTGGTGTTGTTCCAGAGATGGAGCAGCTCAGTTTCCTGTGGAGAACTCAGGGTGTCTGGTTAATCGTTTGTACCTCTGGACTACTGGACCTTATGTTTTTAACCTTATTTCTTGATTTAACTTTATACAATTCCCTGTAGTCTATACTTATAGCTAAGGCTTAGGTTAAGAGGAAATGTTAAGACTTCATCTGACTGGGAGTGTTTTTCTGGAGAAAGCACATGAAGCCAAGAAGTGAGTGGCTTTCTGCCGTCCTGCCAAACATCGTTCTCTGTTTGTCACTTGCATAAAAGAAGGTCAACTCGGTCACCATTGCTTGCGACTCAGAGCTCACACATCTCCTTAAGCTGGTACCCTGATGGTCCGTGTTTCAAGCTCTCCTTGGAAGGTTGGATATTGAATTGCTCGTTCTTCAGGTGTTACTAAAGCTTGGGGACTCTTTGGGGCCCTTGGCAGGGCATGGTGGTAGAGGTGCTTTGTGAAGACGTGGCCTCATTGTTTCTTTCCATATCAACTATCCTGCTGTTGCCACAGCAGGTAAAATCCCCTGAAAATTTTATATCTGGATCTTATTAGGTAGATTATTAATATCTCTTCTTCCAGCCATCCAACCCTAAGATACACACACACACACACACACCTCCACCATTATTACCATCCACGTTTCTGAGTTAACAATTTGTCAGAAAGTAACAATTATTGGCTTCCCTGGTGGCTCAGATGGTAAAGCGTCTGCCTGCAATTCAGGAGACCTGGGTTAGATCCCTGGGTCGGGAAAATTTCCCAGAGAAGGAAATGGCTGTCCACTGCAGTACTCTTGCCTGGAAAATCCCGTTAGNATTGGCTTCCCTGGTGGCTCAGATGGTAAAGCGTCTGCCTGCAATTCAGGAGACCTGGGTTAGATCCCTGGGTCGGGAAAATTTCCCAGAGAAGGAAATGGCTGTCCACTGCAGTACTCTTGCCTGGAAAATCCCGTTAGGCTCCTCCGTCCATGGTGTGGTGAAGAGTCGGACACGACTAGCAACTTCACTTCTTTTCATACTTGGCTTTTACTGAGTGTTTTTATAGGGAAGACCTTCTTGCAGACAAATGACAACTATTTCAAAATATCTGTTGAACAGTCTTGTCCTACATGCCAAATGAATGATTAAGGCATAATCGGTTCAGTTAAACATATTAAAATAGATCTGCTTTTAAGAATGTATTTCAGGAAAGTGTTTTCTTCTGTGGAAACTTACACATGTTTTTTAGCTAGTAGATCGTGCGAAGGCAAACCTAGGATTTGTTTTTGAGGATTATGTCCGTCTGTATGTTTGGTAGTTGCTCTCTTTACTGTCCTCAATTTCTGTTCTCATTCTTGTTTTATAAGTTGTCGGGGGCCAGCGTGAGGAATCCCGCCTGTGACAAGGTCATGTGGAAGGAAGCCTGACAAATGCAAGGGCGTGATCAGGTTTCAGGGGTTCCCCCTGGAATTTCTTGAGCATCCACCCCCCCAAAAATAAGAATCTGCCGGCCTTTGTACTCTGCTTCTCCACTCTTCTGATAGTCTCTGGAAAAGTCAATTCAGGGCTTTAGTCTTCTGCATTTGAAAGGGATGTTTCAGTTAAACCCCCTCTGATAACTCTATTTTTTTTTTTTTTTAATCTTAGACTGCCTTAAGTCTTGTTTTAGAAACATGGAGCATAAAAATAAATATTTAGCTTTGTTTGACAGGGAATTACCAGGATATATCATATTTTAGAATGATCAACTTAGTATCTTTCTAGATATTACAAAGGTTGGAATTGAATCTCAATAGCCAGATGTACCCAAGGTAATCAATGAGAGCGTAGGAAATAAATGAATCCAGAATTATTATGGGCAGTGATGAACGAGCCAAAATAAGCCTGAAGCTTCATGTCTTACAAGCAGCTCTAGAACTGTCCCATTATTAGATGACGTCTGAGCCATAATTGGCTCCCTGAATGTACTTCCAGACGCTTGCTGGCTGCCTGGAAGCATTTCAGAATGTGCTGTCCAACGTGAACAGGCCCCGTGTACAGGCTTTGAGTTTTCACAATCTTTCTGGGTAAAGACAGCAAAGGCAACCTTGATTTTTCTCACCTCAGACTCCCTGCATCTTCAGAGTTACCAAGAGCCATCTTACCTCCTTGTCAGGAAAGATATAACACTGGAAATCTTCCAGTTGGTCTGTTCTTACAATGTCATTACTTGTGCAAAATATTCTGTGCCACATTTGGTATAAATATTTAAAGGCAAACCATTTTCTGATGAGATACGATGGCTGTGAGTGTCTTCCCTTGTTCTGTTTCTTGTGAATTTGTAAAAAATGTAGTTGCCCATGCCCTCTTTCCTGATCCAAGTGGGATCGCTCAAACTAGCTCCCTTGGCGTCTGGATCTTCAGAATGCGTTCTGGCCAGATTCGGCAGTGCAGGCTGCGGACTGCGCTGGATGGTCTGCGTTCTCGGGGGGTGTGGTTGGAGGGGCTCCCTGTCTGGCTCCTCCGGCTCCCCTGTTGGGCTCTGGGGTGAGTCTTTGCTCATCAGCATGCGTGTTGCTTCTCTCATAGCAGAGACTCTGTTGCTTTGCTCCAAAACGCTTCTTTCCATCTCCCTCCAATATCAAAGATATTCCAGTCTCACTTCGATGGGAATAGCAAGCTGATTTGGTGTGCACTGGGGCTGGGAGTGAATTCTGAGATGGGCATTGCCCCTCTGCAGGAAAGCCTTCCCTTGCCAGGTGTGGGTCCCGCAGGCCAAGGCTTACAGGGTGCAGGTTAGCTCAGCTTGCTCCTCTTCTGTCCTCTTAAAGGGCCAGGAACCAGAGGATCCAGCTGAGTTTGTCAGGCTACAGCAGGAGAGGTGGGTGTCTTTTGGCAAAGACAGTTGTGTTTGGCCCGAACTGGTCTGGACATCGCGGGCACCGTGGCTGCCGTCTGGTCACAGCTGTATGAGTTGCGATGCTCCTCCTGAGTCAGGTCCTCGCCGCTTCTGTTACCTCCGTGTCCTCTACGCTGATCCGAAGGAAACTGGAGTTCTTTACAGAGCTGTCCTTCCCACTGCTCATTAACAGTTGCCAGCCCTAGAAGACTATATACCTCCTTGGCAGAACAGAGGATGTATTCTGCATTGTAGATGCAAGTGTGGCTGTGGATTTGAGTTCTGGTGTCTGTATTCGGGAAACAGAGCTCATAATGTAGAAATCTCCCCCTAGTATAAGAAGGCTATTCAGAAGCCGGGGCGTGGACCTAGCCATCCTGAGTGTTGGCTGTAGCAGATGACTGACGGCATCAGTGTCTCAGCCCCTCTGGAGACCTCTAGAGAACTCGGAGCTCAGGACTGGCTGTCGGCCACATCAGTCTTTTCTCTGTGTTCTGGCTGTCTTCCTTTGCTTTGTTTACAAAAGAAAATGAATGACTGGCTTGCATCATTTCTCCTATAAATGATTTTGTGTGTGTGTTAGTCACTCAGTCGTATCTGACTCTTTTGTGACCCCATGGACTATAGCCTGCCAAGCTCCTCTGTCCATGGGATTCTCCAGACAAGAATACTGGAGTGACCTGCCGTTCCCTTCTCCAGCAGATCTTCCCAACCCAGGGATCGAATCTGGGTCTCACACATTGCAGGCAGATTCTTTACTGTCTGAGCCAGCAGGGTAGTGATTTTGCTTCCTCATTATTAAAGAACTACATGTTTCTGAGCTCTTCTCTGTAATGAGGGCAGGCAGCCTGTAAGAGGATTGCAAGCGTGTGTGGACTTTGATCAGATTGCCTGCGTTCACATCCTACCTCTGTGACCTGCTAACTCAGTGACCTCTGCTAAGGTACCCTCCAGGCTTCAGTTTCTCCAGCTGCCCTTTTCTTCTTGCCAAGATTACATTACCTGCAGATTGATACATGTGTGATACTGAGATCTGTACTCAGCATTTAATGCACATTCAATAAATGTTAGGCCTATCTCTTCATTTTTCTTGAAGATTTCGTAGAAAAATAGCAGATGAGACCTTGTCCTCGTTGAGGAAGGTATTATCATGTCAAATACATGCTGAAAGAAAATTGGTGAAAGAAGGTAGATTCAGATCAAATACTGAAAGGGATTAAGTAGGGAGCTTACCCCGAGAGGCGCTCAGATCACTGTGCAGAGAATACCCCAGACGTGCTGCCCCGTGGCCCCTCTTGCCACTGTCCACACTGTGTGCTCATTGCCTGGTTTTCCTTCTTGGCTTGCTTGCTTTCTGTGGTCCTTCCTTAAAATGAGAGGGCTTTGATCATGACCCTGTTAGTTTTCTATTGCTGCTGCCTAGAACAAGGCCTTCAAGCCAGTTCATATATGAACTGAGAACTTCCACATGTTCAAGCTGGGTTTAATAAAAACAAAGGAACCAAAGAGCAAATTGCCAGCATTTGTTGGATCATAGAGAAAACAAGAGAATTCCAGAAAAACCTCTACTTCTGCATCATTGACTACGGGAAAGCCTTTGACTGTGTGGATCACAACAAACTGTGGAAAATTTTTAAAGAGATGGGAATACCAGACCACCTTGGCTGTCTCCTGAGTATGCTGGTCAAGAAGCAACAGTTAGAAACAGACATGGAAAAACGGACTGGTTCAGAATCAGGAAAGGAGTATGTATATTGTCACCCTGCTTATTTAAATTCTATGCAGAGTTCATCATGCAGAATGCCAGGTTGGATGAATCACTTCCCTGGTGGCTCAGCTGGTAAGGAATCTGCCTGCAATGCAGGAGACCCCTGTCCGATCCCTGGGTCAGGAAGATCCCTTGGAGAAGGGATAGGCTATCCACTTTGGTATTCTTGAACTTCCCTGGTGGCTCAGCTGGTAAAGAGTCAGCCTGCAATGCAGGAGACCTGGGTTCGATCCCTGGGTCTGGAAGATGCCCTGGAGAAGGGAACAGCTACCCACTCCAGTATTCTGGCCTGGAGAATTCCATGGACTGTTTAGTTCATGGGGTCACAAAGAGTTGGATATGACTGAGCAACTTTCAGCTGGAATCAAGATTACTAAGAGAAATATCGACAACCTCAGATATGCAGATGACACCACCCTAATGGCAGAAAGTGAAGAGGAACTAAAGAGTCTCTTGATGAAGGTGAAAGAGGAAAGTGAAAAAGGTGGCTAGAAACTCAACACTGAAAAAACTAAGATCATGGTACCTGGTCCCATCACTTCATGGCAGATAGAAAGGCAAAAAGTGGAAGCACTGGCAGATTTTATTTCCTTGGGCTCCAAAATCACTGCGGATGGTGACTGCAGCCATAAAATTAAAAGACCCTTGCTCCTTGGAAGGAAAGCTATGACTGACCTAGACAGCGGATTAAAAAGCAAAGATAACAGTTGCCAACAAAGTTCTGTATAGTCAAAGCTGCGGCTTTTCCAGTAGTCATGCATAGATTTGAGAGTTAAACCATAAAGAATGCTGGCAGCCGAAGAATTGTTGCTTTCTAATTGTGGTGCTGGAGGCGACCCTTGAGAATCCCATGGACTGCACGGATATCAAAGAAGTCAATGCTAAAGGAAATCAATCCTGAATATCCACTGGAAGGACTAATGCTGAAGCTGAAGCTCCGGTGCTTTGACCATCTGATGAGCAGAGCTGACTCTTTGGAAAAGACCCTAATGCGGGGAAAGGTTGAAGGCAAAAGGAGAAAGTCGTGGTAGCGGATGAAATGGTCGGGTGGCATCATCGGCTCAGTGGACATGAATGTGAGCAAACTCTGGGAGAGAGTGCAGGACCGAGGGGCCTGGTGTGCCAGTCCCTGGAGTGGCAAGGATTCGGGAGTGAACCACAACAAAACAGGGCTTGGCTCATGATGCGTATTTATTGAATGTTCACCTCCAGCACGTCTTTCCCTGGGGAGCAGTGCAGAGAAGAAAGCATGGCGTGCATGTCGGGTTCACTTGCTCTAAGGGAGGGGAAGTCCTGTGTTTGCGTGGGGGAAGGTGGCCTCTCCCTGTCTAGGCTCTGAGTGGGTTGATCATGGAATAGGGAGGACCTGTCTTTAAGGAGAAGTAACAGAAGGACAGAAGGAAGATGGTGAGAGACTTGAGATACGGAGGGTCATCTGTGAGCAATCGTATAAAATTAAGGTCGTGGTCTTTTTGCTTTTGCTTTTGTTATTTCCCTGTTGTGTGGAAAGAAGAAGTTCAACAAGGGACAGTTCAAGATGGTTCTTTGTTAACATTACGGAGAAATTTGAACATACAGGAAAATGAGAAGAGTGTAATAATGAATGCCTATGTACCCCTCACTGGGCTTCAGATGCTAGTAAGTCATAGTCCTGTTTTTTATCTCTGTGCCTGTCCCCTAGATGTTTTTATTTTTAAATATATTTTATTGAAATATAGTTAACTTACAGTGTTGTTCATTACTGCTGTACAGCCAAGTGATTCCTTGATACACACACACACACACACACACACACTACATTTGTTGCTGTTCAGGCGCTCAGTCGTGTCTGACTCTTTGTGACCCCACAGGCTGCAGCCCGCCAGGGTCCTCTGTCCTTCACTGTCTTCTTCATGTTCTTTTCCATTATGGTTTATTCCCAGGATGTTGCATATAGTTCCCCGTGCTATGCAGTAGGACTTTGTAGTTGATCCATTCTATGTCTAATAGCTTGCATCTGCTCATCCCAAATTCATCCCAACTAATCCCAATCCATTCCTCTCCCCACGCTCCCCCAGATAGGTTGAAGCAAATCCTAGCTTTCACAGCGTTTCAGGAGGGTGGCTTTTCAAATGTGAGCTTATAGTCAAAGAGTAGATGGCATTGTTTCAGAAGAGGGAGGAGATGCGGAGGGGCTGGTCCCCATGCTGATGTCAGGAGCCCACCTGGGCTGTTCCCGCTCCTGGTCCCTGGCTGAGGGGAAGGGCTCGGGCTCTTTATCCTGCCCTGTATGGACAGCCGGGGAATGGGCAGGAATGGCTCCAAGCATTGTCTAGAGATGTGATCTGACTACTTGAAAGCTGGTT
This sequence comes from Cephalophus harveyi, assembly GCA_006410635.1. Taxonomy (NCBI): domain Eukaryota; kingdom Metazoa; phylum Chordata; class Mammalia; order Artiodactyla; family Bovidae; genus Cephalophus; species Cephalophus harveyi. The sequence continues at coordinate 685,448 of SJYT01058255.1, read as the reverse complement.
AAATAGATTATGTGCTTCACAAAAAGGTAACTCCTCCAAATAATCTGTGGCATGGAGTGAGCAGACTTTTAAATCAAGTTAAAATAGAAGGAAAGGTCAAAGCTTCATCCTTTGTATATTTGTAGCTTTGTTCCCATGTGATTACATAGTTGCTCACCTATCTGACAAAAGCTATGAAGATTAAAGGTTCGATCCTATTATAGAAATGAAAGGTTTCAGTGTAATTAAATTAACATAAACACAAGGACACCATGGTTTGGGATTTATGCTGACAAAAATGTTTCACATTAATGTTATAGAAACTGGAATAAAAGAAATCAAGCTGAGATAGCATTGACTTAAATTTGTCAAGCAGATTGGGCATACTTGCAGACAGCTGAAGTGGGAGACATTCTGTTACCCACCTGGGCTCCTTTCTGCTGTGCTTCTGCACCGGAGACCTGAGGAAAGCTCATTCCAGTAACACGGAATTTCCTTGCCTTTCAGGATCTAGTTTTTCTATATTCTCATATTGAAAATGACAGAAGTAACTGACAGATTTTCTTTCAGTTCAGTTCAGTTCAGTCACTCAATCATGTCCGGCTCTTTGCGACCCCATGATCTGTAGCACACCAGGCTTCCCTGTCCATCACCAACTCCTGGAGCTGGCTCCAACTCACATTCCTTGAGTCAGTGAGGCCATCCAACCATCTCATCCTCTGTCTTCCCCTTCTCCCACCTTCAATCTTTCTCAGCATCAGGGTCTTTTCCAAAAAGTCAGTTCTTCACATCAGGTGGCCAAAGTATTAGAGCTTCAACTTCAGCATCAGTCCTTCCAATGAATATTCAGGACTGATTTCCTTTAGGATGGACTGGTTGGATCTCCTTACAGTCTAAGAGACTCTCAAGAGCCTTCTTCAACATCACAGTTCAAAAGCATCCTTTCTTTGGTGCTCAGCTTTCTTTATGGTCCAGTTCTCACATTTGTACATGACTACTGGAAAAACCATAGCTTTGACTAGACAGAAGTTTGTCAGCAAAGTAATGTCTCTGCTTTTAAATATACTGTCTAGGTTTGTCATAGCTTTTCTTCCAAGGAGTAAGTGTCTTTTAATTTCATGGCTGCAGTTACCATCTTCAGTGCTTTTGGAGCCCAAGAAAGTAAAGTCTGTCAGTGTTTTCATTGTTCACCCATCTATTTGCCATGAAGTGATGGGACCAGATGCCATGATCTTAGTTTTCTGAATGTTGAGTTTTAAGCCAGCTTCTTCACTCTGCTCTTTCACTTTCATCAAGAGGCTCTTTAGTTCCTCTTCACTTTCTGCTGTAAGGGTAGTGTTATCTGAATATCTATGTTACTGATATCTCTTCCAACAATCTTGATTCTGGCTTATGCTTCATCCAGTCTGGCCTTTCTCATGATGTACTCTGCGTGTAAGTTAAATAAGCAGGGTGACAGTGTACAGCCTTGACGCACTCCTTTCCCAATTTGGAATCAGCCTGTTATTCCATGTCTGGTTCTAACTGTTGATACTTGACCTACATACATGTTTCTCAGGAGGCAGGTAAGGCAGTCTGGTATTCCCGTCTCTTTAAAAGTTTTCCACAGTTTGTGGTGGTCCATAGAGTCAAAGTCTTTGGTATAATCAATAAAGCAGAAGTGGATATTTTTCTGGAATTCTCTTACTTTTTCTATGATCCAGTGGATGCTGGCAATTTGATCTCTTTGCCTTTTCTAAATCCAGCTTGAATATCTAGAAGTTCTCGGTTCACGTACTATTGAAGCCTTGCTTGGAGAATTTTGAGCATTAGTTTGTTATCATGTGAGATGAGTGCAATTGTGCAGTAGTTTGAACGTTCTTTGGCATTGCCTTTCTTTGGAATTGGAATGGAAAGTGACCTTTTCCAGTCCTGTGACCACTGCTGAGTTTTCCAAATTTATTGGCATATTGAGTGCAGCACTTTCACAGCATTGTCTTTCAGGATTTGAGATAGCTCAGATGGAATTCCATCACCTCTACTAGTTTTGTTCATAGTGATGCTTTGTAACATCAACTTGACTTCACATTCTAGGATGTCTGGCTCTAGGTGAGTGATCACACCATCGTGGTTATCTGGATCATGAAGATCTTTTTTGTACAGTTCTTCTGTGTATTCTTGCCACCTCTTCTTAATATCTTCTGCTTCTGTTAGGTCCATACTGTTTCTGTGCTTCATTGTGCCCTTTCAACTTGGCATGAAATGTTACCTTGGTATATCTAATTTTCTTGAAAAGATCTCAAGTCTTTTCCATTGTATTGTTTTCCTCTATCTCTTTGCATTGAGTCCTTAGAAAGCCTTTCTTATCTCTCCTTGACATTCTTTGAAACTCTGCATTCAGATGGGAATATCTTTCCTTTTCTCCTTTGCCTTTTGCTTCTCTTTGTTTCTTAGCTATTTTAAGGCCTGCTGAGACAACATGGTCCACTGGAGAAGGGAACGGTAAACCACTTCAGTATTCTTGCCTTGAGAACCCCATGAACAGTATTTCCTTTAGAACTTACATATACTTACCTTGTGTCATAACTTGTTTTCACAGGGTAGTAAGGTTTGGAGAATAAAGATTTGGAGACTTAGTGGGAACACTATCTCTTTCCAGTCTTGATTGTAGTTTGGTTTAGTAATCTTGGTGAATTATTTTGGTTTTAGCTTACTGTTCACTGGGACCCCTTTGCTTGTTTTTATTTTCTCCCTGATGTTTGCCATCTAGCAGTGAGGAGGAATGGAAAATGTGTCATCCCCTCATTCTCTGGCCATTCCTGTGGCTCTGTCCTTCAATATAACGAATAGACTCCTTTTAGAGAGTGTTCATCAGCCTCATCGAACCTCATTTGTCTTCCATTTTTGAACAATATAGAGCTTCTTTAAAATGTAGGCCTAGAGAGCTTAAAAATTATTTCCCTCATTCTTATTTTCAGGTGATTGAGTCTTCCAGTTATCAAGCAGAGGTGAAAACATTAGTTACAGCAACCCTTGAAAATCTGAGGGCAAAGACTCAGATGCCTAGTGGGACTCCTAGTAGGAATTATTGGTTCAGACGTCTAGACTGTTTTCATCGTCATTCCATCCAAAGTAGAAAATTTATATCACTAAAAAATTACCCTGTTAATCAGTTTGTCATGCTTTAAATCGTAGAAAGGGAAACTGTGTGTTTAATACAGACCTGTAGTAAAATACACCTTCTTGATGCTTTGGATCCATAAACAAATCTCAAAAGAAATTTCTCTTCATTGAAAGGGATCCTAAAACCAGAAGCACTCTGTCATAGCTTTGTTAACTTGACGGATGTTACACAGAAAGAAAAATTGGGGTTGGTATTGTTGTATGTGGCAGTTACTTAATGAACCACTTGCGTAGCTTTCTGGAATACTTTAATTAGATAGTTGTGCTGAAGACTTCTAATGAACATTACCAGCTGTGAAACCCAGAGACTAATTTCTTAAATAATGATGGAATATAAATATAATTTTCTCCATTTTTTTCATGCCCTGAGAAAATTTTAATCTTTATCTGTAACATAACGTACTTTTTTTTCATCCCTAATTCAGTATGTCACTCTATAGCTTTCATTGTATGTGTTTTTGAAAAATCACTTGTTAAAACAGGGCAGCCTTTTAGAAGTGGTTTAATGAATCTGGGAGGGTGAACTCAATTTCAGTTTCTTAATTATATCCATTTAAATTCCATTATAATTTGTTGAGCACCTAGCGTGTGCTCAGGACTGTTGGTGAGCAAATTTGAGTCCTCTGAGAGGCTTCAGAGCCATTTAAAAATATTTAATTGGAAAAGAGTAATTTTCTTAATTTACAGATAACCACCCAGGAGTTAACTGGCAAGTTGTACTTGGTAAGCAGCGGTTCAGGCAGGGAGCTGTCCACCACCATGGTGCTGATTAAGGACTTTCCTTGTTACAAATCCATTACCTACTCTTAAGCTGATTCACATCCACTGTACGAGTAATGCATTCTGAAAACTGAATTAACTTCAGATGCCATATGGAACAAGACAAAATACAAGTATGTGAATAAATAAGCACATACATAAATGAAACATAAGCCGTGTAGCGTGTTGTGTTCGTGTGCTTATGGAGTTTTCCTAGCCTTCTCTCTCTCTTTCTGTGTGATTAAATTGGTGGCGTCCAGTTCCTCAGGGTGTAGTTGGTCTAACCTTTATCGATATTGTATTGGTTCTCTGTTCTGCACTCCTCTCTGAGTGAACTTCTGTCCCTGTTGCTTGATATTATTGGCACAAGGAGCAGTCTTAGCAGAGGCCGGCTTGACTGTCCCTTACCGAGTCGAGCTCACACTGGGGCTAGGGCTCCGAGTCTCCCCAGTTCATGGTCCCTCGTGTTGCCTACAGAAACTTGCCTGGGATAGTTGGAGGGTCCTCAGCTCAGCCTACAGTTTCCTGGGTTCTCTTTTGAGATGCTATTTTTTTGTTGTTGTTGTTGCATTAACTCCTCTCTGAGGGCATAGTCCTTCCCTCAAGATGGAGGGGACAGACCATAAGGTTTGGACATTGTTTTTTAACCATATAGCTCATCACTGGGACAACTGGCAGACGAGTGTGCGCTGGGCTGCACAGGCCCAGGCCTATATTCTTGGTTCCCCTCACAGACTTGGGTAAATGAATGCACACACCTCCCCAGTCCCATTTTCCAGTCTTTGCTTCCTCATCTTCCACACCGTGCGGTTCTGCCCAAGGACTGGCAAGCCTATAGCATTCCCCTCAAAGCTCCTGAGACACCTCCCTGATGCATTTCTATCCAGAGAACAAATTCCTGGTCTGACCAGTACTTTCCACACTGTCTTCCCTGGCATTTTGCTTGAGTCTTACTAATATTTTCATCTGCCTTTTTTTTTTTTTTTTTGGTCTGCTTTTAAATGGGACTCATTTGAGATTTTTCTCCAGTGATTCTTCTTTCATTTGACAAGGTATTTATTATTATAATGTGAATTTGCTGAAGAATTGATGCTTTTAAATTGTGGTTCTGGCGAAGACTCTCGGACTTCAAGGAGATCAAACCAGTCGATCCTCAATGAAATCACCTCTGAGTACTCATTGGAAGGATTGTTGCCGAAGCTCCAGTACGTTGCCTACCTGGTATGAAGAGCTGACTCATTGGAAAAGATCCTGATGCTGGGGAAGATTTAAGGCAGAAGAAGAAGGGAGCAGCAGAGGATAAGATGGTTAGATAGTATCACCAACACAATGGACGTGAACTTGGGCAGCTCTGGGAGATGTTGGAAGACAGGAAAGCCTAGTGTGCTGCAGTCCATGGGATTGCAAAGAGTCAGGCGTGACTTAGTGCCTGACAACAACAACATAATGTTAATGAACGGTTACTCTCTATGATTACACTTCTCCAGACTAAAGGATACAAAATATCTGCTACACCTCTGCCTTCTTTAAAAGATGACACAATTTATAAGAGGCCCTTTGGCTTCAGCCAGAAGACATATCTTTGACCAACTTCTTTTTATCTTGTTCTACAGTCTATATCTTGCCCTGTTCCCTTCCAGTTTTCAAGATACTTTTAATTGCTCTGTCACTCTCTCAATTAAAGTTTTGTGACATTGGGTCCCTCAGAGCTGACAGGCAGATTATCTTATTTCCGGTTATTTCAGCATTTGGCCAAGTGGTGCTGAGAATCCTCTGACCAGAATACTTACAAAGGGACTGCCTGTTGGTAGGAGTAGAAACACAGAGCAGGGCAGTTATATTTGCTCCATTTCACAGACCAAGATCTAAAGTTCAGAAGGGGAAACTGATATGCTTAGGGTTACTTGATGTGAATTTACCCTGTTGGTACTGCTAATGATCACTTAGTTAAAGCGAATTGAAATGATTCTTGGAAAAAATTAATCTGCATTAGACATGCAAAGTCACCTGAATCACACATGTTTACACACGTTTCCATGCATAGTCATCTGGCTTCAGGAGCAGACATCTCATTCTAGTTCAGCTGCCGCCTGGTCCCTACACTGGCTGCTTGTCCCCACGTCTGTACAGCTGGGACATGAATAGATTGCTCCTGTGATCCCTTCCATTGCCGGCTCTGTGTTCCGCATTTCTGGCACTGGAAGATTTGTACAGAGGGAGAGAGTTATTTGAACAAATTGAATCATGTGGGTACAGAGTTCTTAGGTTGTTGAAAAATCGGATGATTGTCTGAAAAAGATGGATAGCAAAGCATCCCCCGTTTATATGACTCTTGCTGTTTAATTCTCATTAAAAGTATTCGTCTGGATCTTAGTTCTGTGTAACAGGCTCAAGGTTATTAAACGCACTTCATGGATCATTTGTTTAATGTGACCAAACTAAAAATTAAGAAGCACATTATTCAGTGTTCATAAAATGAATGTTTTAAACAGACAGATTCATTCTCGTATTTGCATCCTGCTTTGATGTAGAGCTGTAATGGAGTTATAGACGGATATTCTCCTTGGACATTTATAAGCTGATGATGCCTGTTGAAGACCTTTTATAAAGATTAATATTTTTTGCTCTGTGCCTGTTACCAGAGCATTAATCATCATGGCCTCAGCCTGCACGGCTGAGAATGAGCAGATGTCACATTCTTGCTGTCTGTGATCAAAGTGGATCGCGCTGGGGAAGCGGGTGTGGCAGGCCGGCTGGTGTGCTGCAGAGTTCTGATCCCCGTGGCTGATGCGCGAGGGGTCCGGGCCCGGGGCTGCCTGCGCCTTCCCGGCTGGCTGGGTGGGGCTCTCAGCAGTCACTCTGTGCCTGGCAGGGAAAAGCCGGGACACCTGTGCTGCTGTGTTTTGGCTCGCTTGTAGGTCAGCTCCGTGCCTTGACGCAGACTAACAGGCACTGATGACGCCTGCAGTCATGTCTGTGACTGAAGACCCTCCGCCAGGAGAAAGCTGTGGCCTTGACTCTCCTTCCAGAGATGAACACTAGTTCATTAAAATGAGAAATCGCACAGGAGGCCTCCAACATCTGCTTCCTAGCACACTCCCAGACTGCGCTGTCCAACAGAGATAGAATGCCAGCTACATACACAATTTATAATTTTATACAGTCCACAGTAAAAAAAAAAAAAATGCAAGACAGTTGGTGAAATTAATTTTAATAATATATTTCATCTGAAATATGTCAACACGACCTTCATCTAAATATTACAAATGGCATGTTTCATAGTCTTTTTTTTTTTCCCATAGGAACTCTCTAAAATCCAGTGTGGTTTTTCCATGTATATCATATCACAGTTTGAATGATGAATTTTCGTCACAGACTCTTGATCTGTATTTTTCACATTTAATAAAATTCACCATAGGAAGGAGAAGGCAGTGGCACCCCACTCCAGTACTCTTGCCTGGAAAAATCCCATGGACGGAGGAGCCTGGTGGGCTGCAGTCCATGGGGTCGCTAGAAGTCGGACACGACTGAGCGACTTCCCTTTCACTTTTCACTTCCATGCATTGGAGAAGGAAATGGCAACTCACTCCAGTGTTCTTGCCTGGAGAATCCCAGGGACTGGGGAGCCTGGTGGGCTGCCGTCTCTGGG
>SJYT01058255.1:560878-677691 GCA_006410635.1 Cephalophus harveyi | reverse complement strand
TTCATATATACATGCTCTTCCGTCGTTCCAGATAATTGTTTGCAAGAACTGAATCAGGTGTCCATTTTTTACATTTATGTTAAAAAGTTAAATGTAAAAAATTACATGAAATTAACTAAAGCTGAAAATTCTACTCATCAGTGGAACAGGCTGTATTTCAAGGGCTCACGGGCTACCCTAAAGGCAGGAGTTTTTGCTGTGTACTTCGTTGGAAAAGCTGACTTTGCAGAATAATACTATTTCCATTACAGTTATTGACAGCTACCCTTGACTGAGTGCTGACTACTTGCCAGATACACACATTACATCATTTGATTCTCACAGTAAGCCTGAAGGGTTAACGAGCATGCCCGTTTAAAGAGAAGGACAATTAAGCCTTCAAGAGTTGAAGTAATTTGCCCAAGATTCAAGGGAAAGAGTGAGACAGGTAGATGATATTATTTTCTTATGTGCATGGGTAAACAGAACTTTAATCAGACCAAAAGGCTTTTCCAAAATCGATTAGACTGTTAGTCCCAAACTCCCAGTTTATCCCTCCCCTCTTCCTTCCTTTTGTCAGCTGTAAATTTGTTTTCTGTGTCTGTGACTCGGGATTAACAGAAGCACACTTTCATGTATAAAATAGATAAACAGCAAGAACCTACTGAATAACACAAGGAACTATAGTCAATATCTTATAATAACCTGTAATGGAAAAGAATCTGAAAATGTTTATAGATATATATATATACTGAATCACTTTGCTGTACACCTGAAACTAACACATTATTGTAAACCAACTCTTGTTCAGTTCAGTCGCTCAGTTTTGTTCAACTCTTCGTGACCCCATGGGCTGCAGAACACCAGGCCTCCCTGTTCATCACCAACTCCCGGAGCTTGCTCAAACTCATGTCCATTGAGTCGGTGATGCTGTGCAACCATCTCATCCCCTTCTCTGCCTGCCTTCAATGCTTTCCAGCATCAGGATCTTTTCTAAGCAGTCAGTTCTTTGCATCAGGTGGCCAAAGTATTAGAGCTTCAGCATCAGTCCTTCTAATGAATATTCAGGGTTGATTTCCTTTAGGACTGACTCGTTTGATCTCCTTGTAGTCCAACAGATTCTCAAGAATCTTCTCCAACACCACAGTTCAAAAGCATCAATTCTTCAGTGCTCAGCTTTCTTTATGGTCCAACTCTCATATCCATACATGACTACTGGGAAAACCATAACTTTGACTAAACAGACATTTGTTGGAAAAGTAATGTCTCTGCTTTTTAATATGCTGTCTAGCTTTGTCATAGCTTTTCTTCAAAGGAGCAAGTGTCTTTTGATTTCATGTTTGCAGTCACCATCTGCAGTGATTTTGGAGCCCAAGGAAATAAAATCTGTCACTGTTTCCATTATTTCCCCATTTATTTGCCATGAATTGATGGGACCAGATGCCACGATCTTAGTTTTTTGAATGTTGAGCTTTAAAAAGCCAGCTTTTTCACTCTCCTCTTTCACCTTCATCAAGAGGCTCTTTAGTTCCTCTTTGCTTTCTGTCAGAAGGCTGGTGTCATCTGCATATCTGAAGTTATTGATAATTCTCCTGTCAATCTTAATTCCAGCGTGTGGTTCTTCCAGCCTGCCGTTTCACATGATGTATTCTGCGTATACGTTAAATAAATAAACTGGTAATAGAAGTAAAGTCCGATGCTGTAAAGAACAATATTGTATAGGAACCTGTAATATTAGGTCCATGAATCAAGGTAAATTGGAAGTGGTCCAACAGGAAATAGCAAGAGTGAGCATTGACCCTTTAGGAATCAGTGAACTAAAATGAACTGGAATGGGCGAATTTAACTCAGATGACCGTTATATCTACTACTGTGGGCAAGAATCCCTTAGAAGGAATGGAGTAGCCATCATAGTCAACAAAAGAGTCCAAAATGCAGTACTTGGGTGCAATCTCAAAAACGACAGAATGATCTCTGTTCATTTCCAAGGCAAGCCATTTGGTATCACAGTAATCCAAGTCTATGCCCAACCACTAATGCCGAAGAAGCTGAAGTTGAACGGTTCTATGAAGACCTACCTACAAGACCTCCTAGAATTAACACCAAAAAAAGATGTCCTTTTCATCATAGGGGACTTGACTCTACTTTAGTAAAAAAGCAAACAAACAAAATGAAATAGACTGACCCGGGTTCCTAGGCTTCAGTCATGTGCTGGTCACAGCTGTTTTCCACGTATTGATCTGTGGGTAGTTGGCTTAAAATGTGTTGTCTTGGTTTCAATACTTGTTTGGTTGGTTGGTTTTCTTAGAAAGGAGCGTAAATGCAGAGTCAGTGGTGTCCTTTGTAAAATAAGGTTCATTTTGCTTTGGGTGGGGAGGGCTGCTGGGTGGCTGTGGCAGCACCAGGAGGCAGCCCTGCTTCTCACTGCAGACCCTTTCCTGTGAGCCTCTGCACCTGTAGTTACAGAGAACCCAGATCAGCACTCCCGTGTGTGAGCACATGCGCGCACGCACACACACACACACACACACGCTCACACCCACACCCACACATGCTCACACCCACATGCACACGCACACATAGACACGCACACACACACAGACACCTGCACATGCACATGCACACACGTGCACGCACACATGCACACACACATATACACACACACATGCACACACCCCCACATGCACACACACACAGACACACACACACACAGACACCTGCACACACATGCACACGCGCACATGTGCACGCGCACACACACATACACGCACGCACATGCACACACACACGTGCACGCACATACACACATACACACATGCACACACGTGCGTGTGCGCACGCACACACACACACACATGCGCAAGTGCATGTGCACGTGAGCCCGAACACTGCTGTTGGGATCGGCTTGGACACTTTTCAGTGCAACTGAGTCCCCAGAGAGGCAGGTGGGAGCTTGCAATGACGGCCTTGCCCTGATGTCTTCTGAGGATGGGACGGGGCGGCCCTTGGCTGCATGTCCTTGCTCGCCGCATCAAACAAGCAGAGCACTGGGTTCAACCACACAGAAGACTGTGGACCGAAGTCCTGTGCAGCTGTCTTGTTGGGAAGAGAGCACTTCTCCCCCTGAGCACATGCATGCCTGCTCACACATGCCCACACATGTGCAGGAAGTCACAGGCACACACACACACACACACACTTCCACTGTCCGGTCTTCGTGCGTGTGCGGGGGCCCCTCCCCTGGCTGAGAGCCAGACCCCTCCTCTAACAGAAACTGTTCCAGAGGGACAAGCAGGTCCCAGAGCCACTCTTAGATCCCAGCAGTCTGAGACCTGGCACCAGAAGCCCACCTGTCCCAGGCCTGTCAGGGGCCTAGGCTGGGGCCTGCCAGTCACGGGTCACCAGGAAGCTGGATCAGTTCAGCTTGGGCTGCTTCCAGCTGTGGTCCTCGCATCCACTGCAGGACCTGGGACGTTGCTCTTCTTCGTGGGGAGGCCTGGGTCGTGCTTTAGAAGGTGGGGCCGCCCGTGACCCTCTGTCCTTGGAGGCCTGCAGGAGATGCCTGGTATGGTCCGTGCGCTTGCACGGAAGCCCTGGGCATGCGGCCGCTCCCTCCCGGTGAGCTGGTCCTATGATGGGCGTGTGGTCAGGGGCCAGTGCTGGTCCTCTGGACAGGAGTGTTGCACCCTCCCAAAGTCCTGCTCATGTGGTCTTGTTCCAGTCTCTCGGTGAGGTAGGCTTATCCCCATGGCCCCCTTTATCTTGACCAGCCAGAGGTGCGGCAGTGATAAGGTTAGAACCACAGTTATCCTGTGGATGTTGAAAACATCCCATGTGTATTCCATAGTATCTCTCAATACTGTGGACCCATGAAGGGTTATAACAAATGGATTTTTATGTTCTCAGAAACTAACCAAATGAAAATCTTTAAACATGACAAAATGGCAGCAAATTGTCCAAAATTTGGTCCTTTTTCTTCGAAAGAGGCTGGGTAATAAGCAGACCTATCACAGAGCTCTGGGTGGGGTGGCAGGTGGGTGTTCGCAGCGGGAGCCAGGAATGGTTGGCGGCATCTCTCCCAGCAGAAGGTGGACAGGGCGGCCATCCCTTCCCTCACCCTGGAGTGATTCTGACAGATGACACCAGCACACTCGATTATCTGGAGGACGGTGAAGTCCACCCCCGCCTGTCCGGCGTGACAGATACATGGGGCCGTACAGCACGGACTGCGGCCAGGGCCTCTGGGTCGCCAGATCCCGAGGAGCCGTTTCAGCCGTCTCTGAGTCCCGAGCTGTGTTCCTCTGAGTTTCTAGGATCATTTGCGGGCACAGCCCTGCTGCCCCGCTGGCCTGCCCAGTCCCCCTGGCCTGCTGCTGCTGTGGGGTCCCTCCCAAGCTTGGCTTTGCTCAGCCTCCGAGGTCATGTTTTTCTTGGTCGTGTGGTCAGCACCTGTCTGCCTGCTCAGCTTCTCGTGGCTCTTCCTTCTCCAGCTGCTTGGAAATTAGACTTACCTCCAGAACCGCGGTGGCANCTGCTGCTGCTGTGGGGTCCCTCCCAAGCTTGGCTTTGCTCAGCCTCCGAGGTCATGTTTTCCTTGGTCGTGTGGTCAGCACCTGTCTCTGCCTGCTCAGCTTCTCGTGGCTCTTCCTTCTCCAGCTGCTTGGAAATTAGACTTACCTCCAGAACCGCGGTGGCAGTGTTGCTGGGGGTGACCGAGTGGCCGGGGTGGCTGAGGGCTCATCTCCTGAGGGTGGTCACACTGGTGATGTGTCTCAGGTGGGAGGGAAGGGGGACTCCAGCTGGAGATGCTCCACTTGGACCTTGAGGATGAACGCAGGCAGGGCTGGACTCAGATGGCTTGGCCGAGGGCCCTGCCCTGCCCCTTGGTTTCTGGGAGCTGGAGTGTAGCTCTACCCTGGACGTCGTGTTGCGGTTAAGATCAGCAGAGCTACTGCAGGCTGGTGCGACTTGTGAACTTCAGGATTTTGTAGTAAGACGTTGGATTTGGGATGCCTGTGGAGTTCGGGTGTGCAGTGGGTCAGCATTTTGGGCAGCTGCATGTTCAGGCTGGATTCACTGCCATGAGGTCATCTTGTGGCCTGTCCTTGGACTGGCTGTCCTGGGGAGACTCTCTGATGCCTTTGCCCTCTCCTACGCTGGAGGCCCATCTCAGCTTTGGAGCGGTTCTGTCATGAGTTCAAGGGGTGGTGTCGTTCGGGGGAGATGCTCTCTGCGGGGCCAGGCGTTCACCACGGACGTTGTAGGAAGGGCTGGGTAGCAAGGGGAAGGAATCGTGTGATGGCCCCTGACGTCCAGGAGCCACGACGAGGAGGGCCTGTCCTGGTCCCCATGCCAGAGTGCCTTCTCCCTGTGCTGCACTCTCACGCCCTGCCCGCCTGCGATTCCTGACATCACAGTCAGCCCAGCCCGCCCGGCCGCTGCCCGGAAGACGCTCAGCCCTTTAGCATCTCTGACTTACCTCTGCCTAAGTATTTGTTGGGTTCCCAGTGGTAAAGAACCCACCTGGCAGTGCAGGAGAGGCAGGCATCTCCCCTGTCTTGGGAAGATGCCGTGGAGGAGGAAATGGCAGCCGACTCCATATTCTTGCCTGGGAGATCCCGTGAACGTAGGAGCCTGGTGGGCGACAGTCCACGGGGTCCCCAGGAGTTGGACACCGCTTAGCAACTGCGCGTGCATGCAGGAATGGATTCCTGTTACGGTGACGTCAGCGAGCGAATGCATATATTCATACATTCTTTGGGGAAAACTCCGTCTGGAAAAACGGAGTTGTTATCAGTTCTTTTTCTGTGGATTAAATCAAAGTGGAGCTTGTAAAAGCCTTAGCCTGAGCTTCCTACGTGCAGCCCCCTGGAAAGTGGAGGAGCAGAAGGATGTGGGCTGTTTCTGCATCTCCCCGTCTGACCTCCCTCCCTCCTCCATCCTGAGGTCTTCTTTACCACACGTGTATGCTAGTCACTTAGTTGTGTCTTAGTTGACTCTTTGCGACCCCATGAACTGTAGCCTGCTGTCGTCTGTCCAGGGATTTCCTGTCCAGACAGGCTCCTCTGTCCATGGGATTTCCCAGGCAAGAATACTAGAGTGGGTTGCCGTTCCCTTCTCCAAGGCATCTTCCCCACCCAGGGATCAAACCCAAGTCTGCTGCCGGCAGATTCTTGACCACCTGAGCCACCAGGGAAGCCCCTACTTCTTGGCATAATCTCCTAAGCAGGTCTCTGCATACTTTCAGGAATGTTTCCAATGTTGCAGGCTCATTTGTTTTCTTTATGGTAAAAAAATAACTCAGAAAACATTAATGCAAAGACATGCTTGTATGTATCATTAACACCGGAAGTCCTAAAATGTAAAATTCTAAAAACAAGCGCAAGACACTTAACGTTTCTAAGCTCTGCCGTCTCCTCTCTTGTGTTCCATATTTTAAAGGGAACGACAGCGGCTGAGCTTGTTTCACCATCAGAACTGCTGTTTTCAGCAGATCGCTCACGTTGGAGGGCGGGTGTGCTGGAGTTCAGTGGGATTCCCCAACAGGAAGAGACAGTTAGTGATCAACATTTCATCTCCGATCTTATTTGTGTCTAGTTCTTTTTTTTTTTTTTCTTTTTTCTGAGCATCCTTTCCATGGTCCTATCTGAAATGAAAACCCAAAGTATCTTTGATCCTGAGACGCCAGCATCCCTTCCTTTCTGAGCCGTGCTCCCGGAGCTGCGTCTGCGCTCCTGGTTTTGTCTTCCTCCCACTCCAGGACGCTGGCCTGAACAGGACTCTGTGTTCTCAGTCACCACGTCCCAGGGCTGTTCTTTTGGATCCGATCTTGCCGCACGCAGGCCACCTGCCCTCCCTCGATTTGGGTGACGTCACTCATCTCTGCCTCATCCCACACTGCTGCTCCTCGCTCCATCTCCTATTCTGATACCAACTCCTGACTGCCGCTCATAGTACTCCCTTCTCATTCTTCATACTCTTCTTTAATGGTCTTACTCACACACTTGGCATTTATTACCGTCTAAGAGCTGTTGCTTCTTTGGTCCATGAGACTGGAGATCTCTAAGGTCTAGAGGCCTACCAAGTAGAGCTACTTGTATATCCAACAGGCAACTCAAACGCAACTCGTCCAAAACTAAACCCTGGTCCTTTTCTCCTCCCTTAGATACCCTTCTGTCCCCAGGTTCCTCTCCTTGGAAGGTGTCACATCCTGCCATGGGTGACTCATCAAGGGCTCACGTTGGACTGGGTGACATGTTTGACTCTTGTTTAGCCCTTGGCCTCCTCTCCGTTTATCATCAGCCACTGTGTTCAGCCTGCCTCCAGTGTGGTTTTGTTCAGGGCCTCTTCTTTCAAACTTACCACTGTAGCAAGAGGTCAGTTCAGTTTAGTTGCTCAGTCATGTCCGACTCTTTGTGACCCCTGTGGACTACAGCACACCAGGCTTCCGTGTCCATAGCCAACTCCTGGAGCTTGCTGATTTCCATCGAGTTGGTGATGCCATCCAACCATCTCATCCTCTGTCATCAGCAGGTCAGGCTTTTCCTAGTTTTTGCTTAGACTATTGCAGTAGCTAACTAGCCAGTTCTGTGCCTTCCATTTGCACTGCCCTACCTGGGTGCCGTCACAGAGGCCTTTTGTATGATCACATCCCTTCCCCGTCAGCTTCTTCCAATTCTCCATCTGTTTCCATCTCACCCATCATGTTCAGAATGAAGCCCGACTTCCCATCTGGTATTTTCTCCTGCTTCTCCTCTTCCCACCCTCCTGAACTTTGCCTGTGGCTCTGTGAGTATGGCATCTACTCCCGTCTCCCTGAATTTGTGCCTAGGATTGCCCACCCTATGAGGGAGGTTCTAACGCTTCTTCCCAGCAGGTGGATGCACTGCGTCCTGAAGGGGGCCTTCCTAACTCCCACCTCCAGGGCCACTGCCTGCTCCCCACTGCTCCCTCCCTCATTAGCCCAGGGGTCTAGGAGGCCAGGGAGGGTGGGGGCGCTGCTCTTCACCAGTATCTATGTCGCATCATAGAGCAAGTGTCTGTCCAGAGCATCTCACCTGTGCCAGGCCTAGGCCTTCAGGCCTGATCTTGCAGGTGGACATTGAGCCTAAAACCTGTGAGTAACTAGTGTCAGTGTGCCCATGTTAGAGGTGAGGAAACCTAGGCTTGGAGAGCTAACCAGCTTAGCCCGAGATTACCCTGCACGGAACACAGCAGAATTCAAACCCACACAACCTCACTCCAGAGCCTGAGCTCTCAGCCCTCTGCAGACTGTCCTCTGCAGGTGTGAACCCAGCAGAAAGTTGTCCCTGAGCAAGTAAACATTAAGTGTGGAAGTTAGTGAGTTGTGAACTGGCCAAGCTCAGGAACGTCTGGGAACCATTCTCTGGTCCTCCTAGGAAACAGCAAGAATAGTTGCAATTCAAATCATTTGTGTTTTAACACGTATTTCTTTTAAAGTGGCCGATCAGTAAATGCACAGTTTGGCACAGAAAATTAGTTAAACTCGCCGCAGGCTTGTTTGTGTTTGCATCGACGTACATACCATGGGATGCATGTGAATGCGTCTCTGTGTGCATGTGTTTGTTAACTGTCATGTTTATATGGTGACAACACAGACATGTGTGCATATGTGAGCATGTGTGTGTGAATTGTCTGATAAGAAAACAAGTGATTTCTGCCCGGTCAGCTGGTCTGACCCCCTCCAGATGTCAGTTTCACGTTGCAGAGAGTGTTAGTGCAACGTTCCCTGTTTCAAGCTAGGAAAACAAGCTTCTGGCAAACAGTTGCGTCCTGGTGGCTCTCCTGCTGACTGGTAACCTGGTGTCCCTTGCAGACTGCAGAGAGATCCTGCTTCCCATGATGACGGATCAGCTCAAGTACCATCTGGAGAGACAGGAAGATCTGGAGGCCTGCTGCCAACTGCTCAGCAACATCCTTGAGGTTCTGTACCGGAAGGATGTGGTGAGTAACCATGGGGCTGCCTCCCTGGACCCCGCAGCAAGCGTGGGCCTGTGATCCTCCTGAGACCTCGCCTGGACGGACTGAATCATGTTTGATCCATTTAAAAGAGAACGGCCTGAATGTTTAGGGTCACCCTTTCTTTTTCTTTGGGCCTTCCCTGGTGGCCCTAATGGTAAAGCGTCTGCCTGCAATACAGGAGACCCTGGTTCAATCCTCTGGGTCAGGAAGATGCCCTGGAGAAGGGAAGGGCAACCCACTCCAGTATTCATGCCTGGAGAATCCCATGGACAGAGGAGCGAGCGTGGTGGGCTACAGTCCATGGGGTCGCAAAGAGTCAGGCACGACTGAGCGACTAACACCTTTCTCTTTTTCTCTGTAGAGTTGCATGCTCAAATTATTTTTTTATTTATGTATAAAGCTTGATGGGGCTTCCCTAGTGGTAAAGAATCCTCCTAACAATGCAGGAGGTGCAGGCACACGGGTTTGATCCCTCGGTCAGGAGGATCGCCTGGAGGAGGAAATGGCAGCCCACTCCAGTCTTCTTGCCTGGGAGATCCTATGGACAGAGGAGCCTGGTGGGCTGCAGTCCATGGGGGCGCACAGAGTCAGACACGACTGAGCACGCAGAGCATGATGGTTGTGTTATCATGTGTGTCTTTCCACATTAAAGATACTGTTTTGTTTCCTGTGACTTCTCAGCTCAGTGACTCCCAAGACTGAGATTTGATATTTAAGGTCAGAGGCTTTGATGTTAAAAATTAGAAATAAACAGAGGGTGGCTAATTGCCTACTTTCTTTCAATCATTATTTTTAATAAATCATACTTAGTATTATTATTTTATAATGAGCATAGTTGTTGTTGCTTTGAGTCAGTGGTGCTTCTGAGAATTTTGAGAGCAGTTCTCTGCCCCTTTTGGCAGGTTCCTTTCTGGACAGGCAGCTTTTCCCTGTGCTTTCTTTGCTGTTTCTTTTTTAAATGGTATTTTCTTTTGTATTTCTCAATTGTATGCTTATTCCTCTGCCCTTTTTGTCTTAATAAAAAGCTGGCGCAAGCACATGTGGAAACATCTGACTCTCTGCCTCCCGACCCCATTGTACCTACCATACGCATTTGTGTACGCACATGTGTGCACACATGTAGAGTCACTGGTTCTCCAGGTGTGTCTGGACAGCTGTACAGAGCCGCGTCTGTCTCTGTCTCTAGCAGTGGCTAGATGAATCAAGGTTTTTCAGTTAGTAGGCCTTGTTCTTAGCTTTCCCCCATGCAACCTCTGGACAACTCCCCAGTCCAAACACACGCGCACACACGCACGCACGCACACACACACACACACACACACAAGTGCCTGTCCCGCCCACTTCTTTGCTGCGCCTCCTTGTCTTCCCAGAGTCTGGGTGGTGTGCTTGAAAAGAGAATTACAGTAAGTTAGTTAGCTGCGACTGTGGCTATGTCCACCCTCCCCAGGCTTTGTCTCTGAAAGCTCTTGCCAGCCTTAACCCAAAGGCCAGCCTTCAGTCATCCCAGTCCAGGCCTTTTGGAAAATGCTCAGCATCGCTCATTATGCTGCTGCTGCTGCTAAGTCGCTTCAGTCGTGTCTGACTCTGTGCAACCCCGTAGACAGCAGCCCACCAGGCTCCCCCGTCCCTGGGATTCTCCAGGCAAGAACACTGGAGTGGGTTGCCATTTCCTTCTCCAATGCAGGAAAGTGAAAAGTGAAAGTGAAGTCGGTCAGTTGTGCCCAACCCTCAGTGACCCCATGGACTGCAGCCTTCCAGGCTCCTCCGTCCATGGGATTTTCCAGGCAAGAGTACTGCAGTGGGGTGCCATTGCCTTCTCCTCGCTCATTATGAGAGAAATGCAAATCAAAACTTCAATGAAGTTATTCCATCCCTTCAATCATCAGAATGGCCATCATCAAGAAATCTACAAACAGCAAATGCTGGGGAGGATTTGGAGAAAGGGGAACCCTCTTACAGGCTTGGTGGGGATGTAAATTGATACAGCCACTAGGAAGAACAGTATGGAGAGTTCTTTAAAACTAAGAATGAAACTAAGAATGAAACTACCATATGACCCAACAACCCCACTATTGGGCATATGCTCTGAGGAAAGCGTAATTTAAAAAGACATGTGCTCCCAAGTGCACTGTAGCACTATTTACAGAAGCTAACCATGGGCGTAACCTAGATGTCCACTGACAGATGAATGGATAAAGAGGCTGTGGTGTGTATATATATATATAAAAAATGGAATATTGTTCAGCCATAAAAAGGAACACATTTGAGTTAGTTCTAGTGAGGTGGATGGACTTGGAACCTGTTACACAGAGTGAAGTTAGTCAGAAATGGGAAAAAACACATATCATATATTAACGTGTAAGTATGGAATCTAGAAAAAATGGTACTACTTGCAGGGCAATGAAATGACTTGCAGGGCAAGAAGAGAGACAGAGACATCGAGCACAGATTTGTGGACACAGCGGGGGAAGGAGGGGAGCGGGACAAAGGGAGAGAGTAGCGAGGAAGCATACCATTAGCGGGAATTGGCTGTATGACCCAGGGAACTCGAGCCGGGCTGTGTGACAGCCTCGAGGGGTGGGATGGGATGGGAGGTGGGAGGGAGGGTCAAGTGGGAGGGGACATATGTATACATGGCTGATTCACCTTGTTGTTTGGCAAAACCCAACACAATATTGTAAAGCAATTAGCCTCCAAGTAAAACAGAAAAGAGTGAAAACGAAAAAAGATTGTATTTGAAAAGTTGTAAGGCCAAGCCGTATAGAGGAGGCAGTGTCTGCCTGGCCTGTGCAGAGAGCCTGGAAAACCGGTTTAAACACGTTCAGAATTCATGAAGAAGAATCAACAGTCCCATCACACTTGAGACGAAGGAGCACACGCTTACTGATCGGAGATGCTCCGGCATGCTGCATTTTCGGGCTTGTGCTAAGGTGATATTTACACATTCGATTCTATGCAAGCATACCCACATTACTGGGATCTGACATGCAGGGTGAGCTATTTAGTCGTTAGCTGCTGGCCCTCTGTGTACAAATGGGCAAGTGTCTTTCCAAAGTTAATTGGTGAGCTAATCAGGGATCATAAACATTATATTGTTTAAACAGATTTGCTTTTATTTTTAAGGTTTGCTTCAATTAAATTACTGTGATTATATAACATTACCATTAATGGGCTATAATTAATAAAATGCCTTGAGTTTTCTTTGTGAAGGCTTTTGCCTGTGACAAGGGCCATTTTTCATCTCGTTAAGGGTTGTAATTGATTTACTCTTTACAGGGTAAATGGGTTCCGTGACAGCCGCGGGGCTGGCATGTTAATGACTGTCTTAGCTGTTGGTTTACACGCGTGTCTCCTGCAGGGGCCGACACAGCGGCACGTCCAGATCATCATGGAGAAGCTCCTCCGGACAGTGAACCGAACCGTCATTTCCATGGGGCGGGACTCGGAACTCATCGTAAGTGTTCGGTGACACACGCGTGGGGGTCTCATCGTGGCTGAGAGCATCTTTCCCAGGAAAGTCGTTTACTCTCAAGCTTGAAAACCCACATGGTCCTCTTGCACCTGCCTTTTGAAACTGTCTCTTACTACAATATAGCAAGCAGTTGCGATGCATTTATTTACAGCCTACTAGGTTAAGTGGGCTCATTTTCCAGGATTCTAAAAGCAAGTGTCAAAGGTGAAAAGCAGGCACACCCACGTTTTGTAGACGGAGGATTTGGGTCTAGTTTTGTTGTTGCTAGCTTCTAGCAAAGGGTGTTTGTTTTCTTCTACGTTCCCACACTCGAGGCAGTTGCTTTCTATGTATTTACACTTAAGATCCCATTAATAAAATTTTATGAAGGGCCTTAAAAAGTAATTGAGGCACTCCGAGTTAGCTATTTTCTGCCTTCTCTAGAGTATTGTAGATGTTCCTCTTACATGGATGCAAAGCGTGGGATCTATTCTTTTCCTCAAGGGTTTTACCAATGGCGTTGGCCGTCTGTCACGTTTCACATTGTGGCGCTTTCTCCCAGAGTTTGCCACCGTCATGACTGTCAGATTCGGTTTCATGGGCAAAAGATGTGTTTGTAGGCCTCATTTAATTTCTTTCATTTCTGGTATGTATTAGCATTTAACTAAGTTGGGTGGATCCTATTTCAAAAAAGTCACTTTCCTAACCAAGAAACAAGAAAAATCCAGTTAGAGTTTTCACTGGCCGTCAGACTAGGCACACTGGTCTCCCTTGGGTGAGTTTCGCTCCGTCTGCATAGCCTGGGCGTGGATCAGGTCTGGTGACGCATCGTTTTCCTTCGGACATAAAGCAGGAATGGGCGCTGGGCTTGTGTTGCTTCCTGTGGGTGCATCATAGTGAGGGATGTGGCGTGTGGCTTTGGATGCATCTCGGAGAATAATCATTGCCTCTGTGTGTTTCCATGCGGTGAAACTGTCTAGTTTACGTGTCTGAGTTTTAGCCCATGTCGTGTGCCGGTTTTCCTTTCTAAGGTACATCTCCTTTCGGTTTACGTTTTACCATGTTTAAATTAAGGATTTTTCCTTGTAAATTGATGTTATTTGCCATGGACTCTTCCATTATCCTGTAAACCTCACTTGCTTCTTCATGCCCTTCATTGTTACTCTTCTCTGTAATCTGGAAATGCTTTCCTATAGGTCAGTGGAGAGGGAGCCCCGTGGAGGAAGACTTGGGGTGGCTGCAGAGGCACCCCAGGGCCCCGGTGTTCCTGTCTCCTTGGGGTTGTGCCCTGGATGCCGCCGGATACTCTGTCGTAGTGGAACTCAGGAGGGCTTTAAGTAGAATGAAGGATGTGTGGCTAGAAGCTGACCTGAGTTTGGTGTCATTGTGCTGAGACCATTGTGGGAGTGACATTCTGGCCGTCTCGGAGTCACAGTGAGTGTGTGATGGACAGTCTTGGTGGGCAGAAGCCAGTGAGCGGGTGAGACGGTCCTGTCTCCGGGTAGCAGCGTGTTCACTCAGATCAAAGCCCACTGGCCAGCAGTTACACTGGGGAGAGGAGGGCGGGAGGGGCGCTCAGAGCAGTTTGGACGGGGCCTTGGGATGTGGTGAGATTGTAGGACGCGCTCACAGCTCAAGCTGAGGCTCTAGCCTGGACCTTGCAGGCAGAGCATGGTGACTTCTCTCAGACCGTGTGGTCCGGGGGCCTCTGGGAAAGTTCCCGTCTCGGGCATAGTGATGACAGTGACGATATAGCAGCTGCTCCTCCTTTGTGTGCGCTCAGTTCAGTTCAGTTCAGTCGCTCAGTCAGGTCCGACTCTTTGCGACCCCATGGACTGCAGCACGCCAGGCCTCCCTGTCCATCACCAACTCCCGGAGCTTACTCACACTCATGTCCATCGAGTTGGCGATGCCATCCAACCATCTCATCCTCTGTCGTCCCCTTCTCCTCCCGCCTTCAAGCTTTCCCAGCATCAGGGTCTTTTCAGATGAGTCAGTTCTTTGCATCTGCGTGTGCTGGGCACTGGGTAATGCATGGCAGAGCCTCGCTTCACCCTCCCTTTCCCTGTGCATAGGCCCCTGCAGAAATGCCCTGCAGGGAGCTGGGCAGTGGCCCCAGACCCACAGCTGGCACGGCGGGGCTCGTGGGGAGCCCTGGCTTGGCACCAGAGCTGCGTTCTCTGGTCTCTTCTGGAAGACTGAGATGTGTGATCCTTGTCTCAGCGGTGGACCAGAAGGTCCCCAGGAGGCCTCTGAGCTCCTCCTGGACCCGCATCCTTGTTCGGCGGGGAGCTGCCCGCAGGAGTAGACACTTGGCTGTTTGCTGCCTTCAGCCACGTCCGTGGACCAAATGCCAGGATGTCCTGCAGGCAGAAGGGGCCAGGCCACGGATCGGCAGCCGCTTTCCCGAAGGGCTTGGAGGGACGCCTGTGGCCTACGGGCTCCTTGGAGGTCCCTGGGAAGAGCTGTTGCACTGTCAACCGGGGGCCAGGAAGTGAGGACCCAGGCTCTGTCTGACCTAGCTGCAGCCTTGCCCCTACGGCACAGGTGGCGGGGGCCCAGGGCACTGGGGGGGGTCAGTGGGGATAGACGATAGCAAGCTGCCCACACAGAGGCTCATCGCCCCCGCCCAGCCCGTCTGCAGCAGAAGTCTCCAGAAGTACGAACAGGACTTAGGTCCTAACTTGACTCTTCCCAGTTCCCACATCTCTAATGTGTATACAAGGAGCCCAGAAATTTCTTCCCTTAAAATGAATTAAGCTGTCAGGGAAGGACTCTCAAAAAAAAAAAAAAAAAAATCTGAATATCCTATAGTTATTTCACGAGTGGTGACAGCGTCACGATGTTTGCAGGAAGGACATTCACCGTTTCCGACTGGATATGCTCAGGAAGCTCTTTTGGGAGTCAGGGGGCCTCCAGTCCGCTTGGTGACAGCCGCAGAGCGGTGAGACGGAGAGACCGCCCTTCTCGGAGAGCTGGACCTTGCTCTGCCCATCGGCTCCCGTGCAGATTTGTGCAGCGGCTTCTTAATGTCACCGTTGTTGCTCTGGGAATTTAGATGAGAGGAGGATCCAGAGGGGGAAAATATCCCTGACAAGATGGACCAAAAAAACCTTCATCAGGGGCCCTTCTAGAGTGAGAAGTGAGCAGCAAGTGGTTTATCAGCCTGCCTGGGGTCAGCTGTGCCGTCCCCGGTGTGACACAGAGATTCCAGGACTTATGTGTCTGCTCTGCTTTTTTGCATCAGTGGAATGGAAGTGGTATAACCACAAATCATCTCACCAGTTCTGCATGATTGCTGAAGAGGGACCTAAAAAATGCAAGTGATTTTAAAAGTTTTAAATAGCTGTGCTTTACTTAATAATTTGTTTCATGATATTGTCAATAGTAGGAGTAGACGTGTGACCTGTTTCCAACAGAATTATTCATCAGCTGGGGATGCTGGCGGTTCCCCATCCATTCATATACAGGACTGAGAACTGAGGGACTTCACACATTATTGGCTAAGCTGTGATGTACAGTGTAAGCCTTTTCTTTTATCTGTATCTGTGGTATCTTATAAACACCAGGCAGTTGGTTATATGTCACTTGTTTTAGTTCATTTTATACCTTTCAACTTCGTATTTGAAATGGGCTGTTGGAGCGCATCTCAGGCAGAGGATAAAAATATGCCATGATCCTACTGAGTGGATGCCTTTTTGACAAAGGAAACTGCATTTGGCAAGTTGAGTGTTGTGGATGGCTTGGATGTTGACCGTGGGCCCTAACACAGAAGACCTGCAGTATCTGACCACAGAATTAAGATGCCATTTCATCTTTATTCCAGGATTGTCTGATGCCGTAGAATAGTGGGTTGAAATGTCGAGTTTTGCATTGTCTGATTTCAGATTTGATTTTCTCTTCCTCTTTGAAAACGTTTCTAGGCTGACAGCCCTCGGCACCTCCTCGGTCATTGTGTTCGGTTCCGAGCAGGGGCCCTGGGGGCTTAGGTGCTCTTGTCTGGTGAGCAGGAGCCCGACCACTTATCTGGTGCGTGACATGGGCACCCCGACCCTCACACAGCACCTCCGGACAAACACAGCCCGTGTCTTTGTTGGAACAAGTGCTGTAAATAAAGCTGGGTTGAGAGCAGAGAGGATGAGACACGTGGCTCTTCCTTCGCCTGTGATGTTGGCCGCTGCTGCTGCTTTCAAATGATCAGATTTACATTCGTTAATGGGTCCCTGAAAAATGTAATTGACTGAGAACTTTTAAAGATTTTTTCTGTGGCCTGGATACACACCAGAAGACTGAAAATTTTAATTCACTAACATGAGAATGTGGGCCTCTTCAAAAGAAAGATTCCCCTGGAAACCTGACAGAAGTAGGCTTAGCAATGGGGAAAGTTCTGCCTGCGTTCACCACTTGCTCTTGTGAGCACCAGACCTCCTCACTCCCTAGACTCAAGGGATGAGGGTTCTTTTGTTTCCGCTCTGAGAGCCAGCCGTAGGGGTCATTGATGGGAGCAGTGTTTCCTTGAGGCAGTAGCACCGACGATAGGGAAGATGCTGGTAGTGAAAGCCCACTGCTTTCTTTGAGCCTGCGTGATTTACAAGGACCTGACATGCTTCTGCATTTGAAAGATACTGTAAGAGACTTGGTCTCCCCCTGCATGCAGCCCCTTTACCAAGACTATCACCAAGACTTTTCACAGAGACGTTCTGTCCCCTCGCACACGCATTCATTTTGCGATATCTGTTCTAATGGACTTTACGTATGAATGTGCTTTTAACAAAGTGCTGATTTTAACCTTGCTTCTCAGAAGAAAACAATACATTATAAAAGTTTCAAGTGGACAGTATCTGCTTTTTCTATATGAGTATTACAAAAAGTGTCTCTAACGTGTGTTTGTTAATAAATCTACTCAGAACACATCTGACTCGCAGAAAGTCATCCTGATGTGGGTACACATGAGCTGTGATGACTTTATCCACTCATTCCCATCTGGTGTTTGTACAGCAGTGTTCCCTGCCTTTCTCGTATTTCTGCGGCCCTCCTATTTTTTCAAGCTTGGTTACTTACTAACCATGGATTTGTTGGAGGAAATAAAGACCACGTCATTGCCTGGGTGAAGTATGCTGTGCGATTCTTGCATATTCATCCCAGACTGTACCTTAAGTTAGTTACTGAGTTACTTGAAAGGCAGTGTACTGCTTGTGCCTGAGCTTCCCGCTTGTCAGCACGTATGTTGCATGGAATAGCAGGATGAGTTACTGCCAGCTCACAAAATGCGACGTTGTTCCTGAATCGTGTAGCTCTTCTCTTCCGCTCAGTAAATGGGTTGTGCGCTTATCCCATGCCAAGTGTGCCAGTGATAGAGGTTTTCTAGATAAAAGGAGACATACCAGTGTGGGAGGCAGCTGCTGTGACCTTTAGGTGACATGTAATCGTGTCAAATTTTACTCGCTGATAAAAATGCTCCCGAAGAAGCGTTCCAGCTGTGGTGGGCTCTGTAAACACGCGGTGTCCTCACAGGCAGCATGGAATGGCGAGGTTCGTGGCCTGTCTCTTCTTGTTCTCGCTGTCTTCAGTGAGAAGCAGAAAGCAGACACTTGAATTGCATGTTGCATCTTCTGAGTTGGAACTGACCGTGTGTATTCAGATCCGCCTTGCCTGTGGTGGTACCCCAAGGAGAAGGGCTTTGCGAGGCGTGCTCACTGTTACCGTCTGAGATTGGAGTCAGCCTGGTCTGGGTCCGTGAATGCCGCCGCCACGACTGCCACACCTCAGGTCTCCATGGCAACGGACATCTCGGCAACCTCGGGGGATGGGGGAAACTTCTGCCAACATCTTGTGCCCTTTCCAAGACAGCAAGGTTTTCCCACGTCTTGACTTCCCCCTGATCATACTTCGCTTGGGGGATCGTCTGAGACTGAAGGACCATATGCAGAGGCCCGGGACCACTCCTTGGAGGCTCGTCACACACTTGCAGCGTGATAGGTGGGCACCTGTGTGCAGAATGTCTTGAATGTGGTCATCAAGGAGAGGACCTGTGAGGCAGTGCAATGTGAGCAGATGTGTGAGCAGAGTGCGGCTCACAGATGATTGTTGAGTGTGGAGTTTCCCTGAGCGCTCCGGGCATGGATTCTTCCTCTCCATCTTGACTCTATCCTGACTCCTGACCCCTTCTTTGCCCAGAGGGACTTGGAAGGGCAGCGGGGGCCTTCTGTCTCAGCCCCATCCTTGTGAGCAGACTTTGTTATTGTAGAGCCTGCGAAAGGGGGTGGTGACTCTCCTCTCCTAGGTTTCTGGGGGCCTTTTCCCTTTGGAGAGGAGGTTGGCTTGGGCTGGTCTTCATGGGAGAGGCAGAGTACTCAGCCCATTGGAGGCACTGGTCTTCCATCCCCGGGTGGGAGGAAGAAAGGAAGGAGGCGGCCAGTTTCCTGGGGCTGGGCACTTGATGGGCACTTGATGGTCTAGAATCTGCCTCGGAGGAGGGCGGGGGGATGAGAGGACTTGCCCTGGAAATACCACTGAGGTTGGTTGTCCCTGAGGTTCTTCAAAAATTAGACCTCAGCCAGATTCTCCTGTGTGCGGTGCCCTTTGATCTTAAAAGCTATCACATTCTCCTGGCAGCTGAAGCCTGGGCCAGCGGATGTGACCTGGTCAGCTGAGTCTGAGCTGGATTCCAGCCCTGCCCCCGCCCCACCAGACCAGGCTGTAGGCAGTGCCCACACTCTATGAGTTTTCTCCTCTTATGAAGACTCTGTGAAGTCCTCTTCAGCCTGAACACCCTTCCTTCATTATTATTTCCTTAGGTAAATGGCTTCTCTTTTCCCAAACTATTGAGACTATGAAATAAGTTTAATAGCCGCACAAAACATGACCTTTGATTTTTTTTTATTTAAAAATTAATAAAGAACTTAGTGACAAGTATAATAATTTAATGTCTATACGTAATGCCATGTGTACATCTACATATGCGGGAACACGGTACTTTTTACCTTGGTTTTGTATCAAAGATTTTATGTAAATCTTTCTAAAAGAAGAGTCATCACCTGTGAGTGACACGCTGCAGTCATGAAATGAGATTGAAAATATTTTTTTTCCTATTCTGAAGATAGTTTCATTTTTAGATAGGAATTCATTTATCTTCAGTTTCCTTTTAGATTCTGAAAATGTTTTTTTTTTTCCTTTTTTTTTTGGTTTAGACTGCTTTCAGACAGTGATATTACTTTGTTTATGAGAATGTCCTCTTGTTTAGACAGAATTATGGTACTAAGCAGAAAGCTGCTAACACCCTTATTTCAATTCACTGAGACAGTCGGGATTCTGAAGACACGAGAGATAACTTGTTGCAAACATGTTTTTATAACTTTAGTTAAAAACAGTATAAAATACATGAAACATTTTTTTTTTTCAAATATTATCTCTACACGAAACAATGGCACTTCCTTCCTGGTGTTTGATCAACTTAACTCAGTCTTCTCCTTGCACAAAAATATTTCTCAATTCTATTA
This sequence comes from Cephalophus harveyi, assembly GCA_006410635.1. NCBI lineage: Eukaryota > Metazoa > Chordata > Mammalia > Artiodactyla > Bovidae > Cephalophus > Cephalophus harveyi. Next base: position 657,780 of record SJYT01058255.1, on the reverse strand, counting down.
GGTGATATTCAAGGATTCATGTCCTTATATATCGATTCCACAAAAGATGCATGTTTTTTTTCTTTTAATTAAAGCGCACCTCTGCGAGATAGCTGGAGTAACCCCCAAAGAATGCTTACATGAGATACTCCTGTCATTCTCTTTTTTTTTTTCAAGCCCACTAAGGTCCTTGTAGAATCAGAACATTGAGAACAAAAAATAGATTTGCTATTGAGTCAGAAGGAAAATGCATGGCAAGAAATAGCTCCAATCTGAGAAATGCAGGTGGATCCTTTCACCAAGGTTGACCACTCTATTGGCATCTGATCAATAAGGTGTGCGTGTGAGCATGAGATAAGATCGAAACGGTTGGACAGAGACTAGGAGACTTGGTTTCCTTGTACGTTCACAAACAACTCAAAATTGAAGTTGTTACCCCCCGCCCCCCTGCAAAAGAAGGCAAAGGAAGATGCCTACTTCCTATTGTGAAAAGCCAAAGTTTGATAGAGTCATTAATAGAGTAGGGGCTTCTGAATTCTATAAAAAGGTACCTGCAAAGGTGCAAAGGAACGAGTGAAAAAATAAAGGAACTGAGATTTATATTGCAATGTGTAATCAAAAGAGAACTCGAAGTGTCGCGATTTATTTAAAAAAGACCTAAAAACATTTGATTCGCAGCTCTCGCCTAGGTATTGTCACTTAGTACAGCTCACTAACAGGTGGAATGTGGGTGGCATTAAGGTGGTTTGTCGGTAGCAGCTAAACTAAGCGCAGGGTTTCGCTTCGAGGTGGTCAGATCTTCCCCAGCTGTTACAAAGCATAACGAATGGTATCAAACATCTGGCTCGGCTTTCGTGATGAACAGTGTCTCAAAGATTGATCCACAGAAACACTTTCCGGTGGCAGAGAATGCCTGTGATTTATCGGTGACTGTATAATCCATTGTGTATCTCTATGTGTATTTTCAGATTGTTGCCAGGATTTATCATTTGGCCTTTGGGTACCAAAAGATTAAAAAATGAGATCTATGAAAGCTTAGTGTCCGATAGCGCTGACCCTGTCAACTTGCAGTGATTAAAAGCATGTCCTGACTCTGGGGGGCTCCTGGCTGCTGCTGGCCATTTGGAGCAGGAGCAGAAAGCGTGTCGCCGGTCTGAAGATGAAGGAGACGCCGAATTCGAGGTGTCAGTCTGACACTGAGATGCCACTTGGCTTAGCGCTACAGCACATGAAGGCAAATATACATAGAGTCACATTTTAGAGATTATTCATGGTCTCCGACCACTTGAAAAAAATTGTGCTTTCTCTGGAATTTGATGTGCTGAAAATTGCACTCGCACACCCCCCTCCCCCCCGCCCCCCCGCTTATTTGCAAAATTAAACGTAAAAATGAAGTCCTTTGCAAACATAAGGGCTACTTTTTCTTCTCAGTATTTAAAAAAAATAAAGGCTTGAAAATAATTATGAGTTTTCGCTGTGTTACAGAGTGACAGCCTGCGGTTTTGCAGGTTGATAACCTAATCCTTGCCAATCTGGGGGTGGGGGCATAGAATTTTTAGGTATCACCTGTGACTGTGTTAGGTTTCATTTCCGATTTTACATCCCACACCCCCGAACTGCAGAGCAGCTGGCAAGGCATGACCTGCACCCCCTTGCCTCTGTGAGCTGACCTGTCACAAAGGCCTTTTGGGTAAGCAGGGGGAGAACTGGGTGATGCCCAGCCCAGCCACCCTTCACTCCATCCTGTTTGTTTTGGAAAAGGGTTTACTTTGAACTCCAGTGGGTTTTCAAGACGGCCTCCAGACTCCAAACACCTTGAGGGTTAAAGGAACCAGAGTTTCCACCGTCCATGCTTTTTAGATTCAGTTTTGGATTTTTGCTTGGGAGTTGAGGAGTACGTCTCCTGAGTGTAAGGCGAAGGTGCGACCTGAGTTTCCTCGAACGGATGAAGTTTCCGCAGAACTGGCTGGAGTTTGTCTTCCTGCTGCTTGAAATCTAGCTCCACACTAGAAAGCAAAGAGAGGGACGAATTTAGTGGCTTGGTGACAGCAGACTTCGGTGCTGTCCTCCCCGCATAATGATCACGTGGATGACGTTCATGATGCCATTTTATGGCTCAGTGTTAAGCAATTGTTGAGAATATGTTTGAGCTCTCAATCATTATGAACCAGCTCCAAAAAGGTCACTTTCTTCTGAAAATAACTTAGCAGTCATCGCAAACCTCTGAAGCTTTATTAGTGTACATGGTGTGAAAGCATAGACTGTTCGTTGAAAGCATAAATGTGACGTGTGAATAACCTTTTTGCTTGTCGATGGACTACATACATGTGCTTCATGGAATGAATAGTTAAGCAAAGATATGGAGTGTTTAGGGATCATCTTAGTACATTTGCACCAGGTGCTTGGAAGCTCTGTGCAACTTTTCACAAGGTCAGAGTAACCCATTCATCTCACCTGCAACTGTTGTTAAGTGATGTGACCTTGGCTTCTGGGCTCCTGTGAAAAATCTCATCTGCTTGAAAAAGTGGTAAGAACCCAAATATCCAAAAATGTGTGTTTTATCAAGTCAACACCACTGAACGTCACTCAGTTGTTGCAAAACCATAGACAGTATTCAGTGAAAATAACGTAGAATTGTAATTACACGGCTGAAGCCATAATGTGCAAACGTGTAGCCATAGGAAAGGACGTTCTCCAGTAGTGACAGTGTTTGTGTTAGAACGACAGGATTAAAGCGGATTTTTAAGTGTATCTTGTTTGCTATGAAATTTCTCCTAATAAGCTGCAGCTTGCCTGGAGTCCTCCCAGCTCTCCATGGCTTTGGAAAGGACCACCGTGGACCACCTGTTCCAGTGCCACTCTTATGTGGTCAGCCAAGGGGCGATGGGCCCGGCTCCCTTCTGCTCTCCTTGCCTGACTCTTACAACGTGGCCCTGGGTGCTGTGTCACCAGGCCTCTGGAGACCTCCGCTCTGTGCCCTTTCCCTGTCTGCTCTGGGTGCCCATTGAAATGTCAGTAGATTTCAGTACAGGCTCAGCAGTGATGATAATACATGAGGTCATAACATTTTATATCCAATAGAACCGTAAACCATTTATAAATATGATATTCCACTGATTTAGAGAATCATTAATCCTAGCCACATTTTGACATTTTGGAAAGACAAAACAGCAAAGCTGTATTATCTGGAGCTTTAAAAACAAGTTCAAGACCCATCTAATGGACTGTTTTATGCTTTAAATCCACTGTTCCATTTTTCTTATCATCAAAGGCTATATTAGTGAAAAATTAAAAATACCATCAGAGAAGTTTATGATTAGTTTTCTCTCTGCTCCCAAAACAATGATTCCCCCCCCCCCCTTCATTTGAAATGGCCTCTTTGCATTATGCTGCAGTTTATAGGAAATAGAATAAAACCCCATGAACTCATGACCTGCTAGTCTAGAACAGGGGTTGATGGAGGTTTGGTTCCTCTTGGGGACAGTTGTGAAAAGTGCAAGCCTCAGGACACGCTGCCTTTGTGAAACAAGAGCCTCAGCTATCGTTTCAGGAGGAAGAACAAGGATCTTCACTGTGGCTTTCCCCTTTGATGCTGCGGTGGGGGTGGGGGACAGGGGAGCTCAGATAAACCCCTTCACCTCTTTAAGTTTCAGTCCCCTTCGCTTGAAAGGGTATAAGAATGACTGCCCTGATATCTCACTGAAAAGGGATAAGGATCCCCCCATACCCTCTCCCTTGAAAAATAAAAACTTCCTAAATTATAAGATGCGATTCAAATATTACTTTCTCCTTATCATCTGTTGGTCACTAATTGTATAATGGCAACAACCTATGAAAGTATTCTTCGACTTGGACATTTAACAGAGAAAACAAGAACCCTGGCGTTGAGTCTGTGAGATGTTATGGTATCCAATATGGTAGCATAGGCACAGAAGAGTCGTTTCTGTCAGGGTTTAGTACTGAAAGCGTGTTCTCCAGATCGTAACCATCTCAATAGGCCCAGATAGGTTTTGTGTTATTAGATCAGAGGGCGGGCACTAGCATTTCCTGGGCCAGTGGTACAATTCTGGTACCTGTAATTATTGAATTCCCATTAAGCATCTACAGTGGGAATCCTGTTATTAACCAGTGTATCACACCGCAGAACCATGTAATCACAGCATAATCTAATCTGAGTTCTTGTTAACAAGATGACTCGACTTCATCTGTCAGCTGATTCCTATCTGGACCCGTGACCGAGAAGCTGCCGTCCAGAGCAGGTTTCTTTGTGCAGGGAGTGACCTTGAGTGCCCTGGAGAGAGGTGACCTTGAGCCCGGCACCTCCCTCCCCGTCTGTCGCCCAGGTGACGGCGCACCTGCCTGTCAGGTGGCACGCGGGCACCCGCCAGGCAAACGGTGGAGCGCCGTGCCCTGCGGCCAGGTTGGAGTGATGTGAAGGGCTCAGTCCAGGGGGCCTCTTCCCGTTTAGGAGGGAGCTCACCGAGTCACCGGGGCGTCAGAAGCCGACAGCTGGCTGCCCAGGGCGGTGGCCGAAGGTTGATTGTCTGGCTGACTCTGGCTGGCTCTGGCTGACACAGAGCGGAAGGTCCCTCAGTCTCAGCGGCCAGATGGCCAGGATAAAGCCACGCCTGCTGCTCCGGCTCGCCCAGAGGACTTGGACAGGAGCCGGCGGTGGGCATTCTAGGGCGCTGGGACTCTGTGCCACGCCTCCCTGTTTAACATAGTGAGCGGTCCGGATGGGGCCTGGGGGTGGGATGGGGGCACCGCCTCTGAGGGGCAACGGCCCTCGCTTTGGGTCTGGACCCGGATCAGAGGGACGCTGCCTGTGTGAGTGGTGGTGGTGGAGGCTGTGACTGTCGCAGAGTCGGGGTGAGGGGCCCCCGTCACCATGTTGCTTTCTCCCCGGCCTGGAGCACGTGTCCTGGCTCAAGGGTGGCTGCCACGCCTCACGCCTCACCCCTCTGTCCCCAGACATACAGGGCCTTCTGACCTTCTAGCACCTTCTGCAAGGTCCCCCACAACCGTCCTTTCTTCTTCCTCTGCACCCACTACCGATGACGCGTGATTATGAATTTGGCTCTGTATCATCTTGTCTCTATCCCCTGAACGGAGCCGCTGTGCCCGGGTGAATGCCACCCGTCTCTGCCCCCAGCACCTACAGCGGGGCCTGAGCCGCGGCAGTCGCCTGTGTGATGTTGACTGAATCAACACATGAGCCTTAAAAGACAAATCCCACAGCAGCTTTCGTCCCAGTTGCCCTGGGCTGCTGTCTTGGTTGATGATATTGGAGGTGCCCGCTGGCTCTCCCCCCAGCGAGCCCCATCCTTGTAAAGATAACCAGGGCTTCTCCCCCAGGCAGTGGTGCTGGAGTCCACTCCCAGTGGAATCTGAGGCCAGGCTCCCTTCCTTCAGAACCTAATTGAAGAAGATTCTGAAACTTCTGTTGCAAATCGCATACCACGATCTGTTCAGTGCCTGCTGCCTCCACTTCCACTACTGACGTCCTCTTTTCTGGGAGGGTCTGCAGTGAGATCTTAGGGTCGGTGGGGTCCGAGGCTGCGCTGGCCAGTGGCCAGGTGTGCTCTGCGAAGGAGATGCTAGGAGCATCTTCTGAGTCCCTTCCCACTTGCCCTGTGGGCTACAGGCCCTGGTGTGACTTCCCGCAGGATGTCGCATCTAAGCTCCATCAAGGGGGACGTGCATCCACCATGTGGCGGGACGTGCCGCCCCAGCTCCAGTTCGGAGATGTGTCCCCCGGTGTTCCAAGTCTGACCTCTCGGGCTCGCCTCATCTCTTAGGACTCTGGGTGGGGGGGGTTACACAGCTTCCTGCCGCCTCCAGGGTCTCAGGGTCCAGCCCACACAAGGCAGGAGGCTGCTGGTCGTGCCGCCCAACTCCTGCAGGTGAGATCTGGCGTCTGTGATGGGCTGCCGAGTGGACACGTACAGCAGGCTGAACCCTCAGGCCTCTGGAGGATCAGCAGTCTGGAAGAAGTCCTGACTTGGGGCATTCCGAGCCAGAGTGTGAAGAGGCTGGAGCCAAGCCAGCCTCACCTAACCTGCGTGCTCTCTCCTTTGGTCCTGAGTTCAAGGGCAGCCTGCAGATTGTGCTGGGTGATCCAGGAGCAGTCCCTGGACTGTTTACAAGATAGGAACCCCTGGGGTCTGTTAGTATTTACCTTTTATATCTCTCTCTCCTTGCCTGTGTCCATCCAGCCAAATGCACATTCTGAGAGCCGAGTGGGCAGTGAAGCCGCGCTGGCCGACGTGCCCGCTAGAACCTATGGCCACAGGGCTCCCTGTGATGTATGATTAAAGCCCTGGGACACACACCTCACGTCTTTGGTTAGTCCTTTTCTCTTGAAAATGGAAGTTTTATGTATAGGGACTTCACTTGGAGAATTATCACTCTGTCCACTTCCAAGGAAATAAAAGCCTGCTCTGGACTTGCAGCCGCTCTGGCCACCGGCCCGGGCTTTATTGTCCTCCCGGTGTCTCTGCTGGGCTTGTAGTAACGCTTCTCCCCACGACGTCACACGATTCTGCAGAGGAGCGTGGTCCCGGTGTCTCTGCAGATGCTCTGGTGTCTGCAGCTCCTATAAATACCCGAGCCCTGCCACAGTTGCCTAAGCGAGCTGCTGCCTGCTCCTCGAGTTAATTTAAGGGGAAATGGACATAGAGCGTCCTTTTCTCCTGCCCCCCTGGGGGTAGCCGTGAAGAGTCAGGAGCGGGCAGGTTTGGCTCCCAGGCACTTGCGTGTGTCCTGGACTGGAAGAAAGCCTGAGAGCTCTGACTTCTCCAGTCTTGATAGTGTCGGCAGGGCTCAGTGGGCTGCGGAGCAGGGGCCTCTGTTTTTCATTCTCTTTGCATCAGATCCCAGAGTCACCGGGGCTCCGTGCACCTCTGTCTGACTCACGCTCTGCCACTGTGGATACATCGTGCCACCCTCGGGGACTGGAGCTTCCTGGGCTGGGAAGTGCCGGTGGAGATGCCCCCATCGCCAGGGGCCTCCTTGGAGCCACCAAATGTGCATGGGAACTGGGGCAAGCCCAGGGCTGCCAGCTCACTGGGGTGTGGGAAGGCTGTAATCTGTGGGTCTGGGTGGGACAGGCAGCGTCCCCAGAACGATGCATCAAGTCTGATGGCACCACGGAGGACACAGTGTTGTTCGGAGGAAGCTGGGGGTCAGGCGTGGCCCCTTGCAGGCCAGGTGGAGCAGACGGGTCACTTTTCACTTCTGGGCACTGGTTTACATACACGACCCTGGCTGTGCCTTCAGGGAGTAGAAGAACCAGGACCCGAGACAGCCATCTCCTCCCAGGATACATCTCCACGTGACTCCTGGCGAGTCCCATCCAGCCAGCATGTCCAGAATCGCATTGTTTCCCCAGACTCAGCCGGCGAGCTGGGCACCTTGGGGGCTGGCTGGACGTGCCCTTCCTGCCTGCTCCCATCTGCTAGGTCCGGGGCTGCCGCCTCTCAGCAAGCTCCGGGGACTTCCTCTGCCCCCGCAGACCTTCAGCTGTTTTCACTTTGGCCTTCAGCTGTTTTCACTTTGGCTGCGGTAACAGCCGTCCGCTGTGTCTTCTCTCTACCTTGCCCTCATCCTAACCTGATTTCCAAGTACCTGAGCCACCTTAGGGATACCTGAAACTCCGTGACTCCAAGTCACTGTTGCCTCTTCCTTCCATGGATGTTCTAGACCCATCACATACACCTGCTCCCTCCCTGTCCTGTCCAACCCCCTCTGGACCAACTTCTGAGGGTCTCCACACATGTTCCCCAGAGCACTTCTAGCTCATGTTGAACTGTAGCGCCTTTTCTCAGTTCTGTGAACTCATCGAGGGGTAGGCCATGTTGACGTCAGCATCCTCTGTGGTGCCTTCAATACTGTGACAGGCTCAGCACAGACTCTTGGTTTACTGAAATAAACTGATGACCTAAACCCATATCCCATCAATTCCGTTCTCGGCAGAATGCTGCTGCTTTCTTTCCTAGTTATAATACTCATTAAAATGGACATACGGGGACTTCCCTGCCAGTTCAGTGGTTAATATTTCACCTTCCAATGCAGGCGATGCAGGTTTGATCCCTGGTCGGGGAGCTAGGATCCATCCCACGTTCCTCTTGGGTCAAAAACACCAAAACGTAAAACGGAAGCAATATTGTAACAAAGTCAATACTTTAAAATGGTCTACAGCAAAAAAAATCTTTAAAAAATGAACATATGTACACAGAACGTGCCCATGTTATATACCTGTTATATGTATATGGGTCTCATTCTGATCGTTTCCAATATTAAGACTATGAATATAGATTCATCAGAACAATGATTCATTATAGCGAACCTCTTCTGCCATCTCTCTCGCGCACAGTAGGTGCGTGATAAACGTTTACAGGATCACTGTAAGATTTAAAATACCAGAAATAGAGTATTCAGCAATATTAATACCCGAACTATAAAAGATCTATCCTCTTTTCATGATATCCTATGGCAAAGAAATTATGGGTATAAAAAGCAAAACATTAGCCAGCTATTCTAGCTATAAATTATACTCTGAAATAGCTAAAATTATAGCTGGACAGTGACCTTTCTGAATACATCTTGCTACGTGTCCTGCCCACACAGGAGGATAGTCATTCCTTTGAGGCTCGGCTGAAGCCCCATTATTGGTATCTTTCTCATCCGTGACTTCCTCTGGAGTAGAGAGACTGATTACCACCCATGCTGCATCTCAGAGCTCGAATCTGAGGGCTGGCCAGGTGCACGGGGATGAGGGGACTGTGTGAGCCTCCCGTAATTCCGAGCCACAGAGAGGTCAAAGCAGAAAGACTAATCCTGTGTGTAACCTCCACCCATCATCATTTCTTGGGTAAGAAAGGGACCAGGTCACCAACAAGAGCAGTATCAAGCGTAACTGAGGCCACACTCCTAGCAAGTCATCAAGATCAGAGATTATATTTAGAAGGGGTGGATGATTATTAAATGTGGACTGCCAATCTGCTGCTGTTCCTGGCCTCAACAAAGAGCGCACATTTTTAATTAAAAAAAAAAAAAAGAGCAAACATCTTTAGGCAGGAGATGGATTGTAAGGGCAGTTAAAAGGCGAGAACACAGGACTCTCCAAAATCATTTGCAGTGAGTCCTGCAGGTGCCAGGGTTGGAGCGCGCAGCCAGGTGACCCGAGTCGGGTCGGCCGAGGTCTTGGCCGTCACCGTGTCTTCTGTTCTGACCCTGAGGATGGACATTCTGCTGCCCAGAGAAGAACGCCTTCTTGGGGTCACAGCACTTGAGCTAACATGCACAGCAACCCAGCTCCTCTAAGCCTCCTGAGCTGAAGATGCTCTCAGGAGCTCTCCATATTCTGACATGAGCAGAGAGAGCCAAGATATGGACCAGTGACAGCTCTCAGCAGACAGACCAGAAGAACATTAGCTTCTGGTGCATGTCCTATGGTGTCACCAGTGACCATCCGAAGCCCGAGCTCCCCACTGCCTCTCCAGAGATGTGATGTCTATGGGACCAGTACCTTCAGGGAGGCTGCTGGGGGAGAAGTTTCAGCTGAGGGATCCCTGCAAACTCTAGGTGGTTTCTCTTGTCATTGAGTCACCCAGGAACTTTGCACGTTCATTGCTTTAAGGACTGGATGCTATATCTACCCCAAAGGAAAATTTCCACGGTCATCTAAAAAATGAATTATACTGATTTGCTCATGACACTAACAACGTCACCCCTTCACACTGTTTTGGACAGAGATGACTACCTCATTAATTTTGACTTTTGAGGGTCTTAAGAGGAGGGCTGTCAGTATAATTAGCCTTTCTCTGCTGAATACATTTTAACTAATTGCTTTACAAATAACATGTTGAGATGAGTAATCAGTTTTCAATTTTACAGCTGTAATCAGTTGCACATTAGAATTTTTGAGACAAAAGGTTAGTAAAATGTCACTAAAGATAGTCAAACCTAATCCTTACATACTGGGGAAAAAGAAACAGGATTCTAATAGAACATACAAAGCTTGGATTACTGGTTTGGGGAATTTTCAAGGAGAATTTTGAGGTCTGTTAAATCATTCTTTTTTTTTTTCTCTCTCTCTCACTTTTAATTTACTTTATTAAAACATATTTCCTTACATCAGAGCAACATCACCTAAGGTGTTATATTCTCCAGGGAAATCCTTTCTGTTGTCTCTTTCCGCCCCATCACTCACTGTAAGTTCTAGGCAAGAGCACTAAGTATTAGACAAAAGGCTAATTTCCTCCACATCAGTTCATGTTGTTTAAGAACTTAATATGCACAAGTGGTGGTAATTGAAGCAGGCCTGGGAAGCCACTTCCACTAAGAGATAATCACTAAATGACAAAGACGGCAAAGATTCCACTCCAAGTGGGCTCTGGACAGGCCAGCACTGGCCGCAGTTCTGCATACAAATGCAATTACCCCTCTTAACAATAAGACTTCATTAGTCTCCAGACGTCCAGTCCTGCTGACTGCCGTGATGGCGGGCCACCCTCGCCAGCTCCCTTTTTGCAACACTCTGGGATCAGTGACACTTCCAGGCATGTTTTATGTGGAATCTTTGTAGCCTTCAGTTTTATGTTCTTATAGATGATGCAGTGAATTTCCATCGATGATTTGAGAAAATGCACACCGTTAATTCTGTGAAATCCTTGTTTCAGTCTCATGAAATGAGAGTATTTTTCTTGTCTTTCCTGAGATCCTCCAGTCTCTTTGGGAAAGACCTTGAGGAATCTGGGAGCCTCTCTGATAAGCAATTAAAGACTGCAGTGCACCGGAAAGTTTCCCAGCTGCTGTGAGGATGAATGCTGTGTGCTAGCCGCAAGCCCGCCCCTTCCATCCTTGGAAATGCTCTGGCTGTTTATCCCCCTGGATCCTTCTGGTTGTTTCTAGCCCTAGCTTTAAGGACTGGATGCTATATCTACCCCAAAGGAAAATTTCCACGGTCATCTAAAAAATGAATTATACTGATTTGCTCATGACACTAACAACGTCACCCCTTCACACTGTTTTGGACAGAGATGACTACCTCATTAATTTTGACTTTTGAGGGTCTTAAGAGGAGGGCTGTCAGTATAATTAGCCTTTCTCTGCTGAATACATTTTAACTAATTGCTTTACAAATAACATGTTGAGATGAGTAATCAGTTTTCAATTTTACAGCTGTAATCAGTTGCACATTAGAATTTTTGAGACAAAAGGTTAGTAAAATGTCACTAAAGATAGTCAAACCTAATCCTTACATACTGGGGAAAAAGAAACAGGATTCTAATAGAACATACAAAGCTTGGATTACTGGTTTGGGGAATTTTCAAGGAGAATTTTGAGGTCTGTTAAATCATTCTTTTTTTTTTTCTCTCTCTCTCACTTTTAATTTACTTTATTAAAACATATTTCCTTACATCAGAGCAACATCACCTAAGGTGTTATATTCTCCAGGGAAATCCTTTCTGTTGTCTCTTTCCGCCCCATCACTCACTGTAAGTTCTAGGCAAGAGCACTAAGTATTAGACAAAAGGCTAATTTCCTCCACATCAGTTCATGTTGTTTAAGAACTTAATATGCACAAGTGGTGGTAATTGAAGCAGGCCTGGGAAGCCACTTCCACTAAGAGATAATCACTAAATGACAAAGACGGCAAAGATTCCACTCCAAGTGGGCTCTGGACAGGCCAGCACTGGCCGCAGTTCTGCATACAAATGCAATTACCCCTCTTAACAATAAGACTTCATTAGTCTCCAGACGTCCAGTCCTGCTGACTGCCGTGATGGCGGGCCACCCTCGCCAGCTCCCTTTTTGCAACACTCTGGGATCAGTGACACTTCCAGGCATGTTTTATGTGGAATCTTTGTAGCCTTCAGTTTTATGTTCTTATAGATGATGCAGTGAATTTCCATCGATGATTTGAGAAAATGCACACCGTTAATTCTGTGAAATCCTTGTTTCAGTCTCATGAAATGAGAGTATTTTTCTTGTCTTTCCTGAGATCCTCCAGTCTCTTTGGGAAAGACCTTGAGGAATCTGGGAGCCTCTCTGATAAGCAATTAAAGACTGCAGTGCACCGGAAAGTTTCCCAGCTGCTGTGAGGATGAATGCTGTGTGCTAGCCGCAAGCCCGCCCCTTCCATCTTTGGAAATGCTCTGGCTGTTTATCCCCCTGGATCCTTCTGGTTGTTTCTAGCCCTCGGGCTTGGGAGAAGGGAGAGGTGTTCTAGCATCTAGACCCACTCCAAGATGGTCCTGTCTCCTGTGAGCCCGCCACCCCCCGCTGCAGCATCCTGGTTCCTTCGGCTCCCCGTCCTCGGCCTTTCTTCACTGTGTCCGTGGCCCTCTCCTTTGGAACAGGAGGTTCCCCGTTGTCCCCGCTCTACTGTTACAGGGACCCGATGGCAGGGGTCCTGTGGGGCTGTCTTCAGCCAGCTCACCAATTCCTCCCGTCTCCTGTTGTCCGGGGCCAAGCCAGTCATCTCCTGGGAGTTCCATGAAAAATGCTTGCTGAAGAAATGCATACAAACATTGAATGGAAGGGACTCGAGTATTTTATCAAAATGGTGGTTTGAAATTTTGTCTATGCTTGACCATCAATGGCTCATATCAAAAGATGAAAATACGAAATGGACAACAGGGCATCCTGCAAGCTGCCTCCCTCCGGGGTGCTGAAAACAAAGTGACCTGCAGACCAGCAGCGTTCCCGTCCCTTTGGGGGCTGGGTACACCCAGGAATTCACTGCGTAATTAATAGTGTCACTCGAGGTCAGCTGTGCCGTGGCCCTGAGGATACAGAGAGGAAGCAGATGTGGGCAGCCTCCTCCGGAAGGTATTGATAGTAGGAATTCTAACACTTTACAGGAAGATTTGAAATTCTGGTAAAGCTTCTACTTAATTAATCTGAATCATCATCATCATTATCTTTTAGATCTCGCTTTTATTCCCCCAGAGCCTTTGAATTGAGGCTAGCAGAGGCTCTCCTCATCACAGTGCACACATTTGAATTCAGGCCGTTTTGTTGTGGTATTATGTTAGGAATTTACCACTTCACTTAAGCAGGGGAAATGGTATGTTGCATTGTTCCTTTTTGAAACAAAATCTGAAGGAAGGATGAGTCATCAGTTAGCATGACTCATCAGATTAGTCTGAGGAGAGACTTACCGAGATAGGGTGGGTACAAAGCATTTCAACTGCTTATGAGCAAAGATTATATTAGTAATTTATCCTTCAAACATTTTCTGAAATAATTACAGCCTATTTTGACAGGGAATATGGATGATAAGTCAGAAAAGGTTTTACTACAGAAAACTAAAACTTGTATCTCTTGTTATCTTGTTTCATGCTGAGATGGTCTTCAATTAGAATTTCCCAGTTGGTCCAGATCACAATGGAAGGAATGTCATTTTAGGGGAAAAAAAAATGTTAACCACCTCCAAATTCCCAGGGATGGAAGATGTCACTTTGGAGGCGTGGGGTTTCAATATCTAGGAAGCAGAACAAGCCCATTGCCCAAGGATGGAGATTTGGCTCTATGTAAATTGATTTGCCAATATAGGAATGGATGTTTTCAGTTGAGAAATGCCTGTGAATGCCCAGACTTTTATCTCCAAGCGGACTTTCTGTTGGGTTTCCCAGGTGGCTCAGTGGTAAAGAATCTGCCTGCAATGTAGGAGATGCCGATTTGATCCCCTGGAGAAGGAAATGGAACCCCACTCCAGTATTGTTGCCTGGGAAATCCCATGAACAAGGAGCCTGGTGCCCTACATTCCGTGGGATGTCAGAGTCAGACAGGACCGAGAGACTAAACAACAACGTATTTTCTGTTGAGGCTCTCAGATCCATCCATTTCGTTATTGTAGGCCACTGAGTCACAGGATTTCCGAGCTAGAAAGGACCTCCCTGTCCCCTTCCTGCAACCCTACAGGACTTAGAGATCTAACGGACACCCCTCCAAAGACCGAGGGTGGCAGCTGAGCCCTAACCTCTTGGGGGCCCCCTATCTAAACTTCCGTCCCAGGCAGGTTGATGTCTCCAACCTTTTGCTTGTGGTCTTGGTGGCCCCCCTTTCCCCTGAAATTGCTTCAAGATCTTTTGTCCTTTTTTTTTTTTTCTCCATGCCCTGTATATTTCCATGGCTGACTTGTTTTATAGAGAAATATGTATCCCCTGCGGAGAAGGCAATGGCACCCCACTCCAGTACTCTTGCCTGGAAAATCCCATGGACGGAGGAGCCTGGTGGGCTGCAGTCCATGGGGTCGCTGAGTCGGACACGACTGAGCGACTTCACTTTCACTTCTCACTTTCATGCATTGGAGAAGGAAATGGCAACCCACTCCAGTGTTCTTGCCTGGAGAATCCCAGGGACGGGGGAGCCTGGTGGGCTACCGTCTATGGGGTCACACAGAGTCGGACACGACTGAAGTGACTTAGCAGCAGCAGCAGCATGTATCCCCTGCAGAGGCACGCATTTATTCAAGGGCTGTGTTGCTGAATATGCAGGCAGGCAGCCGCATCTTGGACACGACCCCCTTTGCGTGTCCCTGGGCCAAGTGTTACTGGCAACATGGTGGATTCTTACACGGCTGGGAGAGAGTAATTGGTTTTCGGGTGAAAAGCAATGTGTAAATGCAAGACAGGCGGGGTCAAATTCATTGACCTCCAGGGCTCTGGGCCTGCCAGCACACAGGTATGACAAATTGAAACACGGAGAGACTGGCAGCTCTTAGGGGCCCTCGAGTTCACCCGGGCTCTTGGACAACCACAGGCTCTGGCGCTTGAAGAGGTCTTCATTTTGAAACTCCTTTCACCTCTTCAGTCCTGAGATGCCCCAGGCATCCTATGGGAAGGACCCGGAAGAGCAGCAGAGATGGTGGTCCAGAGGCTCCTAGAGTGTTCTTGAAGTCTAGGGTGCAGGCTCTGGCAGCTGAGGACCTGGCTGCCGGAGCCAGGCATGGAGCCAACTGCAGAGACCCAGAGCTGGAGCCTGTCTCCTCCCGATGGCCTTGTCTCTCCAGAGGTACTTGCCGGCATTGATGGAGGGGCTGTTGCAGTTTCTTCCATGAGAAAAGAGGCACTTCTTAAAGCCTTTGCAATTTGGACAGTTCCTCTGGCTCACCTCCGAGATGTCTGCCTGCCCAGCTGCAGTGTAGCAGGGTCACCTGGACAGGTGAGTCCTTCTGCCCTGTTGAGTTCTGGATGCTTTTCTGTCGAAGAAACCTCTGTTGTTCAGGAAGCATTTGACATTTGAGGATTGACAGGGCTGATGAACACGAAGACATCATCTGACTGAATCCCCCCTTCTTCCCCAATCGCCATACTTTTTTTTGGCAAAAGGGAACCACGAGGAAAGGTTCCTATCTGGGTGTGTCAGCAGCTGCCGGTTGCCGCTCTTGCATCCGTCTTTGGTGCTCTGATGGCAGTATAAGAACTGGAGAAGCCCCCACCACTGTACCCCCCGGGACAGTGTTGCCGCCCGCCTGGGGCTGGATGCTTCTGGCAGAGGGGCTTCTCTGTCTTTGATCCCTGACCCTCTGTCCTCACTTCTCCAGCTGTGTGCTCACCGAGAGGATGCTGGGCTTGGATCTGCATATGCTGTTTGTTCTCACCATCGAAATGATGTGGTTTGTCTGAGTGTTACATAAACCAACGAAATACACTGGAGGCAAGAGGGAATTCTTTCTGTGGGTGAAATGCTCCGGAAAGAGGAGGCTGCTACGAAGTACCGAGTGTGACAAACGGAGGGGCGGATCAACACCCAGAAGGCTCCTGAACTCAGATGCTGTCTCAAGACCATGTTCCACTGCAGGGAAGTGGGTGTGGTTCACGGCAGATACCTCGGAAGTCTAGCCGGGGTGACCACAGGCACAGAGGACATCTGGTCCTCACCTCAAAAGACTGGCATAATCTTAAATGTGAGACCCCACGTTCTATGATTCAAATTCAAACAACATGCTTATGATTTCATTTCTGAAGGATGTTCCAATTAGTGGACCAGCAGTGGCCTTTCTCCCCTTATCATCTCTAACGCTCAGAAGACTCTTGCTGATCTCAATAACTCATGTCGAGAGTAACTGTTCAATTTTAGGGTTATAAGTTTAAGTTATATTCTCTATAAAGTGATAGGAAAATTGGGAAACAGTTTGATGAGTACCTGTGTTCAACTTAGTAATAATATGGAGATTTCTGTTTGGATTTGTAGCAGGAAGACTGCTTTTGTGGGGCAGTGGGAGGCCAGCTGAAATGTCACTATTAAGCCTTCAGAGTAAGTTCCCTTGGCAGCAGAAGTTTGGGTGGCAGAAGATTTTGCTTTTGTCGATCACTCTGTTGGGCCTCCCTGCTGGCTCAGTGGTAAAGGATCTGCCTGCCAGTACTGGAGACACAAGAGACGCGGGTTCAGTCTCTGGGTTGGGAAGACCCCTGGAGTAGGAAACGAAAACCCACTCCAGTATTCTTGCCTGGAGAATTCCATGGACAGAGGAGCCGGGTGGGCTACAGTCCATGGGGTCCCAAAGAGTCAGACATGGACATGACTGAGCAACTGAGCGTGCACGCACACGTGCTAACGGAGCATTTTAAAATACTTTCCCACAAGAGAGATCTAAACCTCCAGTTTTTCTCCAGTCCTGACTCTCCTGGGATGCTCAGTGCGCTTAGGGAGCTGATGGTTGGGTGGCGTGGCTGGCGAGGGCGCCCACTCTGCCCAGTTCCTGAGGTTGCAGGCCACGTTCTACCATCACGTCTTTGATGATGAGGCCTCTGTGAGAAGGCACGTTTCCCCATTGTGCAGGGGATGAGCTGAGTGATTGCAACCCCTCTACCGGGTGAGTGAGTCTTACTGCTGCTGCTGCTGCTAAGTCACTGCAGTCGTGTCCAACTCTGCGACCCCATAGACGGCAGCCCACCAGGCTCCTCTGTCGCTGGGATTCTCCAGGCAAGAACACTGGAGTGGGTAGCCATTTCCTTCTCTAACGCATGCATGCTTGCTAAGTCGCTTCAGTCGTGCCCGACTCTGTGCGACCCTATGGACAGCAGCCCACCAGGCTCCTCTGGACACAAGATTCTCTAGGCAAGAACACTGGAGTGGGTTGCCATTTCCTTCTCCAAGTGAGTCTTACTAAATTTTGTTAAATTCTTGTGGTGCTGGAACTCCCAGTTCTTAACAAAAAATTTGCCACTGGCCTGTATCCTGGGGTTCATACGGCTTGCTGGGTGAGCCACATCTAAACAGTAACCCCTCAAAGCTAATTCCTGCACTTGATTGTTGAATCATTTTAAATATCACTTTTTTTTTTAATGTTAGTTACTTCTGGATATACAGCTAAATTTATCTAAATTACCTCAGTTACATTGAAGAGTGTCCAGATAGGTTCTTTCAATCACCCACGGCATGTTCACTGGGTTTATGTCACCAAGCTCACTTTCCAAATCTGTGACCACTTCTGCTCTGTTGCGTGGACACTGGAGGCGTTTCAGCTCCCGAGTGGCAAAAGCTAACTGGTGAAGATATTTCTGCCAGGAGCTCTCGATTCTTCGTTTCTTTGCCTAATTGGCTGGTTGAGTGAAGGCGTTTCATTTTATGTCACTTACATCCCTTCACTGTTGGACTCAAAGTTTTCTCCCATAATATGAATGTAGTGAAAAGACATCTCCATAGGTTTATATTCAGAGTGCTTGACTTCTCTTGCATGGGGGCTTCATTTTCACCTCCTTGTTAACGATGAGGAGCCACCAGGCATCTGAGAGGCTGGGCCAGGGCTGCTGCAGCGGGCCCAGCTCCCTGCAGGCGGCCCCGAGGCCTTAGCAGTTAGGGTGTGCCTTTTGCTAGCCCAGAACCAGGCCCTGGTTCCCGCAAGGCAGGTTTTCTCAGGCGTGGCAAGTTGTCATTCTGGGTGGGCTGACTCTGTGTCTTGGGGGCTGCCCACGTGTTATAGGATGTCAGCAAGCTCTGACCTCTAGCTAGTCGATTTGGTAGCATTTCCCAGTTGTGACAGCTGAAAGTGTCTCCCTCCGTCCTTGCCAAAAGTCCTCTGAGAGGCAAAACCTCCCTGGGTTGAGAACCTCTACGATGGGACCGGAGCTCCTGTCTGCCCTGTGTTTTTTTCTGCCGCAACCACAGCGGTCACGAGGTGATCCAGCTCGACTTGTAAAGAGCCTGGGGCCCTGTCTGGGATACGCTGTCTGGACTGGAGACTCGGTGGGACCATGACTGTGGATGCGAGCTTCCTGCCATTATTAAGACACGTATACCCTTTCCCTGTCTCTGCTTTCTTGATAAGAGGGTGGTAACTGTGAAGATCTCTTTAGAAGGGTTTTTGTTTTGTTTTGTTTTGGTTGAGATTGGGGTTCCTTTACACATTCTTAGAGATATAACTATACAGCTTCTTTTTATTCTTGATAATTTGGCAATCAACTAAAATTGTTCTTCAGGGTTAATTTTTTTTAAATGAACAAAATCATAACATCCCTTATTACTCTCATATTTTGCTTATGAAAATTATATTTCCAAAAAAAAAAAGTAAGCTCTCTGAAGGTCATGATTGTGTCTTAAAATCCCAAATTATTGCCAAAAGCCTAACATGTTTTTGCTTGTTGAAAGTTCCTGCTGAATTCTTGTCAATGTGAATAATCTAGAATCAGAAAATGGTAAGAGCAGACATAGAGCCCTGTGCTTAGTTGCTCAGCCGTGTCCGACTCTTTGCAGCCCCGTGGACTGCAGCCCACCAGGCTCCTCTGTCCATGGGGGTTCTCCAGGCAAGGACACTGGAGTGGGTTGCCACGCCCTCCTCCAGGGGAACTTCCCAACCCAGGAATCAAACTGGGCTCTCCCGCCTTGCCGGCGGGTTCTTTACCAGCTGAGTTGCAGTGAAGCCCTAGACAGGGGATTATTTCCCAAGGAACCCAAGTGCCACAATCCTGCTGCGTTAGCAGGGAACAGACTAGACCCTGGGTTTCCTGTGGTTCTCCCAGCACATACAGTGTGGTCTGCAGCCTTTGATCTATACCGTCTGAAGGGCTTACATTTCACAGCCATGCCGACACACACAGTATAGTGTTCATGACTATCGATTCTGAGGGAACAAGCCATCAAACTTACACCAGTTTCGGAAACGCCGCTAAGATGCATTTGCAAGATACATGGGTTCACGCTCTCCCTCACCCCATGACTCTCTGCCTGAGGTTGCGTATTTAGAAGCTGCCTAGAATTAAGGTCAGGAAAGGCTCTTGACTTTCTTTTGTCTGATGCCGTCATCCCAGCGGGGCCCCAGACGATTCCTGCATCCATGGGTAGACATCATTTGTCGCTCATAATAGCAAAGCGGGGAGAGGAGGACGTTGACGTACCTATAGATAATGCATGCACTGTTCCTGCATGTGTCACAGTTAGCTGTGTCTTGCCCAGTCCGATATGAAAGCCTACAAGATAAGAACAGGAGAGCATTACACGTGGCGGCGGCTGGCCCCTGGCCTCTGGAGCGCGCAGCTCCCGTCAGGCGCTTTCCCCCTGCCGTCGCTCCTCATGGGAATGGAGGCGGAGCCAGGCGTTTCCCACTTTGCTCCAGGGCGACCACTGCGGCTGCTGTTTAAATTAAGATCTAGGATGTGAACATAACCTAGTGGGTGAGGCAAAGAATCTGATTTTGTTATAAGCAAGGGGAATGGGGGATGTTTCAGGGCAGCGATATTCATGGCGTTTTAAAGAAACTTGGAAGGGAGACCAGCCTCCGATCTTGACCTGATGGCTGGTTGGTTCCTGCCCCTCAATCTCTTCACCCTCGAGAGGAGGGCTCTGCAGCCTATGGGCCTCAGGTGAAGCCAGCTCTCGGCCTGATTTTATCCAGGTTGCTAAGACTGGATTTTACGTTCGTAGATGGTTTAAAAAAATGAATATTTGGAACATGCGAAAACTCGTGAAATTAAAACTTCGGTGTCCATAAAGTTTTAAATTTTGATAGTAAAAAATGGTGAAAATTCTTACATAAGTAGCTACAATATCCTTGGTCTGCAAATTCTGGAATACTCCCTTTCTAGCTCTTTAGAGTAAAAAAATGTGCTGACCTGTGTGGCAGCGTATCGGACTGCCTTGTCAAGCCTTCTGACACCCTCTCTGGCTGTGTTCTCTGCTGAGCCTGTCAGAGCTCCGAGACTAGACATTGTAGGAGGCAGTGTTCCCCGTCCTCTCATTAAAACGATGGAACCTCATTTATTTATTTATTTTTGGAGTATATTCTGAAAGGGTGTACAGCCTTTAAGATTTTCTTTGGCAAACTTTTTATTGTGTTTTGAGGTATAGCCAATGACCCGTGTTGTGATAGTTGACAGCGAAGGGGCTCAGCTGCACATAGACATGTATCCATTCTTCCCCCAAGTTCCTTGCCATCCGTAACCCTAAAGATTTAGTGAGAGGATTTTCTTGAGTCTTCCTCAGCCCAGTCACCCCAACAAAGCTAGTTTGGGCGAGCTTTCATAATGTTTTCCCTGCCACTTTCACTGACCTTTCCTGTCTCATACTCTTCATGTGCAGGCCTATTTTATTCTGAATATTGCTTTGTACCAAGGGACAGAGGACAGACGTGATAACCAGAGCCTGTTAAATTAGTAGCAGAAGCAGGGCTTCCATCTGAATTGGCTTAGACACACACTTTGGGGGCACATTTACATTTGGAGAGCGACTCAACATCATAAAAGTGCCCAGAAGGTTTGCTGTCAACAGGGAGAGGGGATATTTTTATCACCTGCCCTGTGTAAACGTCTCTCTCCACGCGTCATGGACTTTGAATTGAAACTCACTTTTGTTTTCCTCATTATGTTTGGTGTTACATAAACATTTGACAAAAGGATTTTTCCCCTCGGTGCTGTGTTTTCACAGTGAGCTTTGCTAAACTTGAACTTGACCTTTGAGTTCTGCGCATTGTGTTTATTAACCAAGTGACCACATTCTGTCCTATAGGGTCGCCAGTCTCTGCGATCCATGATATTTGATCCAGAACTAGAGTCGCCCGGTGGCTGCGATTGTGTTGACCTCCCTTCCCCATGGTGGGCACCTGTGAATGCCCACTGGGGTCTTTTCCTGCCCCCTGGGCTTTGTCAGGAGGGGAGCAGGAAAGGGCTCGTGCCTCATACTTTCCCCCCTTTCCTTAGCCCTTTCCTCCTGACAACAAACCCCAAGGGTCCATTCTTCCTGAGCTTTCCTCCCTGACTCTAGATTGTCAGGCTCACACCAGGTTCCTCCCCGTCTGACACTGACCTCCATTCTCCCCTGCCTTATCATATGTAAACGGCCTTTCTCCATCCCACTGGTTTTTTCAGAGCTCAGTCCTAAGCTCATGCCTCACCACGGTGGCTGTGTGCAGTGTAATAAGCACAGGACCTGAGCACACGTCCTGGCAGTGGCGTCTCTGCTGCAGGACGTGCGGTCCTGCTGTGAGGCTGGGCTGCAGACGGGGGACTGCGCCTCTGCGTGCTGCACTAGTACCACCTAGCCCCCCGCTGGGGGAGCGGATGCACAATAGCTGTGCGCGCTGGCCACACTCTAAAGGTTAGGCTTTAAAAGAAAACAGAGGACATCAGGGGCATTTCCTAACCATTATTAGAGGGGCACTCTCACTTGGCTCTGCAGAAAGACTGACTCCTACGCTTGCAGAACCTTCCTGCTCAAGACCTCAGGACAGATCTCAAAGCTCCATGAATTCTCATCAGCACCACACCCCTTCCTCGCCCAGGATGGTGGCGTTCCCAAGTGTCTCACTTACATTAGAGCCTTGAGTCCTGCAGTTAATTATGCTAGCTCGTTTTACAGAGGAGAATACGGCAACACTTCAGGTCTGGGACCTCATTATTCTTAGACCCCAGGCTTCCGATGTGCTGTGATGCCCTGTTCCAACCTTGGGGCCCGTGTCCTGCACTAGGTATAACTGGCAGCTTGGGATAGTCAGTGAATCCAACAGGGAGAGGACAAAGGCTTCAGGCACCTGAAATGCACAAGAGAACTGTCTTCCCGGACCTTGGGGCTCTTCAGTGATAAATTGCTCTTTTTAAAGACCTTTCTGAACAGACTGTTCTTATCACTTTGTAAAAAGCACACACTTTCGCGCTGTTATAGTCAGTAGGCAAATAATTATTAAGTGCCTTTTAGGTGTCAGACCTTACTCTGCCTACCAAGGAGACATTTTGGAATAAGATCGAGTCCTTTTCCTCATGAAGCTTAAAACAGAATGGGAGAACCAGATGGGCGATGCAGAAACAGATGAATGAATGAATGAAGAGAGTTTGGATACTGCTCTGTTAAGGACATGTTGTTGGCGAGGGGGTGGCTTAGGCTAACACACCAAGGACCTTGCATCTGGAAAGAGAACTGGATGATGATAAAAGAGCAGGTAGTCGTCTGCAGATCTAGAGATGAGTTTTGCAAACAAAAGGACCAACCATCACTTGTGAACATCATAATGAGAATGATGTTGGCATGTCTGCAGAACAGAAAAAGAGCCAGTGTGGCTGGAAAATCAGGAACACATGAGAGAGGAGGGAGGTGAGATCAGATCATGAAAAATAGGAAACTCTTTGGACATCTGTTTCACATGTAATGGGAAGCCACTGTACTCTTATACGTAGAGCCCAGGATGACACAGAACCTACTTCCTCTTAACTTTTACTCTTCTCCTTCTAAAATATCGTTTCTATTCAATTTCCTTTTTCTTCCTTCTTTTCTTTATAACCCATCCTAACTCACTCATTCCCGAAATACAGCATGGTTTGCTAATGTTTGTTGATTAGAAGCAAGTGAGTCATAATATCTACTTTATAGGGAAACATGTCTGTGGTCATTTTTTTTTTTTTTAAAGCTAATTTAAATGGAAAATTGGTGGTCCATCAGATTTCCACCATACAGGAGAAGTATTTTCAGGATCTCATTGCCATGAACTTTCCTTGGGAAGACCCTGCAAGATGTTTGTTTGGGAACTTTTGTTTTGAAGGGGTTCAGATGTTTGGAGTCCAAAAAGGTAGTTCATAAAAATGGCTATCAGTGAGAGATTAATTTGTGGATAAAAGTCAAAGTGTTGCCCTTGTATCCTGTGGTTTAGTCACAGGCTGCCTTGTGTAGCTCTTGTCAGTCAAGGTATGTCCACTGCAGCTTTATTAAACCTGAGCGTGTTCTTTACAGAGGACTGAACGTGTGTGATCCAGTGTGCTTATTGCTTTGATAATCCATCTAACTGTCCTTGGGGCTTCCAAGTTGTAGGGTTTGGCTTTGCTGATAATTTTATGGTCACAATAATGATTGTGTTGCAGCATCTGAAAGAATGTGTTCTCCAAATGCAGACCAAACAGATAAGTTCTTTCTATAGGACAGGGAACACAGAGTGCCATGATGGAATGCCCCTGTTTTCCTTCTCACTTGGAAACAAGTCCTAAAAGCAATACTTGGAATGATTATCTTTGTGGATGGCCATTGCCATGAAGAGAAGCAGTCCAGAAACTGAGCTGCTGGGGCAGATACTTCTCCAGAGATGGTATGGCTAGAGGTCTTTTGTGGTTAGAAGTTTGGAGAAGAGAGAGCTTGGATCGTTGGTATCACAGCTGCAGAGGAAGAACATCTTGATCAAAAATGACACATTCTGTCTCGCACATTAATTGCTACCTTTATAAAGCTCTCTTCTCATTTATTTTGAAGAACTTATACTTTTGGTAGGATTATAACCCACATCTGCCATGATGCCTGGTACACTCTGGGTGTTTGGCCGGTATTATTTTATTAACCAAATAAGGCTGTCAGTCTCTGTGTTCCCAAATTGAAGTCCAGTAACAGAAAAATCTATGGGAAAAAATCCAACTGAGTGCAGTAAGCAAGTGAAGTGTGTCAATTATGAACACTTCTAGTCCTCACTTACTTCTGAGTGTGAGCCTCTTTGGATCCCAATGGTAAGAACATTCATTATAAACATGGAGTTTTTTTTTTTTTTTAATGCACTGATCAGCCCTGGGTGTTTTTTGGAGGGAATGATGCTAAAGCTGAAACTCCAGTACTTTGGCCACCTCATGCGAAGAATTGACTCATTGGAAAAGACTCTGATGCTGGGAGGGATTGGGGGCAGGAGGAGAAGGGGACGACCGAGGATGAGATGGCTGGATGGCATCACCAACTCGATGGACGTGAGTGTGAGTGAACTCTGGGAGTTGGTGATGGACAGGGAGGCCTGGCGTGCTGCAATTCATGGGGTCACAAAGAGATGGACATGACTGAGCGACTGAACTGAACTGAACTGATCTTTACAACATTTGCTGTTTATTGTCCCTTTACAGTTAGTTGCCATTTGTTATTATTTCCTGTACTAAACAATGTGTTCTCCCTGGGAGGTACCGAGAGAGGAGGGTGCAGAAAGTATGACATTCAGCACCAAGGACAGCACCAAGTGTCCAAGATGCTTTGTTTTCTGTTTCTCTGACCTCCTGACTCCCATTCTTGCAGATCACAGTTCTATCCCAGGGACGTTTCTGGAACCCTGACCCTCTCCTTGCCTGATACCCTTTGGACACTCACTGGTCAGGGTGGGCTTTATTGAAAGGTAAAGGACACTAGACCCAAGTTAGGAAATTAATAGGGATGTAAAAGCATGGACTTGGTTGATAGCTCACAGAAGAGGGATTATTGTTCTTGATTTCTTAAAGCAGAAAGCTTTACTCAAGCTAATTTTACAAAGCAGTCTTGGTGCAGTCCAGTTTGAGAGTCATTTCCACTTCTGCTTTGTAGTGAAACAGATTTCTTCAGAAGACCTTGCTGTACTTCAAAGAAAGTATAACGAGTATCCGTTATAGAAGACAGTATGGAACTCTAGTTAGGGAACCCCCTTTGGAAGAAAAGATAGGGTCTCCCTTTCTTTAATGGTCTAGAATATTTAGGTTTAATTCAGAATGCATCTCACCAGTTTCTCTAGCTACCTTTGGCTTCTGCAGACATCTGCCCCAATTCTTCCCCACCCCCCTCCAATTCATTAGTTGTCATTATAAAACAATTCCTGAATGTGAAAATATTCTTTTGCCCATTTATATAAAATAGACAGCACTGGTAACAATTTAGGGTCTGTAAGTCTTTGGTTATTCTTGTTGCAGATCAACAACAAAAGAGACAATGAAGACTGGGATAAAAAAAAAAAATGAAGAAAGGGTGGCAAAAGGCAGAGCTGGTGTGGCAAGTTTTATAACAAAGCCATAGGAATGATCAAGGCAGAAAGATGTCAGCCAGCTTCCGCCTGAGCTGGACCACAGCTGTGTCCTGGGAGGTAGGGATGAGGAGCCTGAGATTGGAGTGACAGGCAGCATCTGCCTTTTCATGAAGGCCTCACAGGGAGATCTAAGATACCAGAGCCCTGGGGGGTAGGAGAGGGTGCTGCGAAATGTCAGAGAAAGGTCATGGAAAGCTTTCTTCCTGGCCCCATATCCAAGTGGCTCAGTGTCTCTGAGACCTTGAAGATGGGGTTTGAGACAAGACTGACAGCTCTGTGTCTCTACCATCCCCTGCCCCGCAAGAAAACGGTTTGGTGAAAAGGTCAGGAAAAGGAAAAAAAAAAAAAAAAGATGTCTCTGACTGTGCCTGCTATCAGAAGCAAAGTTCCAACAAAGTTAAAAGCGTCTCGGGAGAAGCATGGTTGGCAAGTGGAAATAATTCCGTGGTAGTGAGTTGTGATCACTGGTACTGGCCTGATTTTCATGCAGGGCTTCTCCTGCCATGTCCCACAGCCCTGTTTTCTCCAGGAGACCTTAAATCTCCCAAGGAAAATTCTCTTCTCGTGTTTCCCCGGGGACTTGTGGATGGAGTGTTTGGTTTTAGGTTTCAGGAAAGCATCCTCCTCTCAACCAGCATCACTGGTGTGTAAGCATCACCCAGAGGGGGGCCTCCTCCACCTCAGCTCTGGGTGACCCTGTGGTCGAGTTGTTCGTCTTTTAAATGACGTGGTGGTTTTCAGTAAGTTCAGATCTCCTAGCATGTAAGCAAAAGGCGTGTCAGGTGATGCTAAGGTCAGGATGTGATCCTTTAATTGGGGTCTTCAAAACACTGCTACCCAGGGTATTGGAGCTGTCACTTTGAATTAACTCAAAGCTGTGTGCCAGGCTCTCTGCTTAGACAGTGGTTCCTGCTCTCAGCAATCATTTTATGCCCCTGTTTAATTTATTCTCCTAATTTTGATCTTTCTTGTTCTTTCTCATTGTGTGCCCAAACCTTTTTTTTTTCCCTTCCCTTATTCTAGGCCAGGTTTGTGCTCCAGCTGTGGTTTCTTGATAACTGAGCCATCGTTTATACCAGCATCTTAAAGGGCTTTTCTGCTTAATCGTCTCAAAGTGACATTAATTTAGAGGCATTAAGTGATACCTCTGTTTTTGTTGGGGGAAATGAAATTTCAAAGAGTCAGGCTCAGCTGTTTTCAGAGACCCTCTCCTACGTTTTAAGCCCACCTCTGCCAGTAGTTTTGGCTGTTTTTTAAAGTCCGAGTTCTCACTAGGAATTTGCCAGATTGTGCCCTGAAACTGTAGTTAGTTCCTGTATCAGCTGTTGAGTGGTTCAGGTGAGTCTGGAATTTCCTCATTTATCTATGGAAAGTCAATTATATCTGTTTTATTCACTTGAGCTACCAAGTGCCAGGATTTGGGGAACATCCAATGTAAATTTGTTGAAAAAATACGAAGTCGATTTTCCTAACAAACACTGAGAACACCCACTGGTCAATAGAAGGCAGTACCGGCCTTCACTGGTGATGGGCTGACCAGGTCCCCTTTAGCTGCGAGGAACCTTCACTGGTGATGGTCGGACCAGGTCCCCTTTAGCTGCGAGGAGCCTTCACTGGTGATGGTCGGACCAGGTCCCCTTTAGCTGCGAGGAGCCTTTTTCTAGCCAGTGGCGGGCTTGCTGTGTTAGGCTGAGCAATTCTTTGTTCATTAGTGGCCTAGAATCCCCAAGCTGACAAAGCAGTGTGTTTCAAAGACTGAGGTTGCGTTTTGAGAAGCACCGACTAACAGTGGCCCCCCCAGATCTTCGCGCCCGCTCTGCTGTCCGCTGCCTTTAGCCGTGTCTCAGTGGGTCGGTTGTCCTGAACCCTTCTGAGAAATTGCGTCTGCCTTCTTAGCGCAGGAGGCAGTGCATCAGCCTTTGCCATCGCCTGCTCTTCAGGCCCCCTTTAGCCAGCTCCCAGTGACTTCCTTCCACCAGAACTCCTAGCATTTGGTACTGTCTCGGCACGCTTTGTCTTTTTCTCTGTTTGCCCAGCCAGAACCTGGCTTGCCGGTCGCAGGAGAGGCGGCGGTCGAGGTTTAGGATACACGGAGTGATGAGTGACAGAGCAGATGGAAAATGAAATGGTTTGGGAGGGTAACTTTGTCTCAGTCGGTCTCCGAGGGTTGATCTCTGTTTCAGTGGAGTTTGGCAGCTCTTCCTTGACATTTACAGACAATTTTAAAAGACCCACTTCCGTGTTTCCAGACTCAGCGCGATGAGTATGGTAGAGCTGTGAGCGCGTTGGCGTTTCCTGATTGTAATGGCTGCACCGTCTGTATTTAGAGAGTTTCAGCCAGCAGTCATTTATTCTAGAACCCTGGTTTCTCTCCTCCCCTTCTCTACTGCCTGTGGGCATGAGGTCAGGGAGTAAGGCCAGCGCCATTAACTCCCAGCTTCTTCTTTTTTCTGCTCTGGACTTCTTTTTTGTAGAAAAGGGTTCTCATTGAGATTTAAGGATATAAAATACTTCTTTCCAGACACACTCATGTGATCCCCCTGAGTTTGAACATGCGTGTTCCAGAGGTCATTTGGATAAAGTAAGAGTTGGTCAGGTTGAAACCGTTAAGGGAGGTCTATTTTTGGAGGCCCATGATAGAAGGAATAATCACGGTACGAACTAGATGCTTAGATTTTATAGCATTCTGTGTTGAGTCTCAATACAGCCAGAAAAAATTTCAGGGCTTGCCTGGGAACCCCAACAGCATGTATGATTTTGATTTTTTTGCAAATTGCTCTGTGGTCCAAACAAGTTACTTAGAAATGATGTTTTTGGAACACAGCCCAATCACAGCTTGAGCTGGATCTTTTGCCCTCCACTTCCCCTTCTAATCCTCATCACCTTACTCTTACTTACTTTTTTTCCACCGGATGGTGAAGTTCTCAGAATTATACATGCACCATTCTCCCAGTCAGGAACTGAGATGTGGACTCTTGATGAACTAGCTCTTTATGTAAACCCCATGTGAGCTTATTAAACACATCAGGGTAATTTCCAGTAATCATGGTTACTTCTATGTAGTGTTCTGCTTGGGCTTTCACAGGTGGTACAAGGGTAAAGAATCCACCTGCCAATGCAGGAGAAGCAGGTTCAATCCCTGGGTCAGGAAGATCCCCTGGAGGAGGAAATGGCAACCCACTGCCGTATTCTTGCCTGGATGATTCCATGGACAGAGGAGCCTGGCGGTCTCTATAGTCCATGGGGTCACAAAGAGTCGGATGTGATTGAGCACTTAGGCAGTGTTTTGATTACAGACTTCCAAGCACACACTATAGCCAAAATAACTAAATGGCTTTCACTGTGTTTGCGTGTTCAGTTCACGGGATGCTTCCTGTTCTCAATTTTGTGCACCGCCCTTTGCTAGGGAGCATTTGGTTGGCTGAATAAAACACAGACCTTGCCCACAAGACACTTCCAATTGAGAGCACATATGTTTCCAAGGTAAAGGCTTTGCTTCTATGTTAGAGAGTAAGCTGTATGGCCTCCAGAAGAAGCCCTTCTTCCATGGGGCAGTTTCTGTCCCATTCACGCCAGCATCCATGGCCTGGACCAGCGCCTCTGGTCACTTGTCAGCAGCTCGGATGGCTTCTGGCCAATCTCCAGCACGTTTTTGTGACTGTCTTCCAGAGCATTCCACAGGGATGCTGACCTTGTCCAGCAGAGATGTCTTGCTCCCATGTGACTGAGAGCATCATGGTGGCCGCAGACATGGCTTCCTATCTCCCCAGTCCCACCCAACATGTGGTTTGGTGCCTTCCAGAGAGCAGGGCTGGAGGTGTGCTTCAAAAATGCAGCTTCTTTCCTGACTAACAGAAAGTGAATACCCTACTCCCTTCTCTACTTTAAACCTCTCACCATGGAACATGCCGAAAATTACGGCTCTGCTTTCTAATCTGTCTCCCCTTCCATGACATCAGCACTCCGAGGGCAGGGAGCTTTGTCTGTCAGTTCCCTGACGGATATTTAGTGCTCACACTGGGGTCTGAAGTGTAGTGAGTGCTCAAGAAATACTCTGAATAATAGAGAAGTGAATGAATGAATGAAGAATCTGCCTGAGTGTTCCCCGGGATTAACTGATACCCACCCACAGGAGGATCAGTTCTGCGATGTTCCTGGCTGGGTCAGGTGAAAACATCTGTCTTAACGTATTACCACGATCCCATCGTAAACATCCCCCAAACGAGTGGAAGAGGCCAGTCATCTCCTGCTTCCCACACTCAGTCATTAAAATAAATGGCTTAGCCTGCACCTAAACCAGCTCCCCTGCTGACCCCAGGGAGACGTCATTTCTTTATCCCAGAAGCAATCCAGGCGAACTAGTTTCGGTGAGAAACACTCTCTTCATAATGAACTCAGTGGCTTTTCTTTAGACGCTGTTGTCAAATTAACTTTTATTGGCCCAGCAGCTCCCCAGATGTGGGGACACTATAATTCTGGGAGGCTCTGGCTGTTTGGGAAGCTTTTAAGGCTTGTGTTCATTACAAAGAATGAAAGGGAAACAGGAACGGTGGTGAGTGGTGGGTGCAGCGTGGCTGCAGGCGTGAGGAGGTCCAGGCCATGCGGTCCCTCCTCCCCTGGGGTCGGCGGGAGCCAGGTGGTCCCTGTTGCTTTCCCCCTCAGCCGCCAGCCTCTCCTCCAGCGTTGCTTCTCACGGGCCTTCCTTCTCCCCAGGCCCTGCCCCAGCTCTCTGCTTCCTCATGACGAAGACAGGGGATATATCCTTATTATTGCACAGTCATCATTACTCCTATCAGAAGTGTGTGCCAGTTTGGACAGAGACAGACTCAGAGCTGAACACTCTCATTAGGGCAGGTCTTTTTTCTTTAGTATTTTCTAACCCTGTTTCCATGCAATAAAAGCATAATATGTAAAAACTGGGGCAGCTGATAATTATTATTTTGCACATAGAACTGCCTGGTTATATTACAAATAGGGCAAGGCTTACGGTTTCTTTCATGTATTTCTGAAATCAAGGAGACGCTAGTAGGGAGGGCAAAGCTTATAGTTTCATATGTTTCTGAAATCAAGGAGACGCTAGTTGCAAAATGATGACAATAACGACAGAAACGTCACTGGCCCTACAGGGCATCAGGAGTAACTATTAATAAAGGAAAAAACATTTTTAGGGTTGAGCTGAAGCTCAGTTGATTAACTTATTTCCTGGAGGAGAGATAAAGCTAAAGCTATAATTTATTGAAAATTAATGAAAATGAATCTTGGTGGCACTGGCTACCAAACGTGAATGAAAATAGGGATGTGAGTATACCATATGGAAACAGATTTTCCTTCTGGAATGCCATCTTTCTCCAGCTCTGGTACTGTCACTTACCTCCCTTTCAGAGGTTTTAGTTTGAAGGCATTAATGATGTGCATGGGGCAGTGGCTCTGACGGTAAATAACCACAGAGCTTTTATCTTTGATCTGTAATTTCTTTTGATGTATTTTTTAGAGCACATTAGTTAACAATCTTAAATGAGAACTTCTTCTTTGTGAAGCTTTTGTGCTTTGTTTCAGAGGCTTGACATTGTGCTTGTTTTTTGAACAAATGGTTCAGAGCTCTTGCAGCTGAAGATTAAAATCTTTAAATTTTGGTGTCATCATTTATAAAATTCTTGATATCCAATTATGAGACTTTTATCTGGGGAGATAGTCTAGTAGTTATAACCAGTGAGATACTGGCAAAAGAATCTGACTCCATGGCTGGTCAAAATATGCCCGTTTTTAGACTTTCTTTACCTAGAGGAACTCATTTTTCATAATTGTCTGCTCAAATATGGCTTTCAAAATGCGTTTGCTTGCTGTTACGGCACCCCACTCCAGTACTCTTGCTGTTATGGTTTATTGAGGACTTTTTTTTTGGTGTTTGTTCACATCTATTTGGACATAAATTTGGTTAAAGTAGAGCCTGGGTGGCATGAGGCGGTCACTCACCAAGCCACTCAGGTGACAGGCGGTATGGGAAAGCTTTGAAGTGGCTTCCCCGGGGAAGACTGCTCATGGATGGATCAGTACCTGGACTGCTGGATCAACGGCTTTGATTTTTCTGAAACTACCTCACGGAGGGGATTCCTCTTACTGATTAGGAATCCTGAAAACCATACTTTATTACTGGGATCCTTTCCAAGGTGCTCTCTGCTGCCTCCAGGGTTAGAAGTATGCTTTCTCCAGGACATACATTCTCAGGGACCTTACCGGGTCTGAGTGCGGGACTCTCTTGACCCTTTGAAGTATAAGGCAGAACTCAGAATTGCAGGACCGCAAAAGCGCCTTCCGGTCTGTGCAGACGCGCATGTTTCCTGTTTTCAGAGGAGGGGGACGATGCTACTGGGGCATGATGGGTGGAGAGGTGGGTTCTGTCTGTACTTTTTCCCTCCAGTCTTTTGACCTTGGGGATGTTACTGACATATCCAGACTTTAGTTTCCTGGTCAAAACAACTCCTACCTTACAGTTTTATTTTGGAGGTTGAATGAGACAATGCAGAATGGCCACTCTATTGTAGGTGGTCAAAATGGATGAGCTTTGTTGGTGCACTGCCCAGAGACACTCATTTCAGTGGAACTGGCCCCCCGAGCACAGTGGGAAATAGAGCTCAAACCATTTTTGCACAGCTTAGCAGAAATTGCGTGGGATTAAAAAAAAAAAGTATTTGAAAAGTAGAACTTGCATTTCATTTCTCTCTCTCTTTTTTAATCCAAATTCTGGGACACAAATCCATAAATTCCATAAACATTCATGTCATGCCTTGAATTGCTCATTTTACCTACAAATGGGGTGTCTGAATTACCTAGTGCCTCAGTGGCAAGGCTTTTATTCACCTACCCACTTAAAAGGCTAGGGAAGTATTTGAAATCTCTTGGGATTCTGCACAGGAAGATTATTTAAATTGTATTTTCCAGTATGTGTGATACCTACATGAAGTGGAAAGCAAGAGTTTGGAAACTGTTTTATAGCCTCACAAATATATATGCTTCTTTTTTTATATTAAGGATGGAAAGGATTATTATTGTTCAAGAACTTAAAAATAGTATTTCCAATGTTATATAAATTTAAGCCACAGAAAAGACTCGGCACAGCCCTGTGGATCAAATAAAGAGAATGGTGGAAGAGAATACGATGTGTGCTTCTATTTCAAAATCATAAAGCACGATAACTTATACTTGGACTCTGGGACTTGAATATTTTATCACAAGTATATAAAAACCGTTAGCTATAAAAGAAAAAAAGGGAGGTTTCCCTGAAAGCTATGCAAAGGCTTGTGAGCTGGAAGGACAGAGGCCGGTTGCAGCATGGGTAGCGGTGGGAGAGATATGGCATGGATGAAGTGGCAGGAAGAAGGAAACCCCAACAGAGGGACCACCATACACGTGTTTGTTAACCAGCGTCCGTCGAGAGTTGTGTTGCTCTCTCTCTCTCAACCTGTGTGTGTCTTTTGCGGCACTGCCTGAAATTATGAAGTTCTTGGACATCTCTGGAGAATCCGTTCTTAGATCAGAAAGGACCCTTGGGGTCCCTCGTCTCGTGTGGACCGCCCTGCCTTCGTGCGGAGGGGCTCAGAGGGGCGGGGCTGAGCTGGGAACAAGCCCACATGCCTGAGTCCACGTCAGCTGTCTCGTCCGTGACACCAAGTAACGCTGGCCTGCACAGTTCTCTGAAAGCAAGTACAAAGCCTGATCTCTTCCTTCTGTAATCCTCAGCCCTGCCACTAATCCTTGGAAGGAAACCCACCCGTAGAGGAAAGCAAGAATCCCTCTCGAAAGTGTCCCGCCTGCACCCTTGGATCACTGGCCTGCATTTTCACACCTGGAAGGCTGTGTCTCAGCAACAGAACAACTTGGAAGGACGCGGCTTTGCACACACAGCCCTGGGCTGAGGGCCTGGTCCTCCGTATGGTACTTAATGTCTCCAGGAAGCTCAGGAGGCTGGTGTTCTTAGCCTTCTTTCAGAGTCAGAAGCTGAGGCTGGAGAAGTTAATAACCATCCCCGAGCACCGGTACCACCGGGAGGACAGGCGCAGAGTCTGCAGCGTAGGCCTGGCTGGCTGTGGCACCTCGGCCAAAACCACAGGAGGGAACCTCGTCTGCTGGCTGGCATGCTTTACAATGTTGGGGGTTGCAAGAAACGGGCAGAGAGACCGAAACTGATGTATCGAGAACATTAGCAAATGAAACTCTGACATGCCTATCCCATTGAAGCAGGAAAGGACGGGAGTACGGCGGCTGGGGGAGGACCTTTCTGCTTCTGAGCTCGGAGCTGAGCACCGCCTCGCTCCGCGGCTCACAGCACTCTGTTCTGTGACGCGGTGCCCGGACAGTTCTCGACAGTCCAGAGACATCTGTCTACCAGGATCCTTGGCAGGACTGCAAGGGCACCCGCCCCCACCCCTGTTGGAAACTGTGGCCATTCCAGCTAACCAGGTGGAAGACCGCCATCTCAGCGACGTGGGTGCATCTGGGCAAGGGCAGCCGAGTCTCCTCCTAGAAGGGTGCACAGCCAGCCTGAGACAGGGTCACCTAAGGTGCTCAGCTTCCCCTGCGCTCTGAGATGGGGGCCCCCACGCCTCCCACCGGGACCTCAGTGACCCCAGGCAGCTCCCTAGCTGCGGCGGTGATGCTGGGCTTTCCTCTGGGTTCTTTCTGTGCTGTGACTGAAATTAAATTGCCCCCTTATGCTTCCTGTGTCATTGCGATGCAGTATTTATTCTGTTTGGGCATGGATAATGAGAGGAAATTCGGAGAGATTTCTCATCCCCCGACAGGGCTCTCTGAAGACTGCCTGATGCTGAGGGATTTGTCAATAGAAGGACACAGGTGAAGCCAGGATGTAATTTCCCTCCATCTAGCATGGATATCTAGGTGAAAGCAGTTCACATTGTGTGACTGGGTGTTGAGATGACCTCTTACTGCTGCTGGTGGGAGAGGGAGGCCTTTTTTATGTCGTGTATGTATATACATAGAGATTACAGGTATGTGTAATCTCACACACAGAGTTCCCCAGCAGAATCCTGACGGTTTTATGGGCTGGTGAACAGTTAAGTGTAGGCTAGTATAGGCGAGTGTCAGTGACCTGTGGGCTCTTCAGAGGAGAGCCTGCGTTCTTTGACGTGTACCTCCCTGCACCCCTGGCCCCCGGCTGGCACAGTAACAACACTTGGAGACTCTTGCTATTAACAGAAGCCTTCTGAACCTGTGAATGAACGACACACCATCTGTAGGACACTCACCTCTGAGCTTGCCCTGTGCCCGTTATGGTAACCTGGTTTCTAGCTGAGGAACTGTGGTCCCTACATTTACAAGACCATGTCGCAGGAGCTGGCAAACTGGCCCATGCCCCACGTCCGGCTTGCGCCTGCTTTTGTGACATTTCATGCAACCATGGCTGTATTCGTTCATATATGTACTGTGTCCGGCTGTGCTCATGATGTAGTGGTGGATCTGAATCAT
The DNA here is from genome assembly GCA_006410635.1 of Cephalophus harveyi. NCBI lineage: Eukaryota > Metazoa > Chordata > Mammalia > Artiodactyla > Bovidae > Cephalophus > Cephalophus harveyi. Next base: position 623,093 of record SJYT01058255.1, on the reverse strand, counting down.
TTGAACAGAGACCACATGGCCCGCAAAGCCTGAAACAGATACTATCTGCCCCTTTGCAGAAGAATTTTGCTGACGTCTGTTACATTGGAAACTGACCCTGAAATCTCTTGAAAAGCACAGATCCTGTAGGCTCAGGGCCTGATCTCTTCATGCACACGTCGCGCACGCACCTGCACCCATTCTGTGCTACCTTTTCAGTGATTAAAATGAAAAACAAAGTTCAGCAAACATGACTGCAGGGTTCCGCGCCGAGTCTGCCCTCCCTCAGATCTTTCTTCCTATCTCCGATGCCTGCAAACCCACCAAGAGCTGTGCTTTCAAAGGCCCCTGATCTCAGGGCGATTCCCTTGGCTTGTGTTTTCCTATCACTGCATGCCCTGGACCCCTGCCATGGAGAAACCCCCTTCCCAGGGCGGCTAAAAGGAGCCCACGGCAGGGAGACTGAAGCACTGGATTTAGAACTCTTGCTGCAGCTTCCCTGGTGGGTGCCTCAGTCCATGAAGAATCTGCCTGCCAAAGCAGGAGACCCAGGTTCGATCCCTGGGTTGTGAAGATTCCCTGGAAAAGGAAGTGGGAACCCACTCCAGTATTGTGGCCTGGAGGATCCCATGGACAGAGGAGCCTGGCGGGCTCCAGTCCGTGGAGTTGCAATAGCCAGACACAGCTGAGCAACTAAACCACCATCACTGCAGGCTACCAGCCCCTGGGGCTCCTGGTTAAGATTTCCTCCTCTTACACGATGGCCCCACGTTTGCTCTGAGTCAGTACAGAGCCCCCGGAGCGTCAGGGTCTCCTGTCTGCCCGTTGGTCACATCTCAGGGGCCCGTGTGACCTGGTTCGTTCCAGGCTGTTCCTCCCTCTTCCACACACACCTAAGCCGGCAGGTGACGCCTGGCTGATGCTGGAATGCTCGCTTAGTCGTGTCTGACTCTTTGCAACCCTCTGGACTGTAGCCCGCCAGGCTCCTCTGTCCATGGGATTCTCCAGGTAAGAATGCTGGAATGGGTTGTCATGCCCTCCTCCTGGGGATCTTTCCCATCCAGGGATCGAACCTGGATCTCCTGTAATGCAGGTGGATTCTTTGCCGCTGAACCGTCAGGATGCTAGGAGAGACCTGGCCAGCCAATGGGCCTGTTACACTCTGGGCAACAGCAGATCCTTCCCTCTCGCTGGCTGTCTGGGATCAGGCTTCCCACCTTGTTTGCAGGTCTTCTCCAAAGACCAGAATGCCGTGGGGCTGTCACCAGCCAATGGGTCCCTCAAGACGTGAAGTGTGTGGGTGCCAGCGTGTGAGCAGTGAGCAGCCGTCTCTGCCCAGGTGCCTGGGGAGGGTGCAGCACCCGAGCCAAGGGCAACGGCCCCACAGTCCTGGGTCAGGGGTCACCTGCCCAGCAGCCCGCAGCTGCCCTGGGGAATTAGGACTGTTACAAGAATCAGCTGGGTGTCTAAACTCAGTGTCCCATCTGCCTGCTTCTCAGCTTTCAACGACTACATTTGTGGCTCATTTAGATAGTCTGTGTGACCCTGAACTTCCCAGGAAGAGATAAGAATAATGCTGAGAGCTTTGAAATAAGCAGGATCATTCTTGGCATTCATGCAAATAGAGGGATCAAAGGCTGCCTGCACTGCATAAAGGGAGCTGTTTTAGTGAATTGCCCAGACGCTCTGCTGCTGCTGCTGCTGCTAAGTCGCGTCAGTCGTGTCCGACTCTGTGCGACCCCGTAGACGGAAGCCCACCAGGCTCCTCTGTCCCTGGGATTCTCCAGGCAAGAACACTGGAGTGGGTTGCCATTTCCTTCTCCAATGCGTGAAAGTGAAGTCGCTCAGTCGTGTCTGACTCTTAGTGACCCCATGGACTGTAGCCTACCAGGCTCCTCCGTCCATGGGATTTCCCAGGCAGGAGTACTGGAGTGGGGTGCCACTGCCTTCTCTGGCCCAGACGTTCTACAAGGGGCTAAAAAGGCAGGGTTTCAAATACCTTTTGCACATCTACCCACTTACAGAATGCATCCCACAGAAATGCGTGTCTCAGGACAGATCCCTTTCTTAGTGACCTCTGTGTTTTGGTTATTGCTGAGACCTTTGTGGACAGCATCTTTAAGCTTCCAGCATCCCTGTTTAATAGAAGATGGAATTGAGGCTCGCTGAGATTAACTTGCTTACACTGAAAACTTTCTCTGCTGAGGTCTTTCAGAAATCTGTATAATCAAACAAGAGTCATGAAAGAGTCCCTTCTGAAAAGTAATTTGGAAGCTCCTGAAAATGGTCTTGGTTTGTGATACAGAAATTTCTATGCACAGAGGAAGAACTGTTATAAACGGCTTGCCTGGCAAACTTGGTAATGCATTTTAAACTCTATAGTGAGTTTGCATAAACAAGCTCGACAGTGTAAAGAAGTTCTATCCAAGTTAGACATTCAGTATAATTTGCACACAGCCACACTAAGCCAAGTTCAACGTATGCTGTCTTCCTTCGCTGGGTCCTAACTTCACCCACGAGAGCAAGCCTGAGGCCTCGCTGGGCCTGGGTTAAGCCTATGATATAGTGGAAACTTGGGGGCAAAATGTGTCACTTGGTTTTAAAGCAGTGAGCTTGGGTGCACGCAGCATTCCTGCCCTCACTGAGACCCCTCCGGCTGTGGATACAGCTTTATACAAAGCAGGTCCTTTCTCATTGATTTGGGGGTGGGGGGGGGTGTAGTGGACTGAACCCGGATTCTGATCATCCTCCACGGGTGATGACTTGGAGTGTTTCCCAGTATTTTAACTTGGTCATGAGACTCCTTGTCAGGTTACATAATGAGTATGTAATCATCTACACACAGTAGAGTGAGTTTTCCTGTTTTCCATCATGAGATGCAACGATAAGACACCATTTCTTGGCTTAGATTGAGTATATAAAGTAAGTCCCGTGAATTCCTCATTCTACCAAAACGCCTATTCTCCAGCTCAGATTGAGTACATAAAACGAGTCCTGTGAATCCCGCCTTTAAAGCGACTGTCCAGGGCACACCTTTCGGAGAATTGGTCTAGAGCTCAGGGCAACAGAAGGTTAAATTTTCAGGATTTTGTGAGCTGGTTGATTTTGGCCACCATAGCATTCACACCATGGAAATCAGCAAATGCAGCTTATTCCCCGATCCCTCGAGAGTCAGTGGTTAAAAATGTATCAGTATCCCCTAGCACCTCTGTCCTGCACCCAGACCCCTGAGAAGGAGATGGAGAAGGAGTGTGCCTCTCATGTGCCCGCCTTTGAGGCTGCTGTCTCCTACAATATTCTGACATGGAAAACAGTGGTGGAAATTCAAATTCTGGGCGAATGAATGACCCTGGGCATGGAACTAGAGGGGTCACCTTCAACATGGGCCTTGGAATGTGAAACCACTTGTCTCACCGTTACTCAGAAAGCTCGAGAGGGAGGTGGAAATGAAGATTAGAGTAAGTCCCCTACATATGAATCAGTTCTGTTCTGAGAGCATGTTCATAAGTCCAATTTGTTCATAAGTACAACAAAGTTAGCCTAGGTACCCAGCTAACACAATCAGCTATAGAGTACTGGACTGTAATGGGTTTATCATACTTTCCCAACAAATAAGACATAAAAAACAAACACAAAATATAAAACATTAATCTTATAGTACAGTACCTTCTCCAGGTAGTACAGTACCACAGCTGGCATACAGGGGCACCTTCACTTCTTTGAAAGCTTGCAGCTTGTAGGTTTCCTATGTAGGGACTTACTGTATTAGGAATGGGTGTGGGAGTTCACCCCGATACGGTCCTGACTTTCTACCAGTAACTTGACCTGTGCAGACAACAACTGAACTAGAGGTTAATTTCTAAGTCAGATCATCCTTTGCCTTGATCTAAGGTGCCCACTCCTCAAAAGGTTAGGAGCCGGGCCCTGGACCTTGTCTTGGGGATACTGGGGCCAAGGCCTTTTCATGATGAGGAAAATATTCTGTCTTGTGTAGGAGTCGGTTGCCACCTGTGGCTCTTGGGCACCTGTGAGGTTGCTGATGTGACTAAAGCATTTTTGATTATAATTAATTTGAGGGTGAATTTCAGTAGCCACCCTGGCACCTGTGTGGCACAGAGCGGCCCAGGGCTTGCAGTTACCTGGCTGGGGGCTGGCCTGTGTGTGGAGTGTGCAGAGGAGCACTCATCACAGTGAACGCATAGGTATAGGAGAAACGTGGGTTGTACCTCCCTTCTGAGCTTTCAGAACCCAGCCCTGCTAACCAGCAAGGCAGCCCTCGTGCCTCCATGAGAAATGAACCCATGCAGAGGCCCCTGGCCCTGGGTTCCGTGCACCCCTTGACCTGTTCCCCTTCCCATCTGCAGGTCAGGCGATGAGCTCCAAGGACAGGTGAAGAGGTGGGGCACAGAGGCGAAGCCCTTGCCCCAAGTCCTCACAGCCAGAATTCCCATCTAGATGTGTCTTAATAAACTCAGCACCACTTGGTAGACTGATGTAGCCTCAGAAAACTCAGTTTCAAGCAACTCTCCGCCCTTGTTCTAATAGAAGGAGCCTTGACCTAGAAAACAGTTGTCCTTGCACAGGTGTTTGTGGATGATCAACCCGTGCAGGGCTTTATTTTGGCATGTAAACCCGAGAGAAGCATGCTATTTAGATACACATTTGGTTTTACACCATTTGCTGAATTTTATTTCCCGTTTGGTGATGCTCGTGTCTTTCTGTTTTGCTGTCTGGTTTAAATCACTAGCAGCTGTATCGAGGTCTGTGATCGGTCCTGTCTGGGCTTTTAATGTTTCTGTGGGAATGTGCTCTGCTGATCAACAAATCCCTTATAGACCCACAGCACTGTGTTGCTTTTGGTTGTGTATTTATTCAAGTCCAAATGATTGAAATGGGATGAAAATGGAGATGTAAACCCAAAATTCAACAAAGACTTTTGAAAGCCTTCTGTCATGGTAGGTTACTACTAATCTCCTGTTAGATTAGTTTACAATTGGCTAGCAACTCATTTTGCTTCATACTGTCAGCTGCAAACAATGCTAGGTCATAGGACGTGCCAGGCAGGGGGTGGTGGGGGCGGGTAGATTACTGACCGTCAGCTCCTTTTGTAGGTCGACCACCTGCATGAAGCCAGATGCCAAGGGCGCTATCTACATCAGGCAGCTTGGCTCTGGAGCCAGGTCTTAAGCCTCCTCTGCTACCTTGGAACATAGAGGTTGTTCCCTCCCCTTAGTTTGCAAGATGGAAACACTATGTAACTCAGTCACGGCCATCCTGTGCACCGGGTGGCTTGCTGTCCTGACAGTGCATTTCTGGGCTTAGCATCATTCTGGCCTGGCTGCCAGCTCACTTAACCAGGGACGGGCCCACAGGGTGAAGGGCGCTCATCACGTGAGGCCAGAGGGCACCGTCTCAGTTGCCACCTCCAAAACACGGGCTGGAAGAATCCAGACAGCATCACAGGGGAATGGGAAAGAGCTGATCGGCCACCTCGACAAAGCCAGTGAACCACAACGTTATTTCAAGAAGCAGAGAAGCAGAGCAGTGCTGGCTCTTTCCCATCAGCCTAGCACACGGCCTGGCCTTCCTAGCTAAGAGGCTCAAGACTAACGTCCTGTCTTTAGGCCATTTGTTGTTAAATTCGCTGCTGCACAATTTCAAGTTCAAAAGATGGGAAACAAAGTTCAGCAATCTGTTATCAGCGGAAGACACTCCTGGCTGTTAACATTCTCTCTCCTGCCCATCTGGATACACAGGGCATCTCGTAGAGAAAGGCGTCTCTCTCCTAATCATATACAGATAGCATCTGTCTATGAATGGACATCGCTTCTGTAAGCTCCAAGTAAGATGGGGGGGTGGGGACCATATTGTCTGTTGTATAAAATATAAAACCTGGTATAGTCCTGAATATCAGTGTTATTCCAATTATTTAGCATAAGCGAGGCAGCATTTACTTTTCAAAATGCCATCCGAATTTCTTTTCCATTACTAAGAGGCAAGTCGCTTCTTATTTAGATTAGATATTCTGGACTGGCATACCTATTGTACTTCACAGTATCATAAACCTTTAGCCCCCAGAGCTAAAAGGGACGATCCATCCATTCATTCAAAATGTACTCAAGTCCAGACCAGGCCCATGAATGCTAGCCAAGAAGTCAACCTTGCAGGTGAGGATGAATGAGTTTTAGGATCACAGAATAACCTGGGGCCTCTCTGAACTTGCCCCCTCCCACCTGTCCTTAGACCTGAATCTATTCTCAGAAATGCTGACTCTGGTCTCATTTAGGGATCTGGGATTTGGGGGCTGGCAGTGGCCCCCCCCCCCCAGAGCCTGCAGCGGGCATGGTAAGACCGGCGGGAACATACATACCCTTCCCGGTGGGCTTCTCCTTTCTCCAGCTCCTGAATGACCCCCAGGAGCACTTTGATGGTTTCCTGGCTTGAACTGATCAAGTTCTCCATCATCTGAAGCTGTGCTTTCAGGTCGACCACTTCCGTGTGAGGCACGATTTGTTGGCATTCTTCATCTGCAGCGAGCGCCGGGGGACAAGGCTGGCGCTCCTGCCCCGAGGGGGCCTGAGTCTGCAGGGAGGCGTCTTCTTCGCTACATTCCGGGGACAGGCACTGCGTCGGGGGCGAGCAGGCCGGGGCGGCGCCCGGCCGGGCCTGGAGCCCGCTGGCCTGCGCGGCTGTTCTCCGCTCCAGGTCGGCCGCGGGGCAGAGGGACCACTCGCTGGAGGGGGCAGAGTTCGACAAGGCCGGCGCGGGGGCCCTGGCGCCTGGGGCGGGGGCGTACACGGCGGCTACTTCGGTCTTAAACACCCTCCGGTGCGCCGATGGAGCCGGCTCCTCGGTGTCCGGGGTCGCCCTGCCCTGCCTGGCTTTCCCGGGCAGCTGGTACTCCAGCTCCTGGGAGGACGACCGAGTGGAGTTCCGCACCGGAGCATCGCGGTAGCTGTGCCGGTCGGGGGTCTTACACGGCTCCGCGCAGTTGACCCCGGCGGGCGGCCCCAGCGTGTTCACGTGTTCGTCGGAGTGGAAAACCAAGGCGGTGGTCTTCTGCACCCGGCCCGCGGCCCAGGGCCGGGCCTCCTCGCCCGGCCCTTCCTGGCTCTTCTCTTTCGCGTCAATTACCAACCCGTTGTTCTGACTTTTAAAGGCCTCGGTGCCTGGGATGCTTTTGAGAGTCCCCTTTTTGCGGTCCAGAGGGAAAGTCTGGTAACACTTCTTGAGGTCGGGCGAGGTCTGCACCCCCGTGCTCTTGGTGACGTTGGGGATGGACCGCCGGGCCGGCACGGTCATGTACTTGCGGTAGGCAGCCCGGCACGACGCAGGCCTGGCCTCCCGCTTGTCACCCTGCAGGCCCGAGGCGAGCTGAGTGTCCCTCTGCTCGTTCTGCGCCTCGCAGATGTCCTTAAAGCGCACCTGCAGGGCTTTATTCCGCTTCTTAATCTGCCGGTTGGGATCCAGGGCATATTTCATCTCCAGGGCCAGACAGGCGGCAGGTTCCACTTCACTCGCGGAGGTCGTGAGTACGCATTTGCTGGGTTCCTTACTGACCATGGTTCCTGCAGGCGGATACAACAGACCTTGTCAGTGGAACAGAAACCCACAGGAAACCACAGGCAGCGTGGGCTTTGGGCCAGAATGACGGATGCCTGCTCCCTAATTATTTTTAAACAGGTGAGGTCGGCCTTTATGTTAAGGAAAATCAGACAGGCAGAGAATCCCTGGCAGGCACAGTTTGAAATGCTTCCCAGATATTAAAGCTTGCCTCCCTCTCCATGTGGGGATACACTCGTTTTTCCTTTGATAGTAAGGCATGTTTCCCCGTTAGACAAACATGTTTTACTATATTCATCAAGAAGCCCAACGACTCTGCCTCTTCTGCCTTTTTTTTTTTTTTTTTGCAGATTGCTGTTTTGCACGCACATCTCCACTTCACAGGCAGATGGTTTTTCAAAATGCAACTTACTTGGTTTAGGCTTTTACTACTTTTTTGAGGGCTACCGATTAATCTATTATTGGAATCCGAGAGGATTGCTATTTTCTCTTAAAGACATCTTGGAGATTCTAGCTCCTGATCGGATAAATGTGAAGAGTCCTCCGATGAGGAACTGAACGACATCTATTTATGTTAGCTATTCTGGATGCTATGTGATAGGGGACCGGGCTGGTGTATGGGAAAACTGTAAAGGGAACAGTCTCAGCAGTATGGCTTGCTTCTCATGGGTTAACATCAGCCATAGCAAGGGCATGGGTTTCCTGGTTTCTACAAAGTCTGTGTTAGCAACTCTTTTCTTTGATTCTGTGTAGAGGGGTATTTGAAAATACATAAAAAAAAAAAAGAAATTATTCTTTCTAGAATCAAGTTTTGTGTTTTGATCACAACCTCTGCAAATGAACACAATGGTGGTTGTTTCAGGATTTAAATTCTGAAAGAAAATAAAATCACAAGGCTTTATGTTAATCATGCAGATTCATCTTGGGCTGAATTATTAAATGCAACTAAAAAGATGCAGGTGGCCAGTGATTGCTCTGGGGGAATACCAGTGGGTAAAATGCCTTCACTTTATTAGGCAGATTCACAGCTGTTTATCACACATGGAAGGACTTTCTTGCGGGCTGAACTGAAAGCAAGAAAATACAGTTAAGTATGCCATTTGTGAGTTAGCGTTTGCTTCTTTCCCCTCCCTGTATTCAAGAAGAAAGCAGACGGGAGGAATCTGGGGTGTGGAGGGCCCTGATGTCCAAGCGAGATGCCCAGAGAGGCAGGGTTATTGACAGGAGCTGGTGAGAGTGATGCAAAGACAGGCTCAGGCTGCCACGTCCCACCCACCACCCAGGGACCCTCACGGACCCTCCCCCGGCACTTCTTGTGAAACGCCATAGGCCCTGTGATCGCGTGCCTGCCGCTCTGGGAGTCAGGGGTGTGCGGTCTTCAGGTGCCTTGCTGGTAAAGGAGACCGTGCCTAATGCCTTCAGTGACACTCATCCCATTGCAAGGAGGAAACTAGTTCAGAGAGGTTAGGTCACTTGTTGATAGTCACACAGCAAGTAAGACACGTCGGCAGGATCCTGATCTACCTGCCCCCTTGAGTCCCTGTTGTTTCTCATACCTCAGGAGTCCAGTGAACAGAGAGGCAGGCCACTTCCCCACGTCCCTGAGCTACAATTGTAGGACAACAGGGCTGGTGCTCAGGGAGGAGCCCGGAGCCCTTGGCCAAGAGGGAGTTAAAGATGGCCTCCCCCCTCGCGCGACTCAGAGTCTGGGTCTCCGTGAAGTTGGCGCTGCAGGCCAGCATGGCAGTGGCGTGGCCCAAAACTTCACTGGTGTCACTGAGTGAAAGGCGTAGAGAAAACATGCAAGTACTTCAGCAACTATGCCTGGAACAGTGAGCCAGTAATCACAGAGGACATCGGAAGGAAGCCCTGCAGAGCTTGGTGCCAATCACATCAGGTTTCCCAGCCTTGGCATTCTTGGTGTTATGGGCCAGGTGAGTCTTTGTTGCGGGGGGGGGGGTCTCCTGTGCCGTGTAAAGTATGCATTCGCATCTTGGCTTCTCTCAATAGTAGCCGCACCCCAGTCTAAAGTGACAGCCAGGATGGTCTCCAGACGAGTGGCCCTGGGGGTGCCTCACCGACTCCTGCCGAGAAGCACTGCATTAGGCCTTTCACCCTGGGAGGCTAGAGTGTGTCCTGAAGCTAAGGCAGGGGTGGAAAGCCACGTGAGAGACCAGGAAGGCATCACAGTGTCCCACCTCCCCAGGAGGCATGCAGAGTGCCAGCTCTGAGGCTCTATAGTCTGCAAAAGATGTAGCTCGGAGCTCAGCCAACACGGAGGTGAGTCCTCATCCCACGGCAGCTGTCTGTCCCCTGACAAAAGAATTGATCTGAAACAGTCATATCCTGGGGGAGTCAGTAGCAAGACAGAGAACAAGCCTTCTTTCGTCTTTGGCGTCCTACTGGGCACCGGGGGTTTTTGGAGATGTCGGTCATTTGAAACTTGAAAAATGAGGCAGTTTTGGAAAGACAGAAAAGGCAGAGATACAGACGGAAGAAGATCCTGGGTGATGGGGAGAGCATGCCTGATAAGGGTAGATTATATATGTGTGTGTGTGTATATATATATATATATATATATATATATATATATATAGTTGAGAGATACTTATTCCATAAGGTTAAAAAGATGCACACAAGGGGCCTTGTGTGAGGGAGAGGATGGGGGCAGTGGGGATAATAAGGAGCGAAACCTTAACCCTCACTCTTAGCTTGTATTCGTTCTCTAAAGCCTCAGTTGTCCAGGTGTGTCAGAATGTATTGTGCCATCATCCTGCAGAAGACCTTCATACTAGGGAATATTTGAAAGAGAGAGCATTTTTACAAAAAGCAATTTACTAGTAATTTTTCAGCCTTTTCCCTGCCACGACTGAAAAATGTGTGTCTGAATAAGTTTGTCCTTCCATGCTATTCATCATCACGATTTGCCAAGAACTGCACTGAAATAATTTTTTTACATCAGTCTGCTGGTTTGGAAAGATATTCTGGTCTTGGACCCAACAATCAAACTAATAAAACAAATCAGAAGAATTAATTGCCAGTGGCAAAATAATAATAAATTCCTAAGCTCCTTTCTGTTTTATAGGGAGTTGCAAAATATATAAAAATAATTTCCTTATTAGTAGAAATGATGGTGATAAATAAGATTTTTTTTTTAATCAGTTTAGCTTGTTGTTGGTTTTTCTTTCTTTTTTTTTTTAGGTAATATTAAGAGAGTTCTCCTAATCTTGCTAGTAGTAAAGACACCAAGGAGTTTTGTAGGTGACTTATTTTGCCTTCAGATGAGTTTATAAGTTCTATTGATGGTATTTTCTAAAGCTTTACAAAGGAAGTTTCCTGTTCAGGATAGGATGGATAAATAACAAGGTCACACTGTGTGGCACAGTGAGTGTGCTCAGTCGCTCAGGCGTGTCCCACTCTTTGTGACCCATGGACTGCAGCCCACCAGGCTCCTCTGTCCATGGAACTTCCCAGGTAAGAATACCGGAGTGGGTTGCCATTTCCTACTCCTGGGAATCTTCCCAACCTAGGGATCAAAACCTGCCTCTCTTGTGCTCCTGCATTGGAAGGCAGATTCTTCACCACTGTGCCACCTAGGAAGCCCAGTATCTTCAATATCCTGTGATAAAGCATAATTAAAAAACCTAGTCAAGGCTATGGGTTTTCCAGTAGTCATGTATGGATGTGAGACTTGGACTGTGAAGAAAGCTGAGCGCCGAAGAATTGATGCTTTTGAACTGTGGTGTTGGAGAAGACTCTTGAGAGTCCCTTGGACTGCAAGGAGATCCAACCAGTCCATTCTAAAGGAGATCAGTCCTGGGTGTTCATTGGAAAGCTGATGTTGAAGCTGAATCTCCAATACTTTGGCCACCTGATGCAACGAGCTGACTCATTGGAAAAGACCCTGATGCTGGGAAAGACTGAGGGCAGGAGGAGAAGGGGACGACAAAGGATGAGATGCTTGGATGGCATCACCAACTCAATGGACATGAGTCTGGGTAAATTCCGGGAGTTGGTGATGGACAGAGAGGCCTGTCATGCTGCAGTCCATGGAGTTGCAAAGAGTCGGACACGACTGAGTGACTGAACTGAACTGAAAAAGCATGTGAAAAAATACATAAGTATAACTGAGTCACTTTGCTGCACAACTGAAATTAACACAGCATTCTAAATCAACTATATTTCGATAAAATTTAAAGAAAAAGAAAACGATTGTGTCATGCAAGAAAACTGGTTGTTCTCTAGATAAGAGTCCAGGAGGCGAGCGGAACTTCCTGGCATGCTTACTTTTCGTTGTTCCGTCATGCATTTGTTCATATACGCCTTACAGTGTGGCCTCAACATTCAGTCCATACGTCCCCAGTGTCTGGGTCCTAAACCAAGGCCCGCCCTGTCCCGTGCAGTTCACTTTCATTTTCTTCTTGATCTCACGACATCCTCACAGCGATGGTACTATTGTTATCCTCAAGCTGGAAATAGAGAAACTGAGGCACCAAATTTTTTTTTTTCCAGATCTTGCTCAGAATCACACTGCCAGTACATCCCTTTGTTACCTGCCTGGGGAAATCTGTAAACCGAAATAACGCATGGGAAACCACAGGAAGCATCAGACAGCTGGAACTCAGGGCAGGCCCTTTCCTTGGCCTGTCTGCCGCAAAGGATCTGGGTGCAGGTTGCTCGGGGCACCACCAGGTAGACCCAGCAGCATGGGCGGTCCTGCAGCAGACTCAGCCCGGGCTGCCTGGAGTTCTAGATTGATCGTGATGCCAAAATGCTGTTTTCAACGGTGGCTTGCCTCGTCCAGGTCATCTCAGAGAACCATGGACTGTCAGAGTTAAACTACTGGCTTTAAAGCTGAAGGAGTTCAGAAAGTTTATTTTTCATAAGAAAATTGTGTTTTAGAATTCACTGGCCTGTGCTGTCTTGAGGTAAAAACGGCAAGTCATGCTTGTGCCTGGCTGGCTCAGGGAGTGCGCGATGGTGAGGAGCTGCTTGGAATATAAATGTCTTAATTACCCTCAAATTAAATTTCATAATCAAATGTGAGTTGTAAATATATAAACCCTGTATTTTTAGATTAGTGATGGAGAGTCATCTCTGCCTGCCGCTTTAAATTAATAGCTTATATAAAAATGTTCATTCCAGCTTAAAGGAGTGAAAGATGGAAGCAACTAAATGCCTAACAATAGGTAAATGGTTAAGTAAATTATGGTATACATTCACTCAGTGCGGCCATTAAAATGATAATTATGAAGATTATTTAGTATTGGAGGAAAACACTTGTGAAATAATGTCAAGTGAAAGAAAGCCATCTGCCAAATTGTACTGGAAGGAAGTGACCAAACATGGTTGTCGCCGTGGCGCTGAGATGGTGCATTTAGGGAGGTTTTTCCCCTTCTTCCTTCTGGTTTGGGCGCAGGACCTGCAGTGCCCTTATGTTGCTTGCCAATTAAAAAAAAAAATTAAAAACAAGAGCAAACTCTGTCCACACCTTAGGCAGCATGAGGGGTCAGGCCTCTGCCAACTAGAAACACTTGGATCGAATAAGGAAAACCCAGAAATGATTAGATTTGGGTACAAGCAGTCTCCCAAAGGTCATCTTTTATTGTTTTGAAGAAGCCTCGGATAAAGAAAGAAAATGAATTTCAAAATCCCGATGGTATTCATGTGTGTGTATGTGTATATGATCTCGGGTGGGCTTGGCCTGCCCTGACTTGGGCTCCCAGGCAGAGATTTAGGCCAGATCCTAACCACTAGACCAGCAGTCAGTGGCAAGGGCCCTGGTCCTTTGGCTTTGCGGAAAAGAATTCCCACAAAGCTGGGAAGGAGTGAAGCAGGGAAAAAGAATGCAGTGTGTAGACAGACTCGCTTGGAAGGAAAGTCCCCGAATTGCTGAGTCGCACCCTCAGGGCAGTTTCAATTACTATGATGGGGCATTTCTTCCGGGTTTCTCTTAGCCAGTCATTCTGGCTGGCTAAGCCAGTCATTTCTCTTAGCCAGTCATTCTGATTTGCCCTGTTTACAGTCCACATGAGGTATATCTCAGGAGCTTTCCATGTGTGAGCATACATTTCTTAACCAAGATGGATTCTACTGCAAAGGCCTCTGGGTAGAGCATCCCTTAGCATCACTCCCCATTGACTTCCAAGGAGCCTTTCTGCACACATGTGGTCGGGGAGGTCTCCTGACTTCGGGAATGAGAAATATGTCCTCTGGAGTTTAATTGTCCTGCTTTTCTCCTCCTCCCTTAATTGTCCTGCTAATCTCTTCTTGGTTCCCTGGTGGCTTAGATGGTAAAGAATCTGCCTGCAGTGTGGGAGACTCAGGTTCGATCCGTGCATTGGGAAGAACCCATGGGGGAGGAAATGGCAACCCACTCCAGTATTCTTGCCTGGAGAATCCCATGGACAGAGGAGCCTGGTGGGCTACAGTCCATGGCGTCGCAAAGAGTTGTACTTGACTGAAGTGGCTTGGCATGGCATTCTCTTCTTGGAGCTTCAGTCCATAGGGAATGAATCTGTAATCGCTTCACCCTGGGGTTGGGCTGCATCTACCTCCTGCCTCATGTCTGCCGAGGTGTAGACATCTACACGCATCCCTCCGTATGTATGTGGATCGGCCGGGAGAGCCAGGGAGTGTTTAGTTGAAAATATATCAATATGTGAGAAGACTCACGGTTGGGTGGAATTTGCCATCTGTTTTAATTAGAAATCAAACGGTTTTGCCCTATAATCTACAGCTAGCATCTGAGGCAAACTTGGTTTCAGCAGCTGATGAGAGAGAATCTCCGCTGGGTGAGCTCAGTTCTTACTGTCTGCAGGGATCCGGAGCTTTCCAGTCTGGGCTCGAGCTGTGATATCAATGGCATAGTGCAGTCGACTGACAGTGGGGGCCGGGGAGCAGGCCGGCCTTGCCAGGAAACCTCCCAGGTCCCCTCAGTCGGTGGATACGGCAGAAGAGCTAAGGCCAGCAGCTCGATGAGTTTGGAAAGGGACTGCATGATATTATTGTTTTCCTTGTGGCTTTCCCGCTGTTGAGACACCTTGGCGTCGAAGATGCTGGCCGGGATTCAGGATTAATTGGGTCAGCATTTTATTGTATATGCAGAGGGAATGCCTGAACTGGGAGCAGGGGAGTGATGAAAAAGAATATCCCATGTTTTAACACGCTGCTGCCTGGGCAGAAAGGGAAGTGAGGCAGAGACCCCCACACCTGTTCATGAATTCATCCGCCTTCTGAAATAGTTAACGTTAAGACCTACGTTATCGCACTGATTGATTCTTCCAAAGCAAAAGTCCTCTCCTCAGGGCAAAGCTAGCTGCTATAGATTTTGGACTGTGTCTTAGTGAGATTCATTATCCAGTTTAATTTTGTTTAATACACTGAAATGATATTTTTCCAGACACGTGTTCCCATCTTTAGAGGTCATTGCCTATGAAGGCTGAAATGGGGTAAAAAAAAAAAAAAAAGAAGAAGGCTGACACCCCTCAGGGACTGAGCTGTAGGCAGGGGGGCCGCTCCTGTCTCAGTCCCCAAAGCTGTGGCCCTTTGTGAGAAATGCCCAAGCCATGCCCCATACCCTGGGTTGGTGGATGATTGCCATAAGGTCTCCATCATTAAGACCTGAGGATCATCCATTGGGAAGCAGGACAAAAGGTCCTGGGCAGAAGAAATAGCTGCTCAGTGGAGACACCTGGCTCGTGCATATCCCTGATTTCAGAAAACCCATTTTATGGATCTAATTCTGAATACACTTTGATTTTGGGGTGAAGAAGCTGGACTTCCCTTGATGACAATGGTCAGACGTTTTTAAAAGGTTTGCTAGAATGAGCAAAGAGTGAAATGGAGCCCCTGGGCTCTTTGACCAAGTTAGTTTTGTGTCCTTCCAACTGCTGACAGTATTCATTGTTTCTAGTCTACATTTCTTTTTCGGCAATAGCAAATATTTAAATGAGAACTTTAATATCTGCTGTCTTATGCAATGCATCTATTGAGTAGCATTCTATGCTCGTATAATAAAATTTTTTAGTTGTTACGTGGTTGTAGCTTAGTAAGTTGTGTCTGACTCTTTGCAACCCCATGGACTGCAACACTCCAGGCTCCTCTGTCCTCCACTATCTCCTGGAGTTGCTCAAATTCATGTCCATTAAGTCAGTGATGCTATCTAACCATCTCATCCTCTGCTGCCTCCTTCTCCTTTTGCCTTTAATCTTTCCCAGCATCAGGGTCTTTCCCAATGAATTGAATCAGGTGACCAATGTATTGCAGTTTCAAGCTTTAGCATCAGTTGTTATGAGGAGGTTCTGTGTTATTTTTTACTCTCAACAATGTCAAAATCATGATTGGTCCTCAAATACATGAGCTTCTTTCCCCTTCTAATGTAATTAAGGCAAGTTCTTGACTTAAAAAAAAAAAAAAACCACCTCATTTTTACATACAGAAAAACCTTTACTCCATTACTTCAGCCACAAAGCATAAACTGACTCTCACTGGCCTGTTTCTAACTAGTGGGAGCAGAGGAAGGAAAGCACCCATTTTCTACGTGGATGTTTGGATTTTGTGTTGAGGTTTTAGAAGGACCGGAAGATGCTGTCTTCATTGAACCAGACTTTTCCTCTTCATTTTTTGTCTGTTTACTTAGTTTTTCTATGTTCAGCTTATCCTGACATTAACCTTTCTTTATCCTCTGTCCAGATGGAATCTAAATTCGTAGAAATGGATTAGCAACCTTTTATGATGGTGGCCAAAATCAACTGGAAAAAAATACCTCCTCCAACTGAGATGTTATATCAACGTAGGAAACTTTATGTGCAGCAGTTAGCTTTGCTAATTAACTATGTCCAGAAAGAATTCAGTAAAACTGGTAACAGCCACTCACCAAAGTCATCTGTAAGACTAGAAAAGGAACCGATTTCCCTATTTCTCTTTGCTCCCCCTTCAGTATGACAATTACAGAAAATGTTAGAAATAAGGGCTTTTGTTTTGAACATAGCTCTCGAGTGCATTTAGATGAATGTAGAAAATAGTCTACCTACTCTGTTCCCCAAAGGCTCCCAGTTATTAAGCAACAATCAGTTGATGGTGTGGGGCCTGAGCGCAAGAGCTGGAATTAGTAGGATGCAAAAGAGGCGGCTTCCCTTCCTTAGATTATTTATGAAAATCTCACTCTTTTGAGAACATGTGCACACTGGAATGCGTTTTGAGCTTGTTTTGCCTGTCTGATGAACTATGATGAATCCATCCATATATATATATATTTTTTTTTTTTCTTACTAAATGACATGTTTTGACTCATGACATATCTGAAGCTAAAATTAGAACAGTAATTTCCCCAAAAAATAACTGCCAAGAGAGTGTGTTTTCCCTGCTTCTTCTACCGGCTCAATCTCAGATCACATTGAAACACCCGGGCAGGGTTTCTGCTCGGAGGTGACCATTCACCACAGCTGAAATCAATTAGAGTTAAAGATGCTATCCATCTCGCTGGCACGGCCAGGGGAGTGTCTGTCTGTTACCATCAAAACGGATCCCCCGTGCGTTTTCCATTGCAGTGTGTCTCCCCTGATACCTTGGCCTGGTCAACCTGTAGACTTTGCAAGGTCTTGTTGTACTGCTGAGGTAGCAAGCCACGAAAGAAAGGGAGAAATGAGTATTTCTTGTAACCAGCTTCTATTTATCAGTAGAGAGATGACTGTCCAGGTCAGAATCATAACAAAAGCCATAGTCAAGAGTCAGCATGTATGGTCTTCCCATATACGGCTCTCGTTTTGTCAGCCGTGGTCCAGTGTGGGATGGTTGCCTGGTCTGAACTCTCTCTCCTTTTCTGTGACACTTGTGCTATCACACAAAATGATGCAGGGATTATTTAATCTGAGTGGACCAAGGACATGAATTAAGGAAATGAATGAAGACCCCTTTCCTTCCACTGCAGCTGGTGAACAATGAGAGGGACCTCAGAAATCACTCATCAGCCTGAAGAGAGATGCTGTCAGTGTAGACCAGACTTAGGCTTGTCAGGGAGACAGTGTACAGTCACTGGGGATGTAGAAACAGAGGGAATATTCCTAGTAGCAGCTAATAGTTGCAACTGCAGTGCACTTACGGCGCACTTTCTGCATTTAGTGCCCCAAATATTCTTAGGGGTGGGAGGTGGAAAAAAATTCAAAAATGTCTGTGTGTCACATCCTTTGATGTCCAAACGGCTTTCACTTTTTATTTCTTATAAATTCGACTGCTCAATAGTCCCCATGGGTTTGGGTTGTTTTTTTTTTTTTTTTTTTTACTCTGCCAGGTCAGTTGGTTCTTTAACTTTTCTCCTTGACCAACAGCTATTGTGAACTTCTCTCTTTTCTGTACGTAACATTATGTAGCCTCGTAAATAATACGGACCCTCGCTCCCCCGCTCCGCAGCCACCACGCTCTGCTCGGAGGTCTTTAGAAGCCTGCCTCCTTGTGCAGGAGCAGCTCAGCAGTGTCTCTGGCAGCCTGGAGGGCTCTGCCTGCTGGGAGGAGGGCTGACACGGGGCGAATGGCCTGCGACCCTGATGGTCCGTGCTCAACCCAGTAACAAAGCTACTGCACTCACCCCAGCCGAGCGTGGAGCAGAGGCACCCGGTGTTAAATGCAGGACTGAACGTGGCCTGCCCGGCGGGAGAGACCGCAGCCCAGCCATCGTAGGCTGCTGGGTGTCTCTGAGTGCTTTTATTCTGAGGGCTCCTAAACAGCTGCTGACAGGGCTTTACCTGCCAGACTCCCTAGTTTAATCCCCCTTTACCAGGCCGTCCCCAGGTCCCACCGATCTTTGCTTCACCTTCCTATTGCTTCACTATTGATTTCTTCCCTTTATCCTCACCGTCCCAAGCTCGACCTTGCTGTTTTCACGTCCCTTGTTTTATCCTCACCATCCCAAGCTCGACCTTGGTGTTTTCACGTCCCTTGCTCTCAGCTCTCCATCCCTCCATCCTGCACATCCTCACAGTCCCACCTTCAACCGCAAACATCTCTCTTCTCTGTGAGTACCTGCCTAGTCTTAGTTGGGTAGCACTTCCAAAAAGCAGTTTTTGTAAGGGTCCTTCAGAACCTTTCCCATCCTGCTCATCGCCTAGATATACTCACAAGCTCTCTGTCTGCTCAAGTTAAGCCTGTTCTTACAGTGTCTCTGGAGTATTCCTCGGTCACGCCCTCCTTCATGTCTTTGCTCCCAGTGGTTCATGTTCTGGGCTTGGCCCCACCCTCCTCTTTAATGATTCAAGGCTAGCCTTGCCTGCCCCCTCCTTCCCCCCAGCTACGCCTGTCTTCATGGCCCTTTCACGGACGCAGGGAATGGTGCCTGCATGTGGAGGGTGATGCAGTTACCATACCGTGCGCTGGGCACCCAGGAAAGCGAGGCCCCGTCCTTAGCGGTGTGTAGCTCAGCATGGAAAAGACGTTCTTCCGTGGATAGCACCAGCCCACTGTGCTGAGGACCATCCTGGGAGCAGGAAGAGGAAAGAACCCAGAGTGTTCCCTGGGGAGTCAGGGCAGGCATCCCCTGGGAGACGTGGAAAGATGGGCCTCAAGCCTCAGTTGCTTTGCTTTGATGTGTCCCTTCTCTCTGCTTACGCTTATGTAAGTGTTTACAGACTAGATTCTGCTAAGCATCTCCTCTTTCTCTCCAACTCAATCAGCCTTTGATCCTTGCTAATTAAAGAATATAATGATCTGCATCCCAGTATCCTCACAGGAGGGGCCTTACCCAGGACATTTTAAGAAGGTTTAGGGTGGGTACTGAATATTATTGGTTTCCATGGATTCTTTCTGTATAACCTCAATCAGATGGAGCCTGGATCCTGGGATAGGGATAGGGATCAGATGAATGGAAGGGTAAAGGGACAGAGCTCCATTAGTTTAAGAAAAACCATGTTCCACAGAGTTTTATCTTCTGAACCTTGGTGTAACTCTCTCGAATTTGATTGTTACAAAGTATTACTTTTTTTTTTTTTTCTGTGCTGATGCAGGGACAAGAGATGACCCACACTCTCAGAAAAATGATTAGATGGTTCAGCAGTGATATGTATTTTCTGTTTACTCCTCAAGTATGTCAGGGCCCTTACAACGGATCTGCTACAGTAAATGTGACCAGTAGGCTTGTTCTTATATTGCCTGACTTTCCTCTTGGGAGTGGGATGTGGCTGTGGCAAAATAATTTAATTAGAAAATCTCAATCATGTGGGATAACGTGAACATGTTAGGGTGGAATCATTGTAACCTAGCCTTCTAACTGAATCCTGGGTCTTGTAGAGGAGGAACCCCTGGCGTTCTGGGGGAAAATCAGTAGGGTTCGGGATCACCCCTCTGCACTGGGTTACTTCTGAGTGTGTGCGCTTTGGCCCAGTGGTGTTGCATGAAGTAGTTTTAAATTTTTTTTTTTAACTTGGAGTCTAAATAAAATTGCACTCAGTAAATTGCACTCAACAAATCAATACTCAGAAATAATAATTCTTCACTACACTCTGTGATAAACATGGGGAGGAAGGAAAAGGGAGATGGAGAAATGAAACAAGCCGGAGAATGTGCGGGGAACAGTGAGGCCTGGAACTGCGCAGACAGGCAGGCAGGCGGGCACAGAGGGGACGGGGGCACTCAGGGAGTCACATCCCGGGCGCTCCTCCACGGGGCAGAGGCACAGGGCTCCTGCCGGCCGGACAATGTGCGGGGAACAGTGAGGCCTGGCACAGAGGGGACGGGGGCGCGCGGGGAGTGGCATGCCGGGCGCTCCTCCACGGGGCAGAGGCACAGGGCTCCTGCCGGCGGGAGCCACTGCCTTCGGCTTCGCACTGCCCCGCATCGGGCGGTTGCAGCAACTCTTCTCCTGTTCAGAACTGAGCTGGACGGTTCCCCTTAGGAAACTGAGGCCGGACTCTCACAGCTTCACGTTTTATGAAGCACCCAGCATGCAATGGGTGTGTGTTGGACTGGACGAATGATCCCCTCTGAAGTTGATGCTCTACGCTCGGCTTCTGCCTTTTGATCTCTCAGGCACCTCTTCCTTCGTGGGGATTGTGGGAAAGGGAGAGAGAACAGAGGGGAAAGGTTGTGTAGGTTCAAGAAGGGAAGCTGGCATTGCCATGTGTAAGCAGTACTGCTGATCTTGAAATGATTCTGTGCCCCTCAGAATCCTAAAAATAATTTTTTAAAAGGAAAACATATGTCTTCCAAAACCTTAAATGACCCCTCTACACTTGGCCTTCTTGAAACTTTGGAGGAGAGCATAAGCGTTGAAGAAGCGGAAGCTTTTAAAAGGTTTGTTGTTGTCTTTAAAGACAGCCTTTAAAAGAATCCTAAGGGAGGCTGTTCTTCTCTCAGAAGTAGGAAGACATGCATCTTCCTCAGGGTCTCCATCCTTGAACCTGACTCTCTAGAAGAAATATACTGGTCCCTACCCCAGTCTAGGGAAAGGGGTGACGGGGGAGTCGAGACCACTGGGGTAACACAGGCCAGATGAAGACCCGCCGGTCTCCGTGTTTTGTTTTGTTCCCCGCATTCTATTTCCTGCGGGATTCCTAAAGCTTAGAGCAGCACGTGACACCTAAAAAGTACCCGTAAATATTTACTGAATGAAAGGATGAATGAGTGATGTCCCAGGGGAGCAAGGAGAGCCATCCCCTTCTGTAATACTTTTTCTAGGATGTACTTAGCCACAGGGTGCTGGTCACCAAGCACAGCCCAGGTTGAGGCCAGCACGGTGAGCTTCCCGTGGCCCTACTTTGGATCAACGGTGGACTTGGATCCTCCTCCCAGAGGAGGGCAATGAGTGACCCATGACTGTCACCATTCAAAACACAGGTCTTCTGCAATGTGGATTAATGCTCACGTGGTGAATGCCAAGTAAATTGTCCCCCGGCAGGTCCATAGCCAGAATAAGGTACATTCACACCTTTTTTTCTCTTGATCTAGAATTTGGTCCATTCCTAGAAATTCCGGGGGTGAGGCAGCTCTTCTTGGCAGGGATCTGGGGTTGGAGACTGATTATCAGTGAGTGAGTTACGTGTGGGATTTTATAGGTTGGCGAGGGGGTACGCAGGTCATCCCTTTGGCATCCTGTCATTCTAGTCTTTTCTTGTTATGATCCCTCCTGGCTCTGTCATATCACAGGGTGCTTCAGAACTGGGGTGCAGAGACTGCCTCTCTGCTTTTGAGTTCTGCCCCTTCCAGAAATGAGCTCAGAATACTGCTCAGATTATATGACCTGGGCGAGTAACAAAGTGAAAGTGGAACTTGCTCAGTCTCCAGCTCTTTGCCAGCACCTCTGTTCATGGACTTCTCCAGGCTAGAATACTGGGGATCTTCCCGACCCAGGGATCGAACCTGGAATCCTTTACCACTGAACCACCAGGGAAGCCCCACTTTGTCCATGTTCTAATACTGCATTCTCCAAATACTTTTGTTTTTTCCTTTCTTTTGTTTTTTGGCCATGCCACATGGCCTGCGGGATTGTAGTTCCCTAATCAAGAATCTAACCTGAACCTCCTACAGTGAAAGCTTGGAGTCTTAATCATTGGACCGCCAGGGAAGTTCTACCAAATATCTCTGATGGACCAGTTATTGTTTCTTAAAAGGTGGAGAAACTGAGGCACTGCAAGGTAAACCTGTGTCCACATCACCCTGATAGAAATCGGCAGAACTGGGGGTGCGGTGTGGACAGTGTCCCCTGAATGCACCTGTAAGCACTCTGATCTGTGATGCAGGCCCAGGTGGCTAGGATCTGTGAAGCCCCCAGTATGTGGTCTTGGTGATGCTGCTGCCAATGATGAAGTGATGTTCATGAGGACAGTGCCTGAAGAATAGGTTGCATCTGTGGACTACACTGGATACCTTATTTGAGAGAAACAGCTTTGAGAACCACCTGTAAGGTTGGTAAGCCACTTTGAATGGCTGATTATATAAAGTAAGCAGTTGTAGGTTTTTATTTGAAAACTGGGCATGCCAGTGGTCATTTTCACAGATGCTTTAGATCCAGAGTTTGGACTGAGTCTTTGATGTGGAACTTAATGGTCACAGGAATGAAATGAGAGCCAGGGGCCCTGGTTTCCAGTCCATCCTCTACCAGTCACTCGGCGGCTGACCTCGCCTCCTGGAGAAAGGATGCCTCCCTTGGCTTGCCCTGCCCAAGAAGACCAGCTGGTGTGTTCACAGAGCCAGTTTCTGCAACCCTGTGATCAATTCCATCCTGTAGCCTAACCCTGGGGTTTTTTGCCCCACTAGTAAATCTATACATAAACAGAGACATACTTAGGAGAGAGTGAATAGTGTACATGGAAATGACTAGAAATAGCAAAAACAACAACAAAAATTAAACCAGGAGGGAAAGTCCTTCCGTGAAGCCTCTGAACTAACAACTACTTTCAAAACAAAAAGACAAAAATATTTGAGAAAAGCAGTTATCATGGGATTTTTCAATGGCCTGAGAAGTCAGATGAAAAGTATGGTTTAAAAGTGAGAAACTTATCCTTCTTAGCATTTTATTAAAATATCTGAATAAATCTTTTATTAAAAAATACTCCTGAGCTTGGCTTCAGCTGGTCTTGGTTGCAGCACGTGTGATCTCTAGTAGTGCTGCGTAGAATCTGATGCCCTGACCGGGAACTGAACCCAGGCCCTCTGTTTTGGAGCTCGGAGTCTTAGCCCCTGGACCCCCAGGGAAGTCCCTAGCATTTTTAGATTTTCAAGCTCTCTACACATGCATGTGTGTGAACTTTCCTGGAGAGCAACTCCTGCCACACTTCTCCAAGGTATGCGAGTTGTGAGTGCAAGATTAGTGGGAGACTAGTTGTCTAGTTGTTTGTGCCATGTGATTTCAACACGGAAAAAAGAGAAAAGCAAAACGCCACATCTTTATGAACCACTCTGGTATTGCTTGAAAAGGGGCATAAAACCAATGAAACTGATACGTCATGATATAAAGTTGAGAGGTGGGGTCAAGGCTAAGAGATAGATGTTTTCTAGTTGTCTTGAACTGATTCTATGGACTCGTATTTTGGTAAGGTGAAAATTCCTTTCAGCCAAAAACTGTCAGCATTTGGGATAAAAGAGCATTTAATCTGTTGGATTGAGGCTTACTTTGCCTCCCTTGTTTCTTTCACTCTAATTCTATTACTAGGTCATTAAACTTACATTCTGTCTTTAAAAACTCAACTTCTACCCATGTGAATTTTCACCAAAGGAAGCTCTATATAAGGTGGAGTTTGGGGGAGGAAAACTCCAAACCTTTGATACTTTTTTCTTCCTTAATCACCATGTGGCTCAGATTTGAAGACAGTGCATCTCTAGAAGTTGTCTTCCTTGTTAGCAACATCTCATGATTCTTCCTTTTAATTCCTACTTCAAAACAAGTACAACTTGAAATGGAAGGGGAAAAAAAAAAATTATTGTCCAATCTGGAGTCTGTGAATTTCTAGCAAAATCACTGACTAGGTTTATTGTTAATAGCTTCATTAAATATTCATTAAGCACCTGTTATTTCATAGGACTATTCTTAGTCCTTTAAAAATTTCTTTGTGGTGTGACTCTGTTGGTTTAGTTTTTTCCTCTTTCAGAGTATTTCTCATGGAAGTTCTAAGAAGCAAGAAATGATGAAGCACTTATCTTTTAAAATAATGTTTTCAGTTGGAAACTCACATTCTGATTTCTGATAGTAATCCTATCTTTTTTCCTCCAGACCTACTGGCTCCCTGGCTTCTCTGCTTCTCTTGATCCCCAAGCCCCGTGTCAGCCTGGGATAGTAGCATCTTTAGTCCCTTCTCCGTGTTGCCATGTTACAGACTCACCACCCACGATGTCTCTCTCTCAGATGCCCCCTTGTATATATCTCGATGGTCACCAGTCACCTTTGCTACCAGTTAATTCTCACCCGTCACACCCTCTCAACCGATCTCCAATTCCTCTTCTCTGGTTGTCTCTAGCTTCAAGACTTCGTCTTCTAGAAATGAATGCAATTGTTCAAAACATTCAGTGGTTATCTGTCACCAACGAACACAGTACCTTTCTGCCCTGCTGGTTCCTCCGTAAACTGGCTTTAAGCAGCTTCTTCACTCTCTGATCTCCACCCTGAAACCTGCGCCCAGTGTCACTTCTTACCTTCCCACACAGGTCTCTCGCTCTGAGCACCCAGCAGCTGTGCTCAGCTGCAGGATTTGTGTGTGCATCTCACCCCCTTTTCTCAGTGAGGTCATGACCCTGTCTGCCTGGGAACCCCCAAAGCACACTGCTGGTCCTCTCCTGATCCTGTCTCCCACCTCCTCTGGCCCTCCTGGCCTTGAACTTCTTGAGAACCGCTCACTCATCTTGCAATATCTCACACCCTGCTGTGGCCACTGCCGCTACGACTGGGTACATTTCCACACACCAGCCTTCCTTTCTGGACCAAGCCATCTGCATATCAATCTACTTTCCAGTGCTTGCCCATTACCGGAGCCCAGGTTTTATAGTTCCATTACATTTCCAAGGATGCTAAAATCGCTTACTACAAAAGAAGCAGCTTCCAGGGAACAAAATGCAGATAACACGGGGTGTTCTGAGTCTGACTACTAAAGTATTAATACACATGAAAAAGATAAAGAATTGGACAGTTGACAAACCCAGAATACTTCCCAGGGAACCACCAGTATGGAGGGGCCCACCTCACCAGTGGAATGATGACCTGGAAACACAAACAAAGATTGGTCAGTTTCATTTCTGTTGAAAGTGGATAATGCTACACCTCCTTGGCGGTTTCTTAACTGAGCAGCTGAAACGAAGCTCTCAGGCCATCAGCTTCCCCTTCCTGCCTTTTTCTCTGCAGTCTGGATGAGGCGAGTATCATATTTGCAGGACTGCCTGCCCGTAGTATTTCTGGCATCACAAAACCTCTTTCTTTATGTCTCTCATGCTATAGTTTACTGCATTTCATTTTATGCCTAAGGCTAGATCATCAAGGGTTGAATTGGAATTTTCCATAGTAACTGCAGTATAAACTTTGACCAGCTTTTCACCATACTGTTGTGATTTTTCAAAAAGTTTCTTCTTTACCCGTGTCATGGCCATAGCAGCGTAACTCGGGTGAAGGGTCAGTGTGTAGACGTGAACCTCTCTCTGCTCGTCTTTGGTGTCAATTCCTAACAGCAAGATAACACGGCAAAGAGAGCTTATCTGTGAATGTACAGTACTTGGAATAATCAGTTCAGTACTCTAGAGAAGCAATGTTTGCAAATGATGAATTTGAAGACTGTTCTTCCCAAATCCCTTGCAAACACAGTGTTGGCCAAAAGGTTTATAATTTAGAAACCGAAGTCCTTGTCCCTTTTATCTGCTTTTCTGGAATCGAGTTCTTTTTCTTTCTCTCCCAATTAGAGCTGCGAATATGCGTCCAGCAGAAAGCCACAGAGCTATCAGGCTGGAGTGTTTTGTTTTTATTTACATTATTGGTTTGTCACTTGATAACACCTTTAAGTCCCTGAACTTATTCATTCATTGTGGTGTGAATGGTGTCTACAGTATGTATGACTCAGACCCATTATGAATATCACAGTGGCTTATGGTAGAGGGAGTGTCGGAGAGAGTTTATATCAAGAATTGAATTTGGAATCCAGAAATGTCTCCCTAGGTATGTTTTTTTGTAAAGCTGACAGGTAAGATTCTTGGGTGCTTGGAGACACTTCAGGGCCCCTGAACCTGAAACAGACACATAATCTATTGTACACAGCCCAAAGGTTCAAACCTGTAATTCATATGGCTTACTGTTTAATATGAATTGACATCTAAGCAGCGTCTTTATATGAATCCCAGCAGGATCCCCACAACGTGGCACCATATCTCTGTGTTATGTCCTTAATATATAAGAAAAATATACTTTAAAAATACACTGATGAAAATGTGTAATATCTTTACGACATTTATGGCATAGGTCAGCCCAAATATTAGATAAAGACTTACCCAAATGTTTATATGCAAATTCCCTGGTAATAAAAGTGTTGTCATGCCATATCAATCATACTAAATTTTGCTTTAAAATATTGAAGTCATGTTATGAAATATTAAAATCAAATATGTGAGGAGACTAAAAAGAAACGGCTTCATAAATTATGTCAGCTCATTTTGGTGGTGGGGGAGTGAAGGGCTTGGAGGAACTGGTCAGGGAATTGTTGAGAAAGGAACTGCTCAACGTAACCGTGCCAGTTTGGCCTGGGGGAGTCACCATCATGACCAGGCCCCAGATGACCGTGGTTCGCCTGACACAGGCACGGCTGGCGTGGTTTCCTGAGCGCCTGACTGCTTCAGCAGCAGCCTTGCAGCGCTCCTGCTCAGGTGCCTGGTGGGCTGGTCCAGAGCGCCACAGTTCGCCGTTCCCGACGACCCGATCCCTGCCTCCCTACACTGACGCCGGGCCACAGCACTGCCGCTTTGCAGTGTAGCTGTGACTTCTTTATTATTATTCCCCGAGAAGCAGCCTGTCCCCACATAAGTAATCTTCTTCTCATACAAGAGAGTTCAGTAGTTGTAGCTCTAAATGAGACAGCCATGGGTGGGAACAGACAAGAGAATACAAATGTGGAGCTCAGTGAACACATCTGCCCAACTGTTCTGCTGGGTTCAGCTCTACGTCTGAGAATCATTTTTATTTTCTGACTGCTTATTTCATTGTGCAGGAATCTTCCTGGTACTCTGATGCCTTTCATACACAAGTCTTCCATTAATTGACTTATTTACTTACAAAGTTGTTTTTTCCCCCCTCTACAGAGGGAGAAATAAACAGAAATTCCCTACCCTGCACGTGGGGAAAACAACTATGGCAGAATAGAGAAGCCCCCAAAGCCAAGAGTAAAAGTACCAACTTTCCAGCGGAGGCCTGACTAACCTGTGTGGCCAGCAGGGGCTGTGTCTCAGTAGGCCAATGGGGCTGCTTTAAGTAAAAGCTAATGTCTTAATCACACTAATAAACTCCAGTAAATCAAAAGGTAACCTCTGCTTTTCAAGGGCACCTATCTTTCAGGAGAGGCCTTGCCTTTAAATAACTTACACGGAATCACCTTATCTTTAAGGAAATGATGAATTTAGTGAAGAAAAGCTCAAACTCTCTGTAGCTAACATAATTTATGCAAAATCATGCAATTAGTGATGGCTGTGCTAGACCTTTTTTTTTTCTGCAAATGCGTCTGTAATAAAACCATCATGAGTAGCAGTGCCATCTAATGTAAGTAGTAAACATGGATAGTGAATTATTAATATCTGGTGAGGCATGCAAATGGCAGGACTTCCATTTTTCCTTTGAACTAACAACACATTCGCTAAAGCAAAAAAAAAAAAAAGGAAAAGATAAATATGAACTTTTCTTTGAAAAGAAACATTCAACAGGAATATGAATGTAATAAATAGCACAAAATGTGAATAGTAAAAGCCAGGCACTTTCCGCCTCCGCAAAGTGAAATGATGGTTATACTTTTTGCTGGGTCTGTAGCATGAGCTTAATGAGGTTAAAGCAATTTCATACGTGTACTCCTCACTGAGAATGGCCCGGGTCAGGTGATGTGGTTGGTAGTCTTCAATCAAGTCTTCAGTCAGGTAACCTTGACATTCCCCCGCTCTCTGGCAGGTGGAAAGGGAACCCCTCCTCCCCTTGTTAGTGCTTATCCAAGGAAAACCTAGGCTTGCTGGCTGGACCCTCCTCTTCTGAGCTATAGTCTTGTGAAAATGCCTCCTGCGTTCCCAGGCAAGGCAGGGCTGGCCCAAAGTTCCATCCCCATCTTGGCCAGTTCACCCTGGGATGCCTCCGCAGAATTTAAGCGCCTAAGCAGACAAGGTCAAATTAAAACTGCTTCACTGCTGATTCTGGTTCAGGGTCCAGCCGTCAGGCACAGACCCGCAGCAGGAGAGGGGTCAGGGCCCTTCTCTGTACATGAGCCAAACGCCCTGCCTCTGGCCCCGGTGTACTCCAGAGTCACCCCCACTCCTGGTATCCCCTTACGGCGAGCTCCATCCCCCTGTGGCTTGCCTTGTGCTGAGGTCACAGGGACAGGCTCTTTATCCTGGCAGTGGAGATGCCAGCTGGGAACCCTGAGCATGAACCAGCAAGACGCAGACTCTCGCTTTTGACTTGGGGCTCCCGGCGCTGCCCCGGGCCGTGGGCCGGCCCGCGGGCTTCCTCCTCCCTCCTGCCCCGGCTCGCCAGCCAGCCGGCCCGCTCGCTCGGTCTGCAGTCTGGGTTGGTTTCCCACGCCCGTCCTGGGTCTGACTTGGGATGCTGCGCCCCCGGAAGACCCGCGGGCGCCGACCCCGGCCCGCAGCCCCTGGAAGGTGCCAACCGCGGGCGAGCCCGGGCGCCTCGGGAGGAGACGGGCATTTCACGTGGGCATCGTGCCTTCGCGGTGCTCACGCCTCTCCTCCGCAGCCGGTGCAGGGCCCCTCCGCCCGGACTCATCCCCCCAAAGTTAATCAGCCGTACTTGCCAGCTCGCTTTAGTTTAGGAAAGACTTCAAAACCTCGAGATCGGCGGGGGCCACGGCCGTCCCCAGCGCCCCCCGCCCCCCTCCAGCACCCCCGGTTCTGCCTGGCGCGGGCTGTCGGGTACTATAGGAGGCTGTGGCGTTTGTCTAGAACCGACATCGCAGACACACGGACCCGCTCCTCGCTGGCCGTCGCCAAAGTTGCCGGACGCCCCTCGGCCACCCGGCCCGGGCCAGAGGCAGTTGCGTAACCTCGCCCCTCGCCCCCGCCCGCCGCCGGGTCGGCTCCCCGCGGCCCCGGCCCCCGGCAGGCTGCCGAGTCCTCCGCGCAGCCCGGTCGGGGGCGCGGGGCGAGAACCCCGGGGTCGGCGCCCGTCCGGGCGGTGCTCTGGCCGCGGCCAAGCGCAGCGGGCGCCGGGGCGCGGGAGCAGGGCGCGCGGGGCTCCGCTTACCTTCGGCGGCTTACAGATAAGTCGAGGTCGGTGCAGCGCCTGGCTCGGGCATGTCTCGCCGCGGACCCCGGCAAGCCTGGCGCGGCACGGAGCACTCCGGGCAGGGCATCCGCGGCGAGGCTCGCCGGGCTCGCGCGGAGGAAGGCTCGGCTTCGGGGGCTTGGCCCGCCGCCCGCGCCCCCCCTCCACCACCGCCGCCGCCGCCGGGGCCCGGCCCGGCCGGCCCCCCGCGCCGCAGCTCGCGAAGGTGCTCCTCCGATGTCCTCATTGACTGCGATCGTCTTCGGCGAGATCTGGGCTCCGGGGCCGGGAGGCGGGGGCGGAGAGGCGGAGGGAGCGGGAGGGAAGTCCTTGCCGCCGCCGCCGCCGCCGCCGCCGCCCCCCGGGTCCCAGCCACTCCGCCGAGCCGGGCGGCCGGAGGACAGGGCGCCGGAGCGGCTCGCCTGCCGCCTGTGCGCCCGCCTGGCAGCGAGGCGGGCGGAGCCCCGGGCCCAGCGGGGCGGGAGCGGGGGCGGCGCGGGGCCGGGCCGGGGCCGCGGGCGTGGGGCGGGGGGGCCCAGAGGGAGCAGAGCGGGCGGGAGTGCAGGGCCCCCCCGCCCGCCGACGCCCGAGCCCCAGCCCCAGCCGAGGAGGAGGTGGAAGGAGCCGCCGGCGGCAGCCGCCTGCTCGCGGGGCTCCACCGCGGCGCGTCCTCGGGGTTTCTGGGCTGCAGGCGGCGCTGCGCGGCCCGGGAACTTGTTGAGCCTGCCCTGGAGCTGGAGCCGCCTCCGAGCAGCAGCTGGAGGGCGGGGACCCAGCGGTTTTTCCAGGGAGGGGGTCGCTGGGGACCCCGTGCCCAGGCTGCCAGCGGTGGCGGCCGACCCAGCCGAGCGCGGTTTTGAAATTAGGAGCGCGTGGGGGGCTTAGGCGCCTGCCCCTTTCACCCGCGGATCTGCTGCCTGCCTTGGGTCCAACCCGGGGTCAGCCCCTCTAAGCGGGGACTGCCCGGCAGGCTGGTTGTAACTGCCAAAGGCAGTCAGCCCTCGGGGTCTGCTGCCCGCTGACATTCAGGAACCCTGCGCCTCCGCACCAAGACTGCCCCCTCCCCCGCCCCGCCCCCCAAGTGGCGCTCACCGCCCACCTGCCAGGCCAGGACACTTGGCTGCGTTTGTTTCAGGCCAGAGTTGAGCTCACTTGGGAGGCAAAAGGAGCTACCCCGTTCCCCCCAGATCCACGAACAGGAAGGAACAGGCAGCGGTTCCTTGGAGCTCAGAGCCGCTGGCCCAGGGGCCTCGCGGGTCCCTGTGGGACCTGGTGCCCAGGCCTGGGATTAGGCCAGCAGCTAGCCGCGGATCACCTGGCTCCCTATATTTTCTCAGGCTTGGGGCTTGAAGTTCAGCCTCTTTGAGCATACCTGAAAGTAGCCACGTTCATTAGATTTGATATTTCCCAAGAAAGGTCAGAGAAATGGTAAACGGGAGGGCAGTGCCAGGCTGGGGGGCAGGGGGCGGGGATGAAATGGGAGGACAATCGGTGACGTCTTTTCACTCACTCAGCCCTTCAGTCTCAGCTGTGTGCACACATCGCTGCCTGTTCCTTCCTGAGCACCAGCTCTGTGCTGCGATTCAGCCTTTGCTGGATCCTGGTTTGCTGAGTTGAGTTGAGCCTAGGTCGGTGCTTTATGTAGTGACCTGTCTTTAGAAACCGCTTTATAGGAAATGCCTCGGGTGATGCATCCATATTGCACACATGGAAAACATCCTGAAAGCCCCTTTTCCCTCATACATTAGCACATAACTGTATAATTCTTGGCATCCAGATATGTCCGAGAAGGGAATCCTGAACCTGTGGATCCAAACTCCGTCACCGGGCTCTTGACTATCCTCTCTAACCTAGAGTCCTCCAGTCTAATTTTCAGCTTGTTTACTTCTCTGGTTGGTAGTCGCGCTGGTGGTGCTGGCTGGAGAGATTCGCCAGGTGATGTGTGTGCAGCGGAGAAACCTGTAGCCCGTTGTTCTTCTTGGAAGGGAAGTGATATTGGGGATGTGTGGAACTTGGGGACATGTAATGCCAGGTGGGAGGGAGGGTCGCCATGGATGCCTTCAACATAATCCCTTGAGGGTGGGCTGTTGCCACTGTGGATGCAATAATCTCTCCAAGGATTTGGGGCACATTTCTGTAAATTTTACTTTATTGCTAATTCAGAAAATCAAAGTCTGTCTTCCATCTTTTAAAAATGTCACCATAAATAAAGCTGCCAGGAAATCCTGAAATTGTGCTGTTGGTAATGGAAAACTGAAGTTTTAGGGACCATGAGCGAAACAGATAAACACAAATGCATAAATGCTTAAATGCAGGACAGAACAGAGCTACAGGTGGCAGCATGAGCTGGCCAGGATGCAGCTCTGGGGGCAGTGGTGTTCAGACCCGCACCGTGTGGCATTCTAGGAAGAAGATGCAAAGCTGTGATTGGCAGGTGAGAAAACCCACTTAAGATGAACAGAGGATGTAATTGAGGTTTTTAGTATTATCAAGGCTGCTTTTAGTTTTTCATGGCTGTAGCAGACATTCAGTTGTTTTTCTGAGTCTGTTAAAATTATCTACAATCTAGTGGTTGAGAATCCATGCTTCCATTGCAGGGAACATGGGTTCGATCCCTGGTCAAGGAACTAACCCCTTCCCTGGTAAAGGGAAAAACAGCTACTTTTTTGGGGCTGTGCTGCACAGCATTCTGGATCTTAGTTCCTTGATCAGGGATCAAAGCTGAAGCCCTGCTAGTGGAAACACCAGAGTCTTAACCACTGGACCACCACGGAAGCCCCACAAATAGCTAAACATTTAAAGTGGGATTTTCCAAAAGCAGAAGCACCTAAGAATAAAAATATAAGAAAGTACAAGACAGATGATAAGAAAATATTTGCATCTCTTTTCTTTTACCTCCTTCTTAGATGTGTGTAGGTGCTATGCAGAGAAATGCTGGCTTTTCAGCTCTACAGCTTAGTAAATTCTGAGATCTCAATTTCTGCATTAAAAAAAGACAAGAATATAGGAGTCAACGACATAAAAGAATGTTCCTTAGTTTTGTCCATCTGCATTCTGAACTGGAATAACCCAAATGTATAAAATTTGGGGGCTTTATTCATACAGTGGAATACTATACAGCAGGGAAAAGGAGTTGACAGCTCATGCATGCAGCATGAATGACCTTCACAAACCTTGTGCAGCGGAAGCCAGACACAACAGTCAGTGTCACATGTTTCCTTTGAAACCAAGTCCAAGAGGGTGAAAAATGTCCCAGTGGTGGCAGATGTCAGAGGGATGGTTACCCTTGAGCACACTAATCACACAGAGTCACGCTGCCTTCTCTGCATCTTGAACCAGGCTCTAGTATGGTTGTGGACTTACGGAAAAATTCATCAAGATGCTCTATATTCATACAGTGGAATACTATACAGCAGGGAAAAGGAGTTGACAGCTCATGCATGCAGCATGAATGACCTTCACAAACCTTGTGCAGCGGAAGCCAGACACAACAGTCAATGTCACATGTTTCCTTTGAAACCAAGTCCAAGAGGGTGAAAAATGTCCCAGTGGTGGCAGATGTCAGAGGGATGGTTATCCTTGAGCACACTAATCACACAGAGTCACACTGCCTTCTCTGCATCTTGAACCAGGCTCTAGTATGGTTGTGGACTTACGGAAAAATTCATCAAGATGCTCTTTTTTCTTGAAATGCCTCCTTTCTGTCTGGGCATTATCCCCATGTTGCTACAGTGTCTGCACACAAGTTCCCCATTAATCTGTCCCTTTCATTGAACCAGCCTATCTGTCAGCGAAATTAACGTGTATCTTCTGAAGCCTCCTTCTCTCCAAAACCCAAGCCAAGAGAAAAGTCAGGTGCTGTAGGTAAGGCTCTGATTAGACACATGTTGGAGCTTCTTTCTTTGGGAGTATCTTTTTCTAGCATTCTCCTGGACGTCTGCTTGACTCCCAACATGTATCGGCAGCAGAGCTCACGTTGGAGGTGACTTCCCTATCTGGTCCTTTGATGTTGTTCCATGACCACCAGGTGTGCCTGAGTCTGTGATGGCAGGTTCTACCCTTTGGTTCTGAAGATGTGGGTACGGTTCAGCCGTGCTCAGCTCCCACAGAGGGGTGGTAACTCAGCTTGACGTAAGCCTGTAGCGAAGAGATCAGTCACATCAGGGCATTTTTCTTTTCTCTTTCAAGAACAAGACCTAGTGCTCAAAGGGGCTCCAGCTGGACCTCATCTTTTGCCTCGGAGACTAGTGAGAAGCCCTCTGAATGAACCTCTTTTCATAATCTGCTCGAGCATTTACCACCCGCTTTCAAGACTTACACTTATGACCTCCTGCTCATAAGTGTATCCCTCTGTGTGAACTCCCCTGCCCGTGACTCTTCCATTGTCCTGGTACCACAGCTGCGTTTCCTTCTGGTGGGCATCAGGCTGTGTGTCTCGAGTCTTGTCCATGCCTGGGGGCTCTCCCCACTCCTGATTCCTTTTCCTTCCACGATGAGCAGCTGGGGATGGTGTATTGGCCAGGATCACAATTTGGTTCCAAGAAACTGAACATCAGGCAGACGAGTTGCAGTTCCTGGTTTTCTCTGATGCATCATTGTGTATCTCATTTATCTGTAGGAAATGGAATGGTTTTATTTGTAAAGAGAACAAAAGTGGTTGGAGGTTTCCTTGAACGCACCATGCCAGTGAGAAGAGGTGAAGGGTGGGCACGGGCTTTTGACTCCCCTTTCCCTGCTCAGGACCCCTCCTGTGCAAGGTCTTGCAAACCCAGAGGCTTTCCCCTCTCCCAGTTCCATCACTACTCACTCCCTCTCCTTTAGGTGGATGTGCTGAGAAATAAATACCCTGGACCTCATGTAGCTGACCTTCATTGGGTGGTCTAGGTGATGGGGTCTGTGGGGATTTCTCATTATCCACATCTAATCTGCTGGGAGCAGATCTCTTCCGGATGAGGGAGAAGCTAAAGGGCTTTTCTTAATCCTTGCTGGTAATGCCGGCTGCTCTTTGAGCCGCTGAAGGCAGCCCCTCATAAACCAGGTAATATGCCCAGACTGAGGAACGATACCTCTGACCAGAATTAGGTCAAGAAGGGATAAAAATGGCTTTCCCGTTTCAGTGTCTGCTCTGCTAATCCGCTTCACTGGTGTCAAGACTGGGGACGACCCTTACCTTGAGCTGTCTGCCCTGGCCGACGGGAGGCCTGTGGTCAGTGCTCCCCGGGAGCACTTGCCCTGGGGTATCCGGTATAGGTATGTCCTTGATTGCCTCTGTGCCCACCTGAGGATTCACCGAGATGGAGGAAGGAAGAAAGCAAGGAGAAAACAGAATTCTCTGTCACTCTTTTCCTTCCACAAAACCCTGTTTGACAGCGAAGGTGGCTCTCCTTAGTCATGTACCTGCATAAGGCCTGATGCAGCGCATCACACGCCTGATGCACTGCACAGCGTCCCCCGTTATCCTCATAAGACAGCCAGGAAATAGATCCTCCTTCAGTCTTCTCCCAGAGGAAGAACAGACAGGTCATTTCTCCAAGGTCACCCAGCTAGGAAGTGATAGAGTCTAGATTCAAACCCAGTGCTGCGGGCTGCCACAGCGCTGCCTGCCCCACTCAGATTTATTCTTTTTAAGTCAATCTGAGCTTTGCTCAGGGGCGTCCCAGCTGGTGCTGGTGATAAAGAGCCCACCTGCCAATACAGGAGACTAGAGAGACGCGGGTTCAATCGCTGGGTCGGGAAGATCCCCTGGAGGAGGAAATAGCACCCACTCCAGTATTCTTGCCTGGAGAATCCCATGGACAGAGGAGCCTGGAGGGGCAACAGTCCTTAGGATTGCAAACACTCAGACCCGACTAAAGGAGCTCAGCGCTAGCACGCAGGGCCACATTCAGTGTTATCTCGTTTGTACCTCGCGCTGGTCAGACATCATGGGCCTACTTGAGGAGTGCCCTTGATCAGCGGAATCCATTCCTGGCCACCCCAGCTACCCATGTCCAGAGCAGGCTGTACCCTTCCAGGCTCTCGTGGGGTTGGCTTGGCTCCATCATGGAACATTCTGACCAGAAATGTCACCTGGAACGGCACGCTGTCATACAGCACATCCCTCGTGTAGGCTGACTGAGGCGTGCTTTTGACCAGGCATCGTTTCCCCTTTCCTTCTAAACTCATCTGATCACCGTATCAGTTATACTTTGGAGTAAAAACAGTCTCTGAAACAGCAATACACCATAACCATCTCAAATCTGGATGGTGCATTATGCTTATCCAATGTAACTTCAATTATCTTAACCCATGTTTTCTTCATTGGATATCGGTTATTAGAAGGATCCATCACAGCATGTTCTGTATACATCACTAAAGACCATCTCAGACTCTTCCAAGGCTAAGTGTCCTGACGCTGTGTTATGATCTTCTGGATTTATTTGCTTAGTAAGGTGGATCACGGGTGATGCGGTAGCCAGCTGCCGTCCGTCGGTAAGCAAGCATTTTGTTCCTTCATGCCAAGCTCCAAGTGGGAAGAGGACAGAATTTTTAAAAGCCTATCTGTTTCTGTTGGGTGACCTCTAAGGTCACACACAGACTTTCAGTCCCGTGTTTTTCAAAAACATTTCTCTGTCTCATTTTGCCGAATCCTTGGAGAATTAAATAGGCCATTACTTTAATTCCACTGCACTGTCGGATTGCAGAGCTCCCCGTTTCCAATTTGCCTAATTTGGGTTTTGGCACATTCTGGAGCGGCGGTAAGACTCTAGACATGTGCTTGCCTTGGACGCTCTTCTGGGTTCACATCTGTTAATAACCAGTGCACCTTTAACTAACGTTAAAGCAATAACTGAAAACATGCCTGAACATATTTCTTATACAAATTAAACTTCCTGCAGGATTTAAACAAAAGAAAGACATTTTATTTATACATGCTGTTTAGGGTTCTCTTTTTTTCTGATTTTTTTTTTTTGAATATTGATACAGAACCTACTGCGGTAGGTTAAAGAGCGTATGGTGAGAATGGATTAAGGTTAACAGCTGTCCTTGCGCCACTGACCGCAGCTCCCTGGTGGGTTCTCTTCCTGCCCCCAGGCTTCTGAGCTCAGAAGAGGGCAGGGATCTACATATCCTAGATCAAGCATTTCTTCTTCTTTTTTTTTAAACTTTGTATTTTATATTGGAGTGTAGCTGATTATTAGGCTTCCCAAGTGGTTCAGTAGTAAAGAACCCACCTGCCAATGCAGGAGATTGGCGTGTGGGTCCGGAAGATTCCTAGAATAAGGAAATGGTAACCTACTCCAGTATTCTTGCCTGGGAAATCCCATAGACGGTGGAGCCTCACTGGCTACAGTCCACGGGATGAAAAATAATCAGACATGACTTTCTCAGCTAAACAACATAGCTGCTTAACAAACTTGTGTTAGTTTCAGGTGGACTGCAAAGGGATTCAGCCATACATATGCATACATGTCTCCATTCTCCCCAAAAGTCTCCTCCCATCCAGGCTGCCATACAACACTGAGCAGAGTTCCCTGTGCTAGACACATTCTGGAGCGGTGGTAAGACTCTAGACATGTGCTTGCCTTGGACGCTCTTCTGGGTTCACATCTGTTAATAACCAGTGCACCTTTAACTAACGTTAAAGCAATAACTGAAAACATGCCTGAACGTATTTCTTATACAAATTAAACTTCCTGCAGGATTTAAACAAAAGAAAGACATTTTATTTATACATGCTGTTTAGGGTTCTCTTTTTTTCTGATTTTTTTTTTTTGAATATTGATACAGAACCTACTGCGGTAGGTTAAAGAGCGTATGGTGAGAATGGATTAAGGTTAACAGCTGTCCTTGCGCCACTGACCGCAGCTCCCTGGTGGGTTCTCTTCCTGCCCCCAGGCTTCTGAGCTCAGAAGAGGGCAGGGATCTACATATCCTAGATCAAGCATTTCTTCTTCTTTTTTTTTAAACTTTGTATTTTATATTGGAGTGTAGCTGATTATTAGGCTTCCCAAGTGGTTCAGTAGTAAAGAACCCACCTGCCAATGCAGGAGATTGGCGTGTGGGTCCGGAAGATTCCTAGAATAAGGAAATGGTAACCTACTCCAGTATTCTTGCCTGGGAAATCCCATAGACGGTGGAGCCTCACTGGCTACAGTCCACGGGATGAAAAATAATCAGACATGACTTTCTCAGCTAAACAACATAGCTGCTTAACAAACTTGTGTTAGTTTCAGGTGGACTGCAAAGGGATTCAGCCATACATATGCATACATGTCTCCATTCTCCCCAAAAGTCTCCTCCCATCCAGGCTGCCATACAACACTGAGCAGAGTTCCCTGTGCTAGACAGTAGGTCCTTGTTGGTTACCCGTTTAAAATACAGCAGTGTGTACATGTCCATCCCCAAATCTCTAGCTATCCCTTCCCCCTTCCATCCCACTGGTAACTGTAAATTTGCCAGAACGTGCACTTCATTCCAGCTGCTGCTGTTACGGTTTAGTCGCTCAGTTGTGTGACTCTTTTGTGACCCCATGGACTGTAGCCCACCAGGCGCCTCTGTCCACGGGATTTCGCAGGTAAGAACACTGGAGTGGGTTGCTGTTTCCTTCTGCAGGGGATCTTCCTGACCCAGGGATCAAACCCGTGTTTCCTGCTTGCCAGGAAGATTCTTTACCACTGAACCATCTGGAGAGGCAGGGAGGCAAATTGTACAAAGCTTTTTCTTACTGGCGTTCATTGTTTGGATATTTCAGAGGCTTAAAGGAAACAACTTGAAAATCAGCTTGTTTTTTTAAAAAAATAAAACTGAGACGTGAATTTGGCAGTTCACCGAAGATTCACCAAAAAGATGAAAGACCATGAGTAGAGAGTTCTGTTACTCAGTGTCAAGTTTTAAGGAAGTCTTAACTCATTTTTATGTGTGTTCCCATCCTGGACCCCCTCCCACCAACATCTAATGTTTCAGAGTTTGTTAGATGTTGGAAATGTCCACTGAGGCTTGGCGTTTCAGCAGTCGAAGTGAGGCTTCTGGACACTGATAGCTGAGACCGTAAATGCCCTCTCTTGGCCTCAGTTCAGTGTGTCCTCATCAAGCGTGATTTGGCCCCTCCTGGCCCATCTCATGCTCCAGATCTCTCCCCGTTTGAATGTGGCTCACCTTGCTCCATTTGATCAGCAGGAGCAAATGTAAAATTACCCTTTTATGAGGATGTCCTGGGCTATGAGCATTGTGCCCTAAATTTCTAGTGGAAGATGAAATCCATTGATGATTTATTTTGTTTACTGAATCCGAACATGAAAATGAAGAAATTTGTTTTAATGGTATCTTCTGCCTCCTCTCTCCAGTGGAGTAAATATTGTCACATGAAAATGCTGATGATACTTTTGAGTCCCTTAAAATAAGCGTTGTGATTCATTCACACCATGGAAATGGTAGAATCAACATCTTCACCTTCAGGTTCATAAGCTATTGGCTCTTTCCTTTTTGGTCCCTGGGTGTTAATGAGCATTTTCACTTCTGGAGTTTTCTCTGCTCCCAGCTCCATTGTGGACTAGGAATGAGGGTTCTGATGTCAAGCTTTAGGTCTTGGCCTTGGGAATTCTGTGTTCGGGCTCTGCGGTTGTGGATGAATTGTGTGAATTTGATTTGACATTTTAGACAATCTCTCATAAGAAAATAAGCAGATTAAAGCCATGGCACAGTGTGGTCACCACCTCCTCCTGGTCGTATAAGTGGACTGAGATAGATGCCCACGGCCCAGAGCGTGTGGATTTACAAAGAATGTGTTCCTTTTGTACATTAGGCATGTTTAGAGTTCTTTGTTGAATTCTTGGCTTTTCTGATGGCCAAGGATACTTTGTTAGTCTTCAAAGGACATTTTAAAAACATTGCTGTACTGAAATCAGCTTAAGGTGTGATGCATACATATGGCAAGTGTTGAAACGTGGCTGATGTTTGCCATGAAATTTAAATAAACTCCAGTAAACCACAGTATAATATCTGTATACCATGTAAAATGCAAAGATCTCCCATAGACTTCTTTACTCTTTATTTCTTGACAAGTGTGCATAATCTCCATCTTTGAATACAGAACAGAATCAATATTTTAAGAGTTTTTCATCCGTGGGTGTAGCCCACTTTAAACAGACTCCATATATGAAAGGGTGTCTTGGCAACAGGTGAGCTGATAGCTTTCACTTTATGAAAGGCTCATTTTGATGAAGCCTGCCTTCAGATAACCACTGTCTCTTACGCACTTAGAGGGATTCAGGTTGTCAAAAACTTCTTAGTATGTGACTTTGCAGGACTCCACCTTTTGTCTCAAGTATCATCTACCATACATTCTAGTTTATATACACATATGAATGCCTGAATATACCCTGGAAACTTCTGAAATTGCTTGTGGTGGGATTCTGTACCTGTTCCCAGAGTAGGATAGTGGGCAGATTTGGGTTGTCAGAGCAAAACATCAGTGTTCTTCTTTTGCTAAAATTCCCCTTATCCTCTCTTTACCAGAGTGAGAGATGTCATTTCCTCAGAAGAAACCAGAGCTAGAACAATAGACTTGCTCCCAGAGGACCCTGTGTTCTGCTGGGCGCTTCACACGTGTTCTCTTGTTTCATCTTTTCCACAGTGTTACGAAGTACCGGCATGTGAAATGTGAATTGGAGAGCTACTTGTGTAGCACCTTGGAAGATTTTTCTTTTTGCCTACACCACTTTTCAGAGTTTCAGTAAATTGGCATGCACTAAGGGGTTCTTAGGGGCTTTCCCAATGGCTCAATAGTACAGAATCCGCTTGCAAGGCAGGGGATGCAAGAGACATGGTTTCGATCCCTGGGTCGGGAAGATCCCCTGGAGGAGGAAATGGCAATCCACTCTGTTATTCTTGCCTGAAGAATCCCATGGACGGAGGATCCTGGTGGCCTGCAGTCCATGGGGTCACACGGAGTTGGACCCAACTGAAGCGACTTAGCACAGTACAGCAAGGTGTTCTTAACACTTCACCGGCCTTGACCAGTTGAGTTTATTCCTGTTTTTAAGATAACCAACACTCTCCTCTCCCTAATATAAATAGATGAATTGGGTTATTAATGTTTCATTTAAATATATTCTTATTCTGGATGAAAGACAGGTCTTGGCATATCAGGTTCTGTTCTCCATAAAGGGTAGTCAGCTTTGGGTGACATCTTTCCTTCATTAACTGTTGCTGCCTTTTGGACCTTCCTGGGAGAATAGAAAATAGCCCCACCCTCATTCTCTCATCTTCGTTGAGTTAACTCCCTGTAAGCCCATTGGCTCATAGTTCTAGCGCTTTCATGAATTAGAACTTTAAGCTCCCTAAAGGCTCCATGAACATAGGTCATGGTTATCATACCATGTCAGGTGAAGGGGGAAGCACAGAGAGGTCAACACATGTGACTGGCTAGCTCTAGAATCTTACATGAAAACCACAATCAAGAAGTTGTGGGTGATCAGGAATCTTCTCCAGAAATATCAGGAAACAACTTCCAGTGAGACAAAGTATAGATATTAGTATTTGTTTTTGACTTGTACCTGAATAACCAATAAACTTTATGTAGACTTGGAAGTACTATCCCTTTTCCCCCAGGAAAGCAGAACATCATTTGTTCTTATACATGATGAGAATATGGATGATTATCACATTTGGGGGTTCCCTTAGCAGGCAAGTGACTTTATTACCTAATTGTTGATGGAAAGAATAGCTTAGAGCAGAGGGGGGTAGAGTTTTTCTTAGAGTTACATAATACATGATATTGACTTTGTGGGTCATTCAATCTGTGTTGTAAAAACTCATCTCTGCTGGTGAAGCAGAAAGGGAGGTGCAGACAGTAGGTAGACAAATAGGCATGACTGAGTTCCAATAAAACTTTATTTAAAAAACCAGGAAGTGGGCCAGGTCCACAGGCTATAGTTTACTCATCTCTGATACATAGCAAAAGGTGTTCTGGAGAATTTTGATGCCTTATTCAGGCCCACCTTTTAAAGATGAGTTAATAAAGCATTAGCCTCATCACATGAAACAGTGTTTTTTTCCCTTTTGCTTCTCTCATGTGCTGCTGCTAAGTCGCTTCAGTCGAGTCCGACTCTGCGCGACCCCATAGACGGCAGCCCACCAGGCTCCCCCGTCCCTGGGATTCTCCAGGCAAGAACACTGGAGTGGGTTGCCATTGCCTTCTCCAATGCATGAAAGTGAAAAGTGAAAGGGAAGTCGCTCAGTTGTGTCCGACCCTTAGCATGGACTGCAGCCCACCAGGCTTCTCCATCCATGGGATTTTCCAGGCAAGAGTACTGGAGTGGGGTGCCATTGCCTTCTCCTCTCATGTGCTAGATTCTAGGTAATACTGCTTCCTCTGAGATTTGTGCAGAATTAAATCAGTGTGTCCTATCCTTGACAGGATAGGAATAGGATGATGGAGCAGTTTATCTGTTAGCGTTTGAGTAACAGACAATAATTGCATGCCTCAGTATTCTCATTCTTGGGGGAAAAAAACAAAGACTAAACACACAAAACTGGGCATGGCAACATTTTTGTCTTTGTGTACCAGAAGGATTTTGCTTTGTCGTCTCTGAGAATACTGTAGTTATCGGAATGAAAATGCAGTATTCTCTTCCATGGGAAAGCGTGTGTGTGTGTGTGTGTGGTGCCTTTGAATTTCCACACCCCTGGAGGGAACACTGTATAACCCAAGACAAGACGATCCTGGACAGATACTATCGGATTTTCATCTATGGCTGATTTATCTAGGTGCTTCAGGAAACCAGGTGGAACGTGTTTGTTGTAGGCTTTTAATATTGGAGTTCCTGTGGCGACTGCTGTGAGATGCCTTTTGTTTCAGTGGTTTCCGAGCAGTTGAGATAAGGAGCAGTTGTGGTTGTTCAGTCACTAAGTCATGTCTGGCTCTTTGCGACCCAGGGACTGTAGTGTGCCAGGCTCCTCTCTCCTCTTATCTCCCAGAGTTTGCTCAAATCCATGCCCATTGAGTTGCTGGTGCTACCTAACCATCTCCTCCGGTGCCACTCCATTCTCCTTTCAGTCTTTCCCAGCATCAGGGTCTTTTCCAATGAGTTGAGTTTTTGCATAAGGTGGCCTTGGTATTGGAGCTTCAGCTTCAGCATCTGTCCTTCCAACGAATATTCAGGGTTGATCTCCTTTAGGATTGAGATGAATAGTTAAGCTTCTGTAATTGGTCTTTGTAACCATATGAAAAATGATTAAGTATTAGCTTCACATGAATTTTTTAATAAAAGTAAGGATTAATAATGAGTCAAATATCCTTATTAATGTTATCCTTAATTCTTTAGATTTGAATATTCCAGGGAACAGAGATTTCCTGTCCTCTGATAATTTTTTTAACATGCCAAAAATGTGATATAGTTATCACTGAATTCAGTAACCTTCATTGTGTATTGTCACCTCACTTTGAGATTTGTCAGTATTATATCATCTGTGGCAACCCACTCCAGTATTCTTGCCTGGAGAATCCCAGGGACAGAGGAGCCTAGTGGGCTGCCATCTATGGGGTCACACAGAGTCGGACACAACTGAAGTGACTTAACATATCATCTGTTAGTACTTCGTGATAATCTCTAAAGACATTCGGTAAGCTTTTAAAATTTAATTTTGTGTAGCAACTGTGTTTGGTGTAGAGCTGTGGTGCTCCTTTATTTAAAATTAGATCATTGTGCATTGTACTGTAATTAGCAAGTTGAAGGTAACATGATCTCTCTTTGGCGACAGCCATGTGTTTTCCTAGCAGTGAGGACCCTAACCTGTGTACATGGCATTTCTCTGAAGTGTGTTTAACCGAAGGAAGCAAGTTTGAATTTGTTTTCTAACTGCATAACTCGTGGGGGCGCTGAGATTCCTGTGAGTATCCAGAGGCAGTTCTTTGGTTTCATACTCTCCTTCGGCTGACAAAGAGTGGCAGCTTTGAGAACCAGTTTTTTCATTTTTATACTAAGGTTTCACTTGATGAATCAGAATGTTTAACACATAGAGGTCAGGAGAAGGTCGACCTTGCCTTTGGAATTGATGAAGAAAAGCGTAAGCAAGTGTGTGTTGTGTGTGTGTCCCAGGGCTTGATCTGGGTGTTTGTAAAAGAAGGCAAAATCTGAGGTCATTCTTTGTGGGAAAATCACATTCAAGAGTTTCCTGAAGGTTGAAGAATGGAGCAGGGATGAGGTGGAGCTCCGGGGAAAGCAGAGGCTTGGGACGGCTTTGAGCCTATGGAGGCTTTGGTGACTGGGTGCTGTCCGTGACTCGCCGGGACCTGAGGGGAGGGTGACTTGCATCCTCATTGTCAGAACTGAGAATCCAGCACCTCATGCCATACATCACCGGAGAGAGGATGCTTACAAGGAGTCCTCAACCCATTCTTTCCTTTCCCTTGGTTGAATAGCTGCCTTTTAAAATGATGGATTTGAGGGACTTCCCTGGTGATCCAGTGGTTAAGAATACCCCTTCCATTGCAGGGGATCTGGGTTTGTTCCCTGGTCGGGGAATTGGGATCCCACATGTCCCGGGACAACTAAGCTCGCGTGCCACAGCTAGAGAGCCGACCCTGGGCTGTAGCAACAAAGAGCCCGCGTGCTGCAATGAAAGCTCCCTGCATGTGGCAACCAAGACCTGATGCAGCCAAATAAATAATAAAAATATATAAATAAATATTAAAAAAATAAAATGATGGATTTGGAAAACAAAAAAGTAGTCAAGGTGCAAGAAGATGATTCACACCAGGAAGCACTTCATCCAATAAGTTGTAAAAATAAATACATCCCACGACCACGGCAAGTAAGTGTTACGAGTAGAGTTTACTGAAAGAACTTCAGAGAGCCCTGGGGACCGTGGCTGCGGGTAAACATGGATATGCCCCCTTCCGCTGTCCGCACTCGCACCTGAAGCCGCCTTCAGTACCGGTGTGGTTCCAGTCCAAGGTGTGCTCAGTCGTGCCCGACTCCCTGTGACCCCACGGGCTGCAGCCCGCCAGGCTCCTCTGCCCCTGGGATTCTCCAGGCAAGAATACTGGAGTGGGTTGCCGTTTCCTCCTCCAGGGGATCTTCCCCACCCAGGGATCGAACCCAGGCCTCCTGTGTGTCCTGCCCTGCAGGTGGATTCTTTCCGACTAAGGCCGCCTGGGAAGCCTCCCCTGAGCAGGGCACCCAGATACGCAGAGCCCCTGCCCCTCGAATCCAGCGGGGCTCCGTTGCCGCTGACCCCCTCCTTTCATGTCCGCTCACCCCAGCTGGGCCCCTCGGGTTTCATCGTCCTCTGTGCTGTTTCCCAAGGACGTGGCGGCTTGGCTTCAGGAAACCCTCAGCTTGGCTTCTGTGCGGCTGGTATAAGTCATCGTTCCTGCTTTATGCTCACTCAGAC
This sequence comes from Cephalophus harveyi, assembly GCA_006410635.1. Taxonomy (NCBI): domain Eukaryota; kingdom Metazoa; phylum Chordata; class Mammalia; order Artiodactyla; family Bovidae; genus Cephalophus; species Cephalophus harveyi. Next base: position 578,245 of record SJYT01058255.1, on the reverse strand, counting down.
ACATTACGAGGCTCTGCCAGGGTTTTTTCTTTTTTTCCCAATCGGGGGAAAAAAAAGAAAAGAGAGAAGATTTCTATCTCAGTTCCTTGGTTCCCTCACAGTGAGAATGAAAATTTTTATGAAGTCTTAAATTTGGTGGTTATTGTCCCATTACCTATAGAAACTGCCGTAAAGACTGCATTTCGCTCCCATCAACACGTGCTCTGGGCGCCCGTAACGTGGTCCCAGTTCTCGTCCCGGGAAAAAGGGCTACTCCTCCCCTCTGCAAACGACTCCCACGCAAGCCGTGGCGCGCCAAGGAGGCGGCGTGAGGCGTTAGAGCCGCCGCAAAGGGGGCCGCTCCCGGAGAATTGATTCTGAAGGACGGGGGACCCATCAGATGCTCAGGTCAGAAGGGAACTTCCTGGGATTCCTGGAGAAGGTCTCCCAGGTTGAGCTTGGGATCCAGAAATGCCAGTCCACCAGGCTGTTTCTCCGGCCCTCCTCCTCGGCTTTCTTGGCCTTGAATTCTCTGGTCTGGCCCCCGTTGCCCCTCTCAGTGTGACTGGCACAGGCTGTCAGACGCGGGTGCCCGGCCCCGCTCTCTGCCCCGCCGCTCGCTTGCAGGAGTCAGCTGCCGGGCCAGGTTGCGAGCAGGATGACCTCTGCTGGTCCCTCTCTTTTTGTTTCTCTTCCCGAAGGATTCCTCAGCACATGCAGCTGAAAGCACAAGGCGAGTGCCCTCCCTCTGCTGCGTTCTTGTAGGCAGGACGGCATTTCTTTCAAAGAGGGAAATAAAAGCTCAGAATATTCTTGGGGCTGGTTGCTAAACGTGACAAGGGCTTAATGACTTAATGCATTACAACCGGCAGCTCTTGGCATCCTTCTCCGAGCTCCAGCTGGACTGTTCAGTCCTGCACGCCCGTCGCAGGCAGCGTAGCCAGGGAACGCCAAGCGCAGGCACTGGGCAGCTGGGGTTTGCCTGTCTCCTCTGTGAGAAAGGGCATTTCTCTTAATTGACTCAGCGGGTTAATAGTCTCGGTTGCCAGGCTGATACTGTCAGACACCTCTGGGGGAGAAATGCTTCTGCTCAGGTGACCCCCAAAACTTATTTATTGACCTTCCCCAAGCCAGACCCTGATGCTGGGAAAGATTGAAGGCAGAAGGGGATGGCAGAGGGTGAGATGGTTGGATGGCACCATTGACTCAGTGGTCATGAGTTTGAGCAAACTCCGGGAGATGGTGAAGGACAGGGAAGCCTGGTGTGCTACAGTCCATGGGGTGGGAAAGAGTGGCACACGACTGAGCAACTGAACAGCAAGCCAGCCTCTGCCTTTACGAAGGAGGCTGGGCTGACCGTGTTTGTGAATTTGGGGTCTTAGACATGATCTGATCAGCATCAGGCGCTCCCTAGAAGCATCGTTGTCTGTGTGCTTTTTATTATTGGCAAATTTGTTTCTGACACATAACAGCTTTCAGTACTGAATATTTTTTTCCCCAGATTTTTTTTTTTTAAAGAGCAGTTTTGGTTTATTACAATCAAGGGGAATACAGAGATTTCTCATTCCCCCCCTGCCCTTTCGCATACAGAACCCTCTTTCCTCCCACTATCAACACTCGCACTGGCATTTGTTACAGCTGATCACTTCTCTGGCACACCATGATCACCCAGAGTCCATAGATCACCTCAGTCAGAGCTCCGCATTGTATGTTCTGTGGCTTTGGACATGTGTGTAATAACACATATCCATAATGATAGGGTCCTACCGAATACTTTAACTGCCCTAGAAATCCTCTGTGCTTTTTATTCTTGTCATATTTGCTTCTGACATTTAACAGCTTTTCTTAATGAGTTTTTTATTTTATTTGATTTATTAATTTTGATTTAATTAATTGATTTGATTTGATTTGATTTAATGTGATTTTTATTTTTTTCTGGTTGAAATGACAGTTTAGATGATTGGTCAAATAAGAAAAATTCAGGCACCATCATTTTTATAAAAAGAGATTCAGAAATAATACATGTAGTTGTTAAAAGGAAGATGGCATCTCAGAGGGGTCCACCTGCAGCCGTCCCCCAAGTAAGGCCGGGATCCCTAGTGGGGATGTGCCCCCAGGTGCGGGCTGTTCTCATGAACACTTGTCCTTCCCGGACTCCGTGACTTCGCCTTTTTTATGTGGATATGAATCTTGCAGGTCATTTCCTGTCCTTGTTGCTAAGCCTGCTGCGTATTCCAAAGCACTGTAGGTGTGCCGTGATTCTAAAGTTTGAAAAAGCATCATTTAAAAAGACTTATGTTTTCTAGTGTGTGTGTATGTATATATATATATATAATATTGTACATGCTATTTATATATTTATATGTACACAAAAGCTTTTCTACTATGCTTGATAAAGTCTTGAGAGAGAACATTAGAAAAGAAAGAGGGAGAGAAATTGGAAAACATAAACTAAGTAAAATGGGAGCCTTGAATATGAAAGAGAAAATGTGAAACAAACTAGATATAAAAGTAAAAGATCACATATAGTCCAGTTGTTTTTAAACATGGCTGCTCACTAGAAACAAATCTGAAATGGCAACTAAAAGTCTTAATTTCTCTTCTTAAAACAAATAATTGTAATATATAGTGGCACTATATGTAGCTTTGTTCTGTATTTTCCAAGCTTCCTATAAATTTATCATATTTCTATAATTTAAAATAAAAGAAAAAGTAAAGAGATTTGAAGCTGCAAACCATATTAAATTTGCTTTTAGGAAAGATCTGTTTTCTTAGGCTGCACTGGGTCTTTGCTGGGGCACCCGGGGATCTTAGATCTTTGTTGTGGCATTCGGGATCTTTAGTTGGAGCATGTGAGCTCCTGGATGCTCCATGTGGAATCTAGTTCCCTGCCGAGGGATCAAACCCAGGCTCTCTGCGCTGGGAGTGCAGAGTCTTCACCACTGGACCACCAGGGAAATCCATAAGTTACTCTTGAGAATATTTTTCCTTAAAGGAGAAATCTATTTGGAGAATAAGCACATACTGCAAAATTGTTCAAAACTGGTTTCATCTTGGCGATCTGTAAAGCTCTAATTTATCTGTTTTATATTTTTAAAAATACTCACCTCTAGTGAGTGGCTCATTTTGGTGTGTGTGCCTTTTTTCAAGGACGTGGAAGATAATATCCTAATAGAAGGATTATTTAACTCCAGCCCACCGATTTCTCAGTTGTCGATTTCCTGGCCTCCAAAAATGTATCTGCTTAAGATTGAGTGTGAGATTATTTCAAGATCTCTTTTGTTCTTGGCACTCATAAGAAATGTTTTCTGAAGCAAACGTACACATGGCCACTATGTGACAACACCGGCTGTATCTCAAGAAAAGTGAGACTTTATTTTTATAAGTTATTTTGTACACAGGAGGGCTTGAACCATTATGTGAGCCTGTGATATAATCCATACAGAATTTGAAAATGGATTTCCAGGAAAAGGTGAAAAGGCTTTAAGGTTCTAAGCCAGGCCCTTGCTGGCTGTTGAGGACTGGGCTTCTTCCTTCCAGAGTCCTTACTTCATTTTCTCTCTGTACTTTCAGATTCCCCCAGGTAAGTTAAGCTTTTCCCTCTGGGCCTACCTTGTTGCCCAGTAATTCAGAAGCTCTCGTTCTGTTTATGTGTGTTTGCAGTATTTGTGTGGACTTTTTTTTCTCTCAATGTAGGATGACTTTACATTTTTTTTTTTTTCCTATTGTGTGCCCTCTGTGATGGAGGCTTCTCTGTGAATGACCTGGAGAGTCCCTGCTAGCTAGGTGACTTGCTTTGTCAGTACTTTAATTCCCCACACTCCACCCTGTGCTCTCCACCAAAGGATGGAGAACCTACATCGCATGTACTTTGAGGCTGATTTCCCATGCCTGACTTCCATGATGATTTCCTGCTTCTGAAGTTTTAACTTTGGAGAAGTGTTTCTGCTTGGGGAAGAAATCCAAAACTCCTTTTTTTTTTTTTCATTTTTAGCAATAAGTAGTGTTTTTTTGGTAATGAGTGAAAAATACAATGAAAGGATGTACAAAGTCAAATCTGATCTCTTCTCTCCCAGGTCCCCCTTCCCATCCTCCACTGTCACTCAAAATGTTGACAGCCTGGGGTGTATCTTTGCACAGTTTTCTTCTTGTTCATAAGTACCTGGGCAATTTTTAAATATATGTACACATTTTCTTTACACATGTAAGCTCAGGTTACTATTGGGAGGAGTATGGGGGGATGTTTTATTTGTTTGTGTGTGTTTTTACAGAGTAGAGTTATCATATTTTGCACCCTTCATTGATTTTTTAAGAACAGCTTTAGGTTCACATTAACATTGAAGGAAAAGTACAGAGGTTTCCAGAATACTCCCAGGTCTTACGCATGCATAGTACCTCCACTGTCAACGTACCCTTGTATTTTACATTCTGTGGCTTTGGACAAGTGTGTAATGACACATGTGCACCATTATAGCATTGTATAGAATTATTTCGCTGCCCTAGATGTCTTGTGTGTGTTGGCTATTCATCCCTGCCTGAGGTTTGAACCCCTGACAACTACCGGTCTTTTTACTGGCCCCGTAATTTTGCTTTTTCCAGAGGGTCAGAGGAAAGTGAAAGTGAAAGTCGCTCCATTACATCTGACTCTTTGTGACCCCATGGACTACACAGGCCATGGATTCTCCAGGCCAGAATACTGGAGTGGGTAGACTTTCCCTTCTCTAGGGGATCTTGCCAACCCAGGAACTGAACCCAGGTCTCCCGCATTGCGGGCGGATTCCTTACCAGCTGAGCCGCCGGGGAAGCCCGAGGGTCAGATGGCTGGAAGCATAATTATGAGGCTTCTTTCACTTGGTGATATGCATTCAAGGTTCCTTGATGTCTTTCATGGTGTGATAGCTCTTTCTTTTTTCCCCAAACTGCTGAATTACATCTGTTGTCTGGAGGCACCACTGGTTTCTAACGCGTTCACCTGCTGAACAGTGTCTTGGCTGCTCCAGTGTTTTGGCGTTTGTGATGCAGCTCCTATCATCTGTGTGCGGGTCTTTATGTGGACCTCACTTTGTGACTGTGTGTGTGCTTAGTTGCATCCAACTCTTTGTGACTTCATGAACTGAAGCCTGCTGGGTTCCTCTGCCCGTGGAATTTTCCAGGCAAGAATACTGGGGTGGGGTGCCATTTCCTACTCCAGGGGGATCTTTCTGATCCAGGGATCGAACCCATGTCTCTTGCATCTCCAGCATTGGCAGGCAGATTCTTTACCTCTAGCACCACCTGGGAAGCCAGATTTTCAACTTCTTTGGGTAAAAACCAAGGAGCAAAATTTCCCCAGAATTTTACTATGATGTTTTGTCAAATTGCCTTTTTTCTTCTGACAATAAAACATGGGCCTTCCTTCAGCCCACAAATGCAGATCTAAGTGTTTTCTTTTATTTTATCAGAATAGTCTTTAAACGTTCCTCATCTGCCTTAAACTGAAGGCTATATAATGTCTCCCCGAGCTCTTTTAGAACAAATTTATTAATACTAATTATCTTTGCTTCAAATACATTTGTGTTTGCTCTTCCTGGTGGAAGAGATTCTCTAATTAATTGCCTTGTTATTGTTTATCTTTGGTTGTGCTGGGCCTTCGTAGCTGCGTGAGGGCTTGCAGCGAGAGGGCTGCTCTCGTAGTGGCACATGGGATTCTCATCGTGCCGGCGCCTCTTGTTGCGGAGCACGGGCTCTAGGAGCATGGGCCTCGGGCCCTGCAGCAGGCTGACGCAGCGGTGTGGCTCCGGGCCCTGCAGCAGGCTGACGCAGCGGTGTGGCTCCGGGCCCTGCAGCAGGCTGACGCAGCGGTGTGGCTCCGGGCCCTGCAGCAGGCTGACGCAGCGGTGTGGCTCCGGGCCCTGCAGCAGGCTGACGCAGCGGTGTGGCTCCGGGCCCTGCAGCAGGCTGACGCAGCGGTGTGGCTCCGGGCCCTGCAGCAGGCTGACGCAGCGGTGTGGCTCCGGGCCCTGCAGCACGCAGGCTGCGGTGGTTGCAGCTTGAGGCCCTAGAGCGCTGTCAGTGGATGTGGTGCATGCGCTTGAGTTGCTCCGCGGCATGTGGAATCCTCCTGGACCAAGGACTGATCCCGTGTCCCCTGCAGTGGCAGGCGAATTCCTACCTTCCGTACTACCAGGGAAGTCCTGGAAGAATTATTTTAAGACAACACTTGGAAGTTAGGTGTTTGGGAAAGCATTGTAAACAACTTGTCGGATTCTAGATAACGAACGTGACAGGTGCATGCTTTCAAGTGAGTCAATGCAGTAAGCGTGTAGAGCTTAAGAAACAGTGACGTGAGCTTCGATGCTATTTTCGGCTCAGGGTCCTTAGATGTTCCCTTGGCCCTCAAGTATGTCCCGCTACCACTTTCTGGTGTAATCTTCGGCCAGACTTCTGGGTTATCCTTTCGCTCTTCTGTATAATTTCATCACACATTTATGTATCCCTTAAAAGTGTTCTCTTATGTTTGGCCTGCTTTAGTCCTTGAATCATTCAGTACGTATTTTTCTATGACAGGCTTTTTACTTTCCACATTGTGGTTTTGTAATCTACCCATGTTGATGGGTGCGTCTCTGTTTCATTCACTGTCTTCACTGCGTACTGTTCCCCTTGTGGGAATAGCTGTGACTGAGCTGTCCCTTATGCACGCTTGGATACATATGGTTAAGACTCTGAACTCCCAATGCAGGGTCTCAGCTTTGATCCCTGGTTAGGGAACCAGATCCCGCATACCACAGCTGAGATCCTGTGTGCTGCAGTGAAGACCCAGCACAGTCAAACAAACAAATAAATCTCAAAACAAAAAAAGATTATCCATCTCACCATCTCCAGGCACACCTGTTTGAAAGATTCTCCAGGTTATGCACCTGGGGTTAGAATGTTGGGTCAGCATCTCTTTTAGGCATGTTCGTCCTTAGGCCTGGAGACATCCCCATTCTTCTTAAGCTCTAAAAGTCTGCAAAGTAATCATGAAACATAGACACAGCCCCTGTGATCCCTCCTCTGACTCATCTTCCTTCTCTTTTCCTAATCCAGACTTAACTCTATAGGGTCATTTAAATGTACGATCACCCCTTCTATATGATGGAAACATCCTGGGACCTGAACCTTGGCACTCTCCTCTGTCTCTGTTGAGTTTCCAGCTCTCCTGGGTGCCGAGAGCATCAAAGCAAGGCAATTTAGAACAGAATTTTCAACTCAGTTCTGTACCCTGTTTATCTTGAGTTCCTCCTAGCAGGTACGAATAATGATGGATTGTGAACAAATAGCTCTGCCTTGTTTTTTTAGACCCTGAAACAGACAGGATGGCTTTGATAATCCTCTTTGACTGATGGGCATTTTTTGTATACAGATCTCATTCAGTGGCTTAAAATATGCTTCCACAAGGTTGATTTCAAGATAAATTATGCCAAGCTAAAGAAAATAAAGGCAGAAAAACCTTACACATAAGATGATTTACAGACATTTTCAAAGTAGTCAAAATCCAGTTTTGATTTTTTTTCTTTGCAAACACAAACAACCCCCCTCCCCCCTAGAAGACAATTACAAAAACATCTAAATAACCTGAGCAGTAGCACAAGATTTCCCTTTATTACCCTGTACCTTCAGCCTCCAGGAACTGCACCTCTTCTATTCAAATATGGCTCTGAATATTCATTTGTGTTTCTGCTGCTGAGTTATCTGCCTGCACCTTTGCATCTGAAAGGTAAACTCATGGAGACTCAGCTTCCTGTTAACTGAATCTTAGCTGTGAAAATAAGAGGAGTTCCCAGGGATGGCCTGATGGAACCACAGGTACCTGGGAGCCAGCTGCAGAATTCATGAATGATGTTGTTATCTAGAAGTTGTGTGGTAGGCCAGATCCTCGGGCTGCATCAGGGGACACAGAGCCCAGGAACCCCTCTTTGGAGTCCTGAGCTACTGGAACCTGTTTGTCAAGGTTTCATTTATTGCATTGACTCTTTAAGGACCAAGTTTGAAAGGAGCTTCTGTGAGCTCTTCTACCAAACTCCGCACAGAAGTAAATATTTGGTCAAAACATTTAAAAAGTCCTTGGAGCCAATCTGAAAGTGAATGATACAGACACGATAGCAAGGGCAAGCACAAGGGAGCTTAGCACCTGGCTTTAGAAGCATCCCCAGCTTTTAAGAGACGACCTCTTGCTACTTAGTGGAAACTCGGCCGAGCAGTGTTCATCATTCAGAGAGAGCATGGTACCTAGGAGGTGCCACCTTTTTCATCTGTTCATGATAATATTTATTGAGCCTTCCCTGGTGGTTCAGTGGTGAAGAATCCACCTGCCAACGCAGGAGACATGAGTTCAGTCCCTGGTCTGGGAAGATCCCACACGCCGTGGGCAACTAGGCCTGCGTGCCATAACTACTGAGCTCAGATGCTTCAGTTACTGAAGCCCGCCTAGAGGCCCTGCTCTGCAACCGGAGAAGCCACCACAATGAGAAGCCTGCTCCCCGCAGCCAGAGAGGAGCCCTGCTCGCTGCAACTGCAGAAAGTCTGCATGCAGCAGCAAAGACCAAGCACAACCAAATATAGATACACAAACCAAACTTTTAAAAAGAAAATACTTCCTAATTGTTGAAAGTATGGAGGACAAGGCATTGGGGATCCAAACACAGCTTACGTTGGCTACATTCTTAAAATGTGTATTTGGATTCCTTGAGTGTTTATGCTTTCATAGATTACGTCAAGAGTAAAGGGAGTCCTGGACTGAGACTTTCCACATGTTATCAAGTCAAAAGGTTCGGATTACATTTTCTGAACATTTTTGTTTTTTTAGGTTCCTTGACTGACACCACGCTTATGGCAGAAAGTGAGGAGGAACTAAAAAGCCTCTTGATGAAAGTGAAAGAGGAGAGTGAAACAGTTGGCTTAAAGCTCAACATTCAGAAAACTAAGATCATGGCATCTAGTCCCATCACTTTATGGGAAATAGGTGGGGAAACAGTGGAAACAGTGTCAGACTTTATTTTTTTGGGCTCCAAAATCACTCTAGATGGTGACTGCAGCCATGAAATTAAAAGACGCTTACTCCTTGGAAGGAAAGTTATGACCAACCTAGATAGCATATTGAAAAGCAGAGACATTACTTTGCCAGCAAAGGTCCGTCTAGTCAAGGCTATGGTTTTTCCTGTGGTCATGTATGGATGTGAGAGTTGGACTGTGAAGAAAGTTGAGCGCCGAAGAACTGATGCTTTTGAACTGTGGTGTTGGAGAAGACTCCTGAGAGTCCCTTGGACTGCAAGGAGATCCAACCAGTCCATTCTAAAGGAGATCAGCCCTGGGTGTTCTTTGGAGGGAATGATGCTAAAGCTGAAATTCCAGTACTTTGGCCACCTCATGCAAAGAGTTGACTCATTGGAAAAGACTCTGATGCTGGGAGGGATTGGGGGCAGGAGGAGAAGGGGACGACAGAGGATGAGATGGCTGGATGGCATCACGGACTCGATGGACGTGAGTTTGAGTGAACTCCAGGAGTTGGTGATGGACAGGGAGGCCTGGCGTGCTGCGATTCATGGGGTCACAAAGAGTCGGACACGACTGAGCGACTGAACTGAACTGACCTAAAATAGGATAAATTGTACTGAAGTATTTAGGTGGTACTGGTAATTAGTCAGAGGCTGTCCGCAAATGTATCTATTTTTAAAATATCTTGGTGCATAATGTTGGCATTTCTTCTTTAATCTTTTCTTTTTTTAAAGAAGAGAATCTGCCTGTGACAAATGACTATTTCCATGGGGATTAAAGTAAATATTTAATAAGAGAAATCATTTTACTTTTATGCTTTCTTAAATTTCAGCAACTGTATGATTTTGAAAAGTATCAAATGCCTGCATATATTAATGTTTGTGACATAAAAGTTATTTCCTTCTCTAGTCGCTTTATTTAGAGCTTGGCAGGTTGTCTTCAAAAAAGTTTTTCTTTTTAGCTGAAGTGTAGTTGTGTTAATTTCTGCTGTACAGAGTAGTGATTCAGTTATCCGTATACATGTTCCTGGCGCCTTTGCCTTTCAGCCTCTGGACTGGACCGCCTCACTGTTCCGTCTGCTGGAAAATGAAGAGGCTCAAACCCACTCTCATGCTTGAGGGAAAGGCTGCTGTCCATAACCTCAGAACTTCTCCAGTGCAGTAACAATATGCACCACGCCCTCACATCTCCCGGGTTTTACTATGCCGGAAACACACTGAAGTCTCCGTCCTGTTGTTTCAGAGGTGTTGCTTTCCCTCCTTACTTTTCGGTGCGGATGAAGTTTGCCAGCTTGCTCACTGAACGGAAGATTCAGATCTGAGTGGAAAGCAGTCGCACCATGCCTGTGGGGCCCGCTGTCCCTTCCGAGAGGAGAAGGTGTCCTGCAGGGACCGGCACCGTTTCCATAGGGGCTGAAATCCCAGCCTTGCGGGCCTTCCCTGGGACCTGCCCACGCCCTTTGCCTTTCAGCAGCTGGCGTGTGTCGGTTACTGTGGCAGCTCTGCTCTGCTAGGTGGCACTGCAGGTTATAGATCTCTGCAGGACAGAATTTTTTTTCCTCTTGGTGTTCTCAGCATCTGCTTGTGTCCCCGGTGCTCCCTTGCAGGCGACAGGCCCGCCCGCGGTGATCTGCCTGTGCGGAGCTCGTGTCCGTCCGAGCCGGCGGATGCGAGTGCTCTCGGTGTCCTTTGCCGCACTCATTTCGAGCTCCCTGTTCTGGTCTGTCCCGCCTCCAGTTCCCTCCTGAATTGGAGGCCGCTATGCTGAGCGACTGAACTGAACTGATGCCGTCTCCTTTTCTAAGCCGGTTCTAGGTACGCCTGATTTCTCCCCCTCGCCTTTTTAGCACTTGCTGCAGTTGCTCTTCCGTGTCTTCTTGGATCTCCCATCTCTACGGCGCCTTCAGTCTTTCCCAGCATCAGGGTCTTTTCCAGGGAGTCAGTTCTTCGCATCAGGTGGCCAAAGTATTGGAGTTTCAGCTTCAGCATCAGTCCTTCCAATGAATATCAGGACTGATCTCCTTTAGGATGGACCGGTTGGATCTCCTTGCAGTCCACCGGACTCTCAAGAGTCTTCTCCAACACCACAGTTCAAAAGCATCAATTCTTCAGCGCTCAGCTTTCTTTATAGTCCAACTCTCACATTCATACATGACCACTGGGAAAACCATAGCCTTGACTAGATGGACCTTTGTTGGCAAAGTAATGTCTCTGCTTTTTAATACCCTGTCTAGGTTGGTCATAACTTTTCTTCCAAGGAGCAAGTGTCTTTTAATTTCATGGCTGCAGTCACCATCTGCAGTGATTTTGGAGCCCCCCAAAATGAAGTCTGCCACTGTTTCCATTGTTTCCCCATCTATTTGCCATGAAGTGATGGGACCGGACGCCATGATCTTAGTTTTCTGAATGTTGAGCTTTAAGCCAACTGTTTCACTCTCCTCTTTCACTTTCATCAAGAGGCTCTTTAGTTCTTCTTCACTTTCTGCCATAAGGGTGGTGTCATCTGCATATCTGAGGTTATTGATATTTCTCCCAGCAGTCTTGACTCCAGCTTGTTCTGTTCACCATTTGCTAATTCCTAGTGAATACCCTTCTGTTGCCGCCACTTCTAACTACCACCCCCCTCACTGCCTCATCACCCCTCCCTTTCGGAACTGTTCTGTCCTACCATCCCAAGCATCCTCCAAAAACTACATCGCATGCCCATCAGATAGCCTATCATCCTTCTGGATGTTTCCCGGGCATCAGATTGCTTCTGTCTTGTTGCTTGGATGCATTACCTAATTGCCTAGCCATCATTTTTGGATAGAAAACTTTTGAGGGTAGAGATAATCACCTTAAATTTATACATGAATAAATTGATCCTCAGAAAGATTAAGTAATCTCCCTGGTTTACATTATATCTGAAAAAATTGAAATTCTTTCATGACATGTTGTTTTTTTTTTTTTTTAAATACACTGTAATCCCTTATTTGTGACTCTAAATTTTATTTATTTTACGTCTTTCAGCACTTTTTATCACTGTCTTTTTATGGCATCATTTTGCGTAACTGTCCTTATAATGTTGCCCTTTTAATATTTTTCTTTCAACTTCCTTTGTTTCTGCTTCCTATCTCTCTGAACAAATCTTGACTTCTCTGCAAGCTTGTATGTCCTGCACCTGTGTGTCCCACCATTTGCTGGAAGCCTTTCCTTGCTTTTTCCCTCACTGGTGGTTCACCTCTAATCTACAGCGGGCATTTTTCCCATGTTGTTGCTTTGTCTTCCTAACATCTGCTTTTAATTATAAACTTTATCAACCAGATGAGTATTCTTTTTCTTTATTATTTTATAACTTTGAAATATTTAAGTTATTTTTAGGGATAAGGAATGTTTCATGAACCATCTTTCTGCCAAAACATCTCTCTATTTAGATCATTTCCTTGGGATCCACTCCCACAAGCAGTGCTGCTGAGTCCAAGGCATTTTAAAAGAGGATTTAATTTGGAGGTGTCAATTTGGAGACTGGATGAACAAAACAGAAAATCATATTTGAAGTGCAAGCTTAAAAGCTAAAAATGAAATACTACCTACCAGTCAGAAAAGGTTTAAATGCCTACTTATGTATTATTGTTCAACATGGAAGCAACAAGTTGCCTTGATTCTAAGCCAATCATGGATCTCAGTGCATGGTCAGGAGCTCGCATTTCTACAAGTATGCTTGAATTCCATCACTTTCCCCCGTCAGTTCAGTTCAGTCGCTCAGTCGTGTCCGACTCTCTGCGACCCCATGAATTGCAGCACGCCAGGCCTCCCTGTCCATCACCATCTCCCGGAGTTCACTCAGACTCACGTCCATCGAGTCCGTGATGCCATCCAGCCATCTCATCCTCGGTCGTCCCCTTCTCCTCCTGCCCCCAATCCCTCCCAGCATCAGAGTCTTTTCCAATGAGTCAACTCTTTGCATGAGGTGGCCAAAGTACTGGAGTTTCAGCTTTAACATCATTCCTTCCAAAGAAATCCCAGGGCTGATCTCCTTCAGAATGGACTGGTTGGATCTCCTTGCAGTCCAAGGGACTCTCAAGAGTCTTCTCCAACACCACAGTTCAAAAGCATCAATTCTTCGGCGCTCAGCCTTCTTCACAGTCCAACTCTCACATCCATACATGACCACAGGAAAAACCATAGCCTTGACTAGACGGACCTTAGTCAGCAAAGTAATGTCTCTGCTTTTGAAAATGCTATCTAGGTTGGACATAACTTTTCTTCCAAGGAGTAAGCGTCTTCTAATTTCATGGCTGCAGTCACCATCTGCAGTGATTTTGGAGCCCAAAAAAATAAAATCTGACACTGTTTCCACTGTTTCCCCATCTATTTCCCATGAAGTGATGGAGCCAGATGCCATGATCTTCGTTTTCTGAATGTTGAGCTTCAAGCCAACTTTTTTGCTCTCCTCTTTCACTTTCATCAAGAGGCTTTTTAGCTCCTCTTCACTTTCTGTCATAAGCGTGGTGTCAGTCAAGGAACCTAAAAAAACAAAAATGTTCGGAAAATGTAATCCGAACCTATTTCACTTTGTCAACCATTGAGATACCCAACCCAACAGTGGGGACCCAGGTTGGTCCTTATACTAAAGCAAGATTTCACTGGTAATTGAATTCTGGTTCCTTAATTTCCTACATGCTCTTGCCTGCTGGGAAATTCTTTTGCCTTCAGAACAAAAAGTGTTCACAACTGTGACCCGTTAGAGGAATTCACAGAAGCCTTCAGTTATCAGATGGGTGAGCCCTGCTAGGAATGGATGGAGTTAGGTGAGGATTTGAGCCCAGTCTTAAGGGGAGGAATCGTTGGCTGGGGAAGTGGACTCCTGGCCCTTGGGTCTGTGCTGGGGCAGGGCCTGGTGTTCTTGCATGGTTCGTTTTACAGCTCTGATCCGGGCAAGTCCAAAGAGCCTGTGCACTGATCTTCATTTCTGCTCTTCCCTCCAGCTGTTGTCTGGCCAGGAGGGTAGAGAGGGGGATGGTTGGAGGAGATCCTCATTCATTCCCTTGTCGCCATATTTATTAGGTGGTTACCAGATGCCCATGTTCTAAGTGGCGGGCGTTTGGTGCTTCACCCAGCAGCCTTGTTCCCTGTCCTCACTGAAGTTCTGTTATAACAGAGAGGGAGTGGGGAGGAGAGAAAAGGCATGGGCAGGGAAAAGCAAGAAACGTACCACCGTCAGGCTTCTGGTGCCATTGTACCCAGAACCCGCTCACAGGACAACTGCTACGACCCTCTCCTTTCCATGTAACTTGACTTTGTCCCTGATTTCTGGCTTTGAGATGAAGACTGGTTTTTTAATTGGATTCTGCACATTACTTCCTTGGAACTGCCTAGTGTAAGAGGTTTAAGCAGCTTCACACTGGATTTTATTTCATTAGTGATACTGTGTTTGGATTATAATTCTCATAAACTGATAATATGTTAATTTTCTGCAAGCCAAAAGGATGAGAACCCTACTGTGTGTGTGTTGATCCTACTGTGCTTTGACAGAAGGCTCTGAGCTCCTAGGGATCTCTCGTCCTAGTCTTAAAAACAAGCAAACAAACAAGAAACAGCCAAGATGTATCTTGAAAAGATTTACAGTCAGTAAATGTTAAGTTCACTTACATTTTCTTACCTGCTTGGAGACCCTCATGGAAACCGTGGTAAAGTCCTGCTTTGCACGGTTAATGCCAGCATACTGCCAAGGTGAGCGTGATCATATATGCTTTTGCATATTGAAGAATAAGGTTTTTTTAATATGTTGATACCATCTATCAGAGGGAAAAGTCACATGGAAAATATAAAAATGTTACAATATAATTACTTTCATTAATCTAAGAGACTATCATAATATTTGAATAAGGATTTCCTTTATAGCAATATGAGCATAATTTGAGTTAATATGCAGTAGTATCTGGGAGGCTGCACGATTGAAAATATTGCATCAACATAGAATCTGCTATTTTTTTAATATCACTAACTGTAGAGCCAGATGACTTTGATGCAAAATGGGATCATCAAGTCATAAAATTTTGAACTGGAGGGATCTTTACTTTTTAGTTTTCAGCTGGAGGTGGTGACGAGGGAGTTGTCTTTAAATGAGAAAAATTGGTAGCGTGTAGCTTGTTGCCAAAGACTAGGACAGGTGGCTTCTGACCTGCATACTCTCCCTACCTGCCGCAGGTAGGGGCAGGAGACTGGACTTCTATCAGACTTGTCTCACTCCACTGGCTAAGGAAGCTCTTGGCAAGGACCCCCTCCAGTTTGTGCTTAACCAAGACAAAGCCAGTTCTCCCTACTCTGCACAGTTGATGCTTATTTTCTCTGCCGCATTGAAATTCACCATTGTTTCCCCATTTTTTCCCCTCCTGTTTTGTGCTTTTATTTGCAAATCAAAGGGTCATCAGTGTTTTTAGGGTTGAATTTCCGGATCTTGTTTATTTAGTTCTCCAAATTGAGTTGGGTCCGTGGATTTGCCCTCAGGTTTTCCTTTTAGGTGAAAATATACTGGGAGTCAAAGAGGAAATTGTCAGTTCATTGTGGTTGAACTGGACTTGCTGAAATACATTCCTTCAAGTCCTAAAATGTGTGAATTCATTATCTGTTCATTGCAGTCTCAAAGAAGTAAAGGTTTTCGTTTACCTAACTACTATTTTGGGGTTACTTACTTAGCTTTTCTCTAACTTCCTCATTTCCCATTTCCTTCCACTCACTCACATCTTGGCCATTTTGTCTATAGGAGGGATGGAGTACTAGGTCCTCTAGAGATGATTAATTTTTAAAATTTAATTATGATGAAATATACAAACACAAAAGTGACCACCTACCCTTTTTAAGTGTACAGTTCAATGACCCTAAGTACATTCACTCTGTTATACAACTGCCATCACCAAGCATCAGCAGAACTCTTTTCATCCTTCCAAACTGAGTCTCTTATACCCATGGGTCAGTAGCTCTCCATCTTCACCTCCTTCAGCCCCTGGCACCCCGACACCCTTCTACTTTCTGGGTCTGTGAATTTGGTTACTCTGATGATGAGGGCTGGCTGTGGAAGCACCTCTCGGTGTGGAATCCGCTGGTCTTCTCTGTACAGGTGTAGCCCACCTGATTCCAGTGCCGAGTGAGGCCCTATCTTTCTTACATTCTGTCCCATCTCTGCCCCCAGCCCAGCCCACTCTGTGATGCTCACCAGGCCCCGGCCTGCACCTGTGGCAGGTGGAGACAGCTCTTCCCCCTCTGCCTGTCTGCCCTGCAGCCCTGTTCAAGGCTCACACTGTCCCCTCCCTTATGGATGGAGCGTCTCACGTCTTGAGACAGTCTCTTCATGTTGCTGTATCCTCAGCCTCTCCCCCAGCCCCTGGCACAGAGTACAGGGTCAGAATAAAGGCTAAGAGCTTTCGGGATACATGGCAGAAGCAAGCACAAGTGTTCAAAGATGCCGTCTGGTTCAAGCTCCTTCCCCTGTCCTGGATTGATCCTTGTGCTCTCTCCCTGAGTAATGAGAGGTTGCCTTTCTCCGCTGACATGACATTTAAAGGTCCAGTAGTTTTAAAGCCTGTCCGGAGCGAGTGAGGGGAGCGGAGCTGTCCGCAGGAAGGGGGCAGCGCTCGTGGTCGCAGTGTCTCGGAATGATGGTCTCTCGTGTGGCCCTCAGGGCTTCTCTGTCCTTCACTGGGTTTCCTTCAGTTATTTCCTTAATTTGATGCAGAACTTGGTGCTTTCTCAATTAAAAACTGTTGAAATAAATAAACCTTTGGGAGGACAGTCTACATCTTGGGATGTTCGACTATCTCCCTGAGTAATGAGAGGTTGCCTTTCTCCGCTGACATGACATTTAAAGGTCCAGTAGTTTTAAAGCCTGTCCGGAGCGAGTGAGGGGAGCGGAGCTGTCCGCAGGAAGGGGGCAGCGCTCGTGGTCGCAGTGTCTCGGAATGATGGTCTCTCGTGTGGCCCTCAGGGCTTCTCTGTCCTTCACTGGGTTTCCTTCAGTTATTTCCTTAATTTGATGCAGAACTTGGTGCTTTCTCAATTAAAAACTGTTGAAATAAATAAACCTTTGGGAGGACAGTCTACATCTTGGGATGTTCGACTTTTCTGTTGCAAAGCCTCCATCGGGAAAGTGGAAAACTGAGCCGTGTGGCGCCTGGCCTCTGGGCAGCCGTTAGGGGGAGAAGATCTGACACACTCTTGATTTCAATGACGTTCTGTCCAGGAGACGCTGTTCGAACAGCATTGCTGCTGCTGAGTCACTTCAGTCGTGTCCGACTCTGTGCGACCCCATAGACGGCAGCCCACCAGGCTCCCCCGTCCCTGGGATTCTCCAGGCAAGAACACTGGAGTGGGTTGCCATTGCCTTCTCCAATGCATGAAA